>JAVUPR010000135.1:4200000-4708022 GCA_036785695.1 Gentiana straminea
GGGTTCTATTTTAGGAATAGTCCATTTATTTAATAGATCCAGATTTCTGGGTATTTCAAATTCTTGTGTAAGACTATTCTTGATATTATCTGTTTTTCTTAACATCTTTTAAGAAAGTGTTAAAATATAATATAAAAGATAACAGTAAATACTGTCATGGCTCCGATACCAAATCGAAGACTGTGTATATATGTATATATATATATATATATATATATATATATATATATATATATATATATATATATATATATATATATATATATATATATATATTATTTTTTTTTGTTTTTTTTTGTTTTTTTTGGGTTTGACTAAGAAAACTATTTAAATAAAAGCACATGCAATTAAACAACTTTCTGCCTTCCTTTTTCATTTAGAGTATCTTAGCCAGGTTTACTAAAACACATTCACTACATCTTCAAAAAACAAAAACAAAACCAAAAAAGAAAAAGAAACACATTCACAACTACTTTCCAGAGGCTGTGATAAGTACGTACGTACCCAGCTGGGCACAGAATGGCCTCTCTGTTCAATCATATAATTCTTACTAATTATCCCAAGTTGAGATCATCAACAACTCCATACTGCACCATTAAACCCTCACGATTAGAGTTGCCGTCGTTTCTTGTCAACGATAGGTGCAGATCCTCGTTTCAGTTTCAAACACGAAAGATATCTCCTCCCATAATAGCGTGTTTTAATTCCACTGAATCCGCATCTGCATCGTATCTGCATCTTGGGTTGAGACATACATCCCCGAGTGGGCACGTCCATATGCATATCTGATGCGATTGCATAGCTCTCATGTAGGCTGCACCATCATTACTACACCTTGTCTTTGGTCAATTGCAATTTCAACTGAGCCAGGCAAGATTGTTGATGCTAAAATGGTAGCACTCTTTGCATTGGCGGGCATCGTTTATCGTGGAATAATCGTCACCATGAACGATATTCTTGATCGGGATGTTGATGCCAAGGTGATGAATATTACTACTACGTACAATTTAATTAATTATCCTTTTCATTTTTTTGTGCACTAGCTAATTTTTATTTTTTTATTTTTAGAGGAGCTTCAATAATTAATTGAACCCAGCTAATTGATATCAAGAAATGCAATAATCTTTAATATACTTTTTATTGAAGATCAGATCCAATCTCGTTTTGTGTTTGTAGTGATTTTAGGGTTGACACACAGAACGTTTTCAATATTCCCTGCAGTCAATTGAACAAAAAAAAAAAACATTGTTTTTTTCTATTTTATAATTTACATTTTAACCAAAAAAAAAACATTGATTTTTTAATTTTTTATTTTATATTCCCTCCGTTTCAAATTAAATGAGGCAGTTGCCAATGAGTTTTGTTTCAAATAATTTGGACAGAACATTTTCCAAAGCCGTGTTTATTGCTAATTTTCATACTTTACCCTTATTTAATTCTAGCTAAGAAGTTAAACAGAAAATTGCATTAATTGTATCATAAAGATTTTTTTATTCATTGTATCCTTAAAGTCGTAGCATTAAATCACATTCTTTTTTTTTAGGCTAAATCACATTCGTAATAAGCGTGTTGTTGACAACTGCCTCAGATATTTCGGAACGGAAGGAGTATATGAACTTTTAGATTTTCAAGATAACATGATAATAATAGTAAATAAGTGTCATTTCGGACGGTTAATATATATATATATTATTGGCCAACAAGGAAATTATTGTGACCATTAATCCGGAGGTTTCAGGTTTGAGTCCTAGTGGAGATAAAAAAATGTGCGTACGTACATTTCGTATTAGTGTTATTAAGTATCAAACTATATTCTAATGCAAAATATTTAATTATGACAAAATACAAAAGATATAAAAGCAATGAAAACTTTAATATTTGATATAATAATTACATAGACCATAAATATAAAGATACATGTATAACATTATATATGTAAGAATACGTGTATAAATATATAAATATGCTATTTTATTATACATAAATGTATATATTCAAGCTTGCTGGCGATTAGTAAACTTAAGTATTGCATTTCTCGAGTTGTTCGTTTAATCTTTAAGCTAAATCAATTTTCAGTCGGGGTTGATTTAAACCGGCTCAAGTCGAGTTTTGACTTGAGTCGATCTCGAGTTACTCACGAGTAGTTTGCCTTGTTTACGGCACTGATTGGGGAGTTTTACTAACATTAATTATTCTCATTGAAGTTGTCAGAATCTAATGCATAAATACACGCATCACATGCACCTACCGTCAACTCCCTCAATTTTTTTTTTAACGATCAATTAGTTTTATTCACATTTACCTTATTTTAAATACCAATACAATATTAATTAGTTTTTTCACTTTTACCCGATGACGTAGCTATGTATTAAATGGGTGGGGCTAAGCCCTCCGAATAAAAAAAATTACATCATTTACGTAATTCTGGTTTAATCCATCAAATTATCTTACTACAAATCCGCCCAATAATTTAAAAAGTATCTATTAACTCACCCGAAATTGAAATCTCCGTCCTTGCTTTTATCTGTACTTTTGTTACACCATATATTTTCCATGTGCACGAGAATGTAATCAAGAAAAAATCATTTTCCAAGGTGGAGAATTGGGACCTTCAGAAATTTGACTAGTACGTTAGGCAATACACGTGTTGCCTTTTTAGTCCTATAAAGTAATTCTTTTATAACTGCTCTCTAGGAGCTTCCCTCTCTCTCTAAAAGCAACTTCAATCCACCAGCATATCATTAATTTGCTGTAAAAGTAGTACTCCAACGGACCAATATTTTCTCCAGTAAATTGGTATGGATCCGAAATTGACCAGTAAATTTCTTTGTCAAAATGCATCTCCCGGCAAACACTGTAGCCCCCATTTTCTTCTTTTTTTTTCTTTTTTTGTGGAGAAGAAAAAAAAATAAAATGGAGTATTCCAAGAATATTCTTATTTATGGAGAAGAATCGGAGGTGATGGATAACTTTTGATGTAATTAAAAGCTACACAAAATTAATAGTTTGGTATAAAATTTACTCCTAATCATTGGAGTTGCTTAAAGAACCAAGGAGGGATGGGCTTTAAGAACCTGAGACTCGATCTTTAATGAACCAGTTCTCCTATCCAAACAAAGTTGGAGAACAATTTCCAAACCAAACTCTCTAATATATAGCGTAGCCACCTTCCTCAAGGCTAAATACCACCCTAAAGTCCCCTATCTTGAAGCTAAAACATGGTCCTCTCCGTATCCTTTATTGTATGGAGAAGTGAAATTACTTGTGGGCAGGAATCTTTTACAAAAGGGGCTTAGATGGAGGGTTGGATGAATCTGGTCACGAGATCAACATATGGAATCAAATTTCAAAACCATAACCAAAGATAATCCTAGTGTTAGCTTTCAGAAGGTCAATCAACTCATCTACAACAACTCCTGGAACCTACCCATCCTACAACATTTTTTCCAACCCCTGGCCGGAGATCTCAACCATCCTATTAAAATCTTAAAATCAATTGGTGTTAATAAATGCGTAACTATATTTCTTTAGGCATTCAAGAGTGTGGTCAATCTGTCCCAACATTTGCACAATTTTATTTTAAATAATTTTCCAACCAGGGTTCGATCTCATGACCTCTGGCTCTGATACCATGTTAAGATCAAGCGTTTACCGTTGTACTAAAACCGTTAGTGTCGTAAATGCTACTTTATTTCCTTATCATTTAAGAGTGTGGGCAATCGTCCCAACATACCCGGGATTTCACTTGGTCACCTCTGTTCCACCAAAAGTCAACTCCTTCCTCAGAGAATTCGCCGATGCCCGACCTTTAGGAAAAGAACCTGATCATAAGGAATATATCACATGGTTTATGTCCTATATGCAATCTAATGACTAAAGACTGGCTGCAATGTTCTTTCGATTGTAAATGGCAAATGGGTGAAAGATCTAGGGAAGAACGTACTCACCACTTTAAACATATTCTCAATCGCAAAATTAGGATTTTAGTCTCTAACTTGGCCTACTTTGGATTTTAGTCTTGTTCCTGCTCCGGTGAGGAAAATGGTCCTCTAACTTATTTTTTTTTCGGAAAATAGTCCTATCCGCTGGAAATAGCTGATTGGGCACCGGAATCTTTAAAAAACACTTACGTGGCAGCCACTAGGCTGCCACATTGAATCCTATGTGGCTATGGACCCCATTTTACTTTAAAAAAGTATTTCTCCTTCCGATTTTCCCCAATTTCATCCCTCAAAATCTAATCCCTAATTAATTTGCATTTTGCAATTTGAAATTGCTGAGATAGGCGATGAATCATTTGCAATTTGGAATTGGAAGTTCTACAAAAGAAATAGCACCAAAGTTCATAATATCTCTACATCAGCCATTGTTTCCGGCGGAAAATGCAGCACCATCACAACCTTCTTATCCAGATATACCATTCTTTCCGGAAGTTTCAGCCGGAGCATAACCGGGAAATACAGCAACACCACCTCCACCTCCGCCCGAAAATGCTAGTCCGGTTCAACTATCTAGAAACAAAAAAGCAAAATATTTGCTATTGGAATGTCAATTGAGAATGTTATTTCAAGAATTTTGTAATCGGGATTAGCATTTTTCTTCTTTTATAAGCAAAAGATTAAAGATTCGATGAATCCCGAGAAGAAAATTGGAGGAAATTGGAAGGAGAAATCATTTTTTAAAGTAAAATGGGATCCACATCCACATAGAATGTGGCAACGTAGTGGGCGCCATGTAAACGTTTTTCAAAGATTCCGGTGCCAAATCGCCTATTTCCGGCGGATAGGACTATTTTTCCATAAAAAAACAAGTTAGAGGACTATTTTTCCGGCAAAGTGGTACGAGTTTTGGAAGATCTTGGAACAACCCATCGAGCTTTAGAGAGGTTTCTTGTTGAAGAAGTTAGAGAATCAAGCTAAGAGTAGAATGTCGGCACATGCCGAGTGCACAGTCGGTGGACGCCGGATTTTGACAGTTGAGAGCCTGAGCAGCTGTTAATGAGTCTGACACATCCAACTACCTGTCAGAAGTCGGTGCACGCCGAGTGCACAGTCGGCGGACGCCGAAAGTACCGGATTTCAAGTTTTAAAGCTTATTCTTGACTTCATTTAGAAAGGGGGTGAAAAATATACAACTTTTTCTCTATCTTGAAGGCACTTCCACTTTCAAGGCTCATCTAGCCAAAATCATCATAACTTTAGCTCTTAAATTGCAAGTGTAAACATTAAGAATTCTTGTTTTGAGTCCCTGGATGAATTCTAGTTGGAAAATTTTGTAGCTTTTGGGATACACTCACTCTATTGGAGCTTGTTGAAGGTTAAATGCAAGATTTCCTTTTTCAAGTTGATAGCTTGTGATTGGTATAATTCTTAGCCTTTACTTTAATTTAATTGTTCTTATGGTTATGAATACTAGCCTTAACATGTTGGTGCTCATAACTATGAGTGGCTAGTTTCACACTAGCCAAGATAATGTGAAGTGAAGATGGATTCTTTTGATTGTGAATGAGTTGGTAGTTTTACATTTGAGTCTCATGTCGTGTTGAATCTTCTTTTACTTGATAATTTTGATAGCAATCTAGGAAGTAATTAACCCTAGTTTGCACACACACACTTGATAGAAACCGAAAGGATATATTGAGTGTGGGAAAGAAGTAGAAGGATCGGATGGTAAAACCGACATTAAGTGGAATTCGGTTTCCTATCCGAGGGTAGCTTGGGCTTGTGTTCAAGTGCATATCATGTTGAATCATTAGACTTAGGGTGCCTAAGTCAAGGAGAAGACATAGAGTGATCTCATGCATTCGAAAGAAGGGGGATTGCTAGTCTAGGAACACACCGGTTCACGCTCTTGAGCATTTTAGGAATGAAGGTAGGTGGCCAACTCTATCATAGTCAATTAAAGTCCGTTGGATCAAAGCATTATCTTGGTTAGTTCCTCATTCTATTGAATTTAGTCATTTTAAGCATTCTTATACAAAAATTGCGACTTGGATCGAGAATCTGAACCTAATCAGTGGTTAATCAACACACTCCTTGTGGGATACGACCTTGACTCACCAACTAGGCTACAGTTGACCCGGTGCACTGCCGGTTAGATCGAACACCCAGAAGGGACACGTCAGTACTACTGCTTTCCTCACCGATGAGACTTCTTAAAAGATGTCCATTTTATCGAGAAGGGAGAAAGCTCTTACAAGAATTGGAAATGACGGTTCTTCGTTCTTTCCCCCGAGGTGGAGCTTAATTTGGGTAGATAGAATACTGACGACCTGGGTAGCGATCCCCCGGCCCGCAGATGTTGATAAAAAACTGGTTGATGACATTCATAAGAGTGGCATTTATATCCGTCTGAAGAAATATTCCTCTGAGTTGATCGTGACTGCCAAACTTCCAACCGCTGGCCCTGACCCCAACAAGGAACTAAGTAAAGAGGAATACGAAACATGTAGGGTCTTTACTTGTTATGTTCTCTATTTTTCGGGTCATAAAATGCTTGTATTAACTCCTCTGCCTTGTTATTTGCAGTGGCCAATTTTGCTGAGTTAGTGGGTGATGTTGATGAGGAAAAGGAGGTGCCTGTTGATGCTCACCCGGAACAGGACTCCGAAAGGACAGTGAGTACCGACTTGGCCGCTACTCGGTCTTCCAGGAACGTGTTGGATCCTGAGGCGGCTAGGATCATGTCCGAGCTTCCTAAGGATGTTGATGCCTCTTCTTCTCTGGCCATCCCAATGGACGTGGAGGACGTTGAGGAAGAAGAAGAGAGAGAGAGGGGAGTTTCGGCTTCAAAAGAGGAAGCAAATAGTGATCGCTGACACCCCTCGAAGGGGTAAATTTAAGAAAAAGAAGATTGTTCCCCGTCCTGCTGAAGAGATTGAGGATGTTGACCAGAGGATGGCACACCAGTGGGCCAAAGGCACCTAGCCGAACTATCTGACCAAGACCTGGCCGCGGTGGTAAGTTATCTTTTGGTGTCCTGACCTTTCATCTAATGTACTTTTACTCTACCCTAACCTTTAAACTTTTTCAGGGAGCCCAAATCGGTCAAGAATTTCTGCAAAGACTCGCTGAGTCTTCGGCTATTAAAGAAGCTCAAAATAAAAAGCATAGAGGAGTTAAGACCGAGCCGGGAGAGGCATAAGGATTCTTCCAAGGCTAAAGATGAGGAGATCAAGGCCCTGAAGGGGCAGATTCAAACTCATGAAGTTGAGCTGAAAAGGGTTCGTGGTGAGTGTGCTGCTGAGCTCGAACATTTTTCATACTTATCGAGCCGAGCTCGAACATTTTTCATACTTATCGAGCCAAGCTCGAACGGCTTTTTAGGCTCGTTTGTGTTAACGAGCGAGCTCGATTACAAACGAGCTCGAGCTTGAACTTCAGGTACTTGGCTCGACTCGACTCGTTAACGCACTACTCTTCCGGTGTCCGCCTCCCCCATGGAAAAAAAATGAACTTCACAGATTGCTTAAAACCCTTGCTCTCAAAGAACAAAATCCACAAATAGCAAGAATCCAAAAGATCTCTCAAAAGGAATGCAAAACAGCCACGTAGTCTCTTAGGGAATTTCATCACAATCGGTGGCGGACGCGTGTAATCCCGGACAACGGGGGCAATAATTCTATGAAACTTTTGCAATAAAAAATGTATAATAGTGTTTTTTTCTGCCACTACGTTAAAAAAAACCTACTATACATCGCACAAAAAAACACGACTATATATTTCTCTTTATATGATAAAAAAAAACACTAGCATTATATATCGCAAAATCCGAACGTATTAACCGTTCTACTTCTAGCAATAAATATTTAAAACATTACAAACAATGTTTTTTATGGAAACCAATATTCCAAAACCGATTAATATTTTTTTAAATGTATCACTTTGGTAATAACCATGTATTCCTATTTAAATCAAATGTTTTACGTAAAATTATCGGATTATTATAGATGATATAGACGAAAATAAATATTATAAGGGGACGAAAAAAATACATAACATACATATAATATAAAAGTGTATTCTTTGGATCCGAAGGGGTGAGTGCCCCCTGCCATAAGGGTGCATCCACCATCATTGTTATCCATTTTTTAATTCTTTTTTTTTCTTTTATGTATTAAAACAGGTTAAGCGAACAAAACAGAGGCCCCTCGCTTCTGGGGTATTGACATTATTTCAAGGGCTAACCTGTCTGGGTCTTCAAATGCTGTTGTGTTATGGCCTTCTTCGTCAAGTAAACGATTTAAGGTTCATGGTGTTTTTATTTAATTAATTAATTATTATTTTTCCACTCAATGACTGTTGAAATGAAAATTTCTTAGCATAAAGCTACTAAAAGTTGTGCTCGAACCTATTCTTGATTATAAAGTCTCACAACTGTAAAGTAATTAATAAAATACTCATCCTAATATAAATGTGAGATAAATGTTTTGTCAACTCGGATTAGCACTTTTAGACCAAATGCGAACGATGGTGTAGACAGTTGACCGAATCATTTATAACGCATTTAGCGTAACCAGACCCGGGGTCTGGGGGCATTACAGAATGATATTAGATCGACTATCACACGGAACTATGCACTGCACCGTAAGAGACGGTGTAAGGATGGCCTATTTTTACCTCTGGTATGGACGTAAGAGACGGTGTAAGGATGACATCTAGTTACCTCTGGTAGGGATGAATCCGGGAACAGTCCTGGCCAAGTTATGGCGAGGACGCCACTCTCTTATAAGGGGGAGAATGCTCACCCTCATATAAGTGTGAGACAAAAATATCTTGTCAACTCGGGTTAGCTCTTTTAGACACTTAAAATAACAAAGATAACAAAATGTAGAAGCTATTCTCTTTCATTGCTGAACATTCATTATTCTTGATTACAACAGCTAGCAAGATCCCATTGAATATATATCCAAATCTGTTTTAACAGCTAGTACACCCCAGCAGCCTAGAAATAGGACAAGTGGCATTACATGCACACTTAAACAACTTATCACACTACAACTTATCACATTAATACACCAAACTAATTATCACACATCTTTATCATCCTCCCTCATACGAACGTGGTATTGATCAAGTTGAGTTTGTTCCTGGAACTAGTAAAAGATGTAGTTCCCAAAGGCTTAGTTAGGGTATCTACAATTTGACTAGAGGATGGCATAAACTAAACATGAATCTGCTTTGCAAGCACTTGATTTCTGACAAAGTGAACATCAACTTCTATATGCTTGATTTTAGCATGAAACATTGGATTATGAGCTAAGAAGGTGGCACTGATATTATCACACCAAAGAATATAAGTGTGAGCCAAAGGAACTCCCAGTTCATGAAGCAAATGTCTGATCCAAGTAACCTCTGTTGCTGCTGATGCTAAGGACCTGTACTTAGCCTCTATAGACGATCTAGCCACTACATGTTGTTTTTTAGAACTCTGAGCAACAAGGGATTGTCCAAAATATGCACAATAGCCACTAACGGACTTCCTATCATGTGGGGAAGTAGCCCAATACGCATCGGGACACCCAGAAATAACAAGTGTGCGTGATGCTCTAAAGTGGAGTCCCAACTGAAGAGTACATTTCACATACATGAGGAGTCTTTTAACTTCTTGCCAATGATCAAGAGTAGAAGAAGACATAAATTGACACGGGGTATTAACAAAGATATGCAATATCCGGCCAGTCAAAGTTAAGTATTGCAAGGCCCCCATAGCACAACACGTAAAGTGTAGAATTAGGCATGAGTGGACCATAATCCGGTGTTAAGTGATTATGTGCCACCATAGGAGTAGAGCATGGCTTTAGATTATCCATCCGCAATTTATGAAGCAACCGAGCAAAGATAGTGAGCCTGTGTGAGATAGAGCCCAGACTTGTCCATGTAAGCTTCTACTCCCAAGAAATGACCGACAGAGCCCGGGAATTTTAAAGCAAACCGTTTGTTCAAACTTATCAATAAAAAGAGAGTTAGAAGAAGTGGAATTACTTATCACCAAAATGCCATCCACATAAACTAACACATAAATGGTACCTACTTGAAAATAAACAAGGAAGTACCAAAAGTGGAATGTTTAAAGCAAAGATGAAGAGAGTTTGAGAATGTGTTAACACAAGAGTAAACTTCAACTTATCTTTTATTCATTGATAATGTGGAGTATATGTAGATACACTTGAGGAGTTTGAAAGGTCCTAGACAAGATAGTGACCTTTCATAGAAAAAGTAAAAGCTATAAACGAGGCTAGATGCTTTATAGTCTCTTACATAATAAATGTCTATGACATAAAGTGAACTCGTCTATAACTAGAGTTTGACATATTAATTGTTTTGTATGTACTACAATTAATATGTCTCTTTATAAATAAATAAAGTGTACACGAAAATCCGGCACATGAGTTCGGCGGGTTCAAGACCGCCGAACCTCGCAGCGATATCGACATCTTGAATATTGCCACACCCCCTCAAACTTGGTCGTATATGTTGATGCAACCAAGTTTGCTACTTAGTCGCCGAACATGAGAGGTGGAATAGCTTTGGTGAGAATATCTCGCATTTTGGTCCGCCGAGGGAACATACCGGATTTGGATAATTTTGGCATCAATCGTTCCTTTAGGAAGTGTCCGTCAATGTCCACATGTTTTGTTTTGTCATGATGGTGGATCCTCTCGCCATGCATAGTCGAGTGATTATCACAAACAGAGTGTGATAGGTTCTTTGAAGAGGCCGCCGAAGTTCGCAAGTACTCTTTTGAGCCAAAGAGCTTCACAAATGCCTAAGACAAGTGCCCCGAGTTCGGCTTCGCATCGCTTCTAGACACGTAGGTTGTTTCTTGCTCCTCCAAGTAACAAGATAGCCCCATACATAGGAACGTAGCTTTGTGGTCGACCTTCTATCTATGTGGCATCCAGCCCAATCAGCATCAGTGTAGACCTTGATGGATCTATCAGCAGACTTGGTGAAGTGTAACCCTTGGCCAGGAGTGGACTTTAAATACCTCAGTATTCTAGTTACTGCATCCCAATGTTGCTCAGTAGGGCAATGCATGAACTGACTAACCAGACTGACACCATATGCAATATCAGGTCTTGTATGGGAGAGGTAGATGAGTTTCCCTACAAGCCTTTGATATTGTTCTTTCCCCGACGGCAATGTCACCATGTAGCAGGTATTTGGGGTCTACGGGGGATATAGCGAGTTTGCACCCCTGCATGCCGTTTCCTTCGGTAGATCCAAGTACATATTTCCTTTGGGAGACGAGAAATGCCTTTGTCGTTTCTTGCTACTTCCATGCCAAGAAAATATTTGAGAAAACCCAAGTCTTTCACCCGAAACACCTTTGCCGGCCAGAGTCTTCAAATGTTGGATCTCGGTAGAGTCATCTCCGGTGAGGATGATATCATCCACATAGACAATAACAATAGACCTCTCTCGGTTGGTTGTCTTGATGAACATAGTGTGATCGAATTGCATTGGTGATATCCAGCAGGCTTTGACCCACGGTTGTTAATTTGCCAAACCATGCCCTTGGTGATTGCTTCAGGCCATATAGAGATTTCCTTAGTTTGCACACCTTGCCTTGAGTATGAGGATTGATAAAACCAGGAGGTACATTCATATAAACCTCCTCAGTGAGGTCCCCATTTAGAAAAGCATTTTTGATGTCCAATTGGTGAAGAGGCCAGTCAAGTTGGACAGCTAGAGAGATCAGAACCCTGACAGTGTTGAGTTTTGCCACTGGTGCAAAAGTTTCCTTATAGTCAATGCCATAAGTTTGAGTGAATCCCCTGGCTACCAATCGGCTTTGTACTTGTCAATAGTGCCATCGCATTGTATTTTATAGTGAATAACCATCCGCAACCGACCGTCTTCTTGCCCTGTGGGAGAGGTGTCAAATCCCAAGTATGATTATCCAGAAGTGCTATCATCTCTGTTTTAACAGCAGCCTTCCATTTATCATTTTGAAGGGCCTCCTGAATGTTTTTAGGAATAGAGTGAGAGTGCAGGTCCTGTGAAAACATGGCAAAGGCAGGAGATAACTTATTATAAGATACATAAGAATGAATAGAGTGATCGGTGCATGATCTCTTTCCCTTCCTAAGAGCAATAGGCCTATCATCAATGTCGGCAGCCGCCGAGGATCCGTAGATTGCCGAGTGTCGTAGGCTCGGGATCGGCGGGCTCGGGTCGGTAGACTCTTGTTCGGGGAGGTTGCCGAGAAGTATTAGGTGTAGAGAGTCGGTAGGGTACCGAAGTTCGCCCGCCGAGGATCGATGCAGGTTGCCGAGGGTTAAGAGTTTGCCGAGGGAAGGGGTTTAGGTCAATTTCAATCGGGTTTCCATCGGTGAATGGCTCGAGTAGGTTTCTTTGTAATAAGGGGTCCTTTCAAAGAATTTTACATCCATAGAATTGTAAAATTTCTTTTCGATAGGGGAATAACATTTGTAACCTTTTCGTCCTTGGCATAACCTAGGAAAATGCACTTGTGAGCTTTAGGATCAAGTTTACTTCGTGTTGAGCATGGATATACACAAACACAAGTACAACCAAAGATCTTTGGAGGCAATCGGGAAACAAGATGATGGCGGGAGTGTGTGGTCGTAGGGTTTGGAGTGGAGTTTTGAAACCTAACACTCGCACGTGGGAAGTACGTTGAGTAAATAAGTTGCGTCGGTATAGCTTCACCCCACATATATTTAGGAACATGTGTGGTGAACATGATTGATACGGCCATTTCCGGCGGGTGCTTGTTCTTCCTCTCAAAGCAACCCCATTCTCGCCGAGGTGTTTCCACACAACTACCGATATGAACAATTCCTCTATCCGTCAAGAAAGGTACCGAGATTAGACTCATAGTATTCTAGAGCATTATCGTCTTTAAGATCTTGACCTTAGTATCAAATTGAGTGGAGACCATATGATAAAATTCTTGAAAGATAGGGCCAACTTCGATTTGTCTTTCATTAAAAAAACCCAAGTGTTCCCGGTATGATCATCAATAAAGGTGACAAACCACCTTTTCCCCGTTATACTTTTCACCCTGAGGGTCCCCACACATCACTGTGTATTAAGGTGAAGGGTGAGGAATGCAAATGAGGTAACTTAGCATACACAGATTTTGTAAGTTTAGCAAATTGACAAATATCACATTGAAGGTCATTCAGATTACATCCTTTAAACAATTCAGGAGTTAAAGATTTTAAGTAACCAAAACTTGGATGTCCTAATCTATAATGCCATAACATGATATTGTCTAAAGTCTGGGAGCAGGCTGCTGAGGCAGATTCAGTCTTCGTCTTTCGTCTTCGGCGAGTTGACCGAGAAACAATCCGGCGCAAGGTTTAGCCTTCCCAATCACTTCTGTGAAGTAGGATCCCTGGAATGTGCACCGATTTTCCTTAAAAACAACGATCTAATTCAAATCTTTAGTGAGTTTACCTTGTGAGATATAAGATTGCAGTCTAAGTTTGGAACAAATAGGACATCCTGTAGGCATATCTTATTAGTGAGTTTAACATTTCCAACACCTTTTGCACGAGAGATAGATCCATCAGCAGTTTTAATGTTATGGATTTGGTGACAAGGCATATAGTTGGTTATAAGGTTTTTATTGCCAGTCATATGGGAGGATGCCCCAGAATCAACAATCCATGTTTCATTGCTAAGGGAAGAGTAGAGTTTACCTGTATGAGTATGAGTAGCAACATCAGTAGAGTGACTACCTTCCTTTTGTTGATTCAGGAAGGCTTTGAATGCAGCAAACTGAGCATTCATCTGGTTGTCATTCTCCTCCTCACTGATGTGTCTGCCTTGACTTTCCCTGATAGGTTTCGAGGTTTTTGAGGAGTTAGGCTTGCCATGGAGCTTCCAGCAGTTGTCCTTGGTGTGATTTGTGCGTTTGCAGTGATCACAGAACAGTTTTCCAGTTTTCTCAGTAGGCTTCTTGTATGTCTCAGCAACCTCAGCAGCCTTCCTGACAGTCAGCAGGGCAGCACCTTCAGTAGGGTTGTCAGTAGGGGATTTCAGAAGCATGACTTTTCTCCTACTTTCTTCATGTTTGACCTCAGCAAACATGGATTTGAGATTTGGAAGAGGTTTGGTGGCAAGAATTCTTCGTCTAACATCATCAAGAGTAGGATTAAGTCCAGTGAGAAACCTGAATACTCTCTTCTTTTCTATGATGTCTTTATAAAGAGCAGCATCCTTGACATCATTCCAAGAGTGAGTTTCTAACATATCTAAGTGTTGCCAAGCCTTAGATAGTTGATTGAAATATTGAGTTACAGACATATCCCCTTGCCTGCAAGTTTGAATCTGAGCTTCTAGTTCATATACCTCGATGTATTATCCTTCTTGGAGTAAAGATCTCTCGGCATTATCCCGCATTTCTTTGGCGTATCATACATCATAAAGTTTTCACTTATCTCTTTTGTCATTGACCTCGTGAGGATGGTCATGAGTTGATTATTTGTTGTGTCCCATGCTTCAAAAGCGGGGTCGGTTTCAAGAGAGTGCGGGTTTTGTTCCGGACAAGTATCCCATCTTACTTTGTCCGAAATATACATTTTCATAGACCTTGACCAT
Organism: Gentiana straminea; assembly: GCA_036785695.1. Classification (NCBI taxonomy): domain Eukaryota; kingdom Viridiplantae; phylum Streptophyta; class Magnoliopsida; order Gentianales; family Gentianaceae; genus Gentiana; species Gentiana straminea. The sequence continues at coordinate 4,214,577 of JAVUPR010000135.1, forward strand.
AACGAGATAGTTGTTACCATCAAGTCTATGGTTTGTATAAGAAGAGGAGTTGTCGGTACTCCCGATCGGTTGACCGAGGCCGCCGAGAGTCTCTTCGAGGTTGAAGTAATGTCGGATGTGGAAGACATTCTTCAGAAATATGAGTTTTGCAGCGGAAAAAGTTAGAACACAAATGTCTCCGATACCATGAAGAGAGTTTGAGAATGTGTTAACACAAGAGTAAACTTCAACTTATCTTTTATTCATTGATAATGTGGAGTATATGTAGATACACTTGAGGAGTTTGAAAGGTCCTAGACAAGATAGTGACCTTTCATAGAAAAAGTAAAAGCTATAAACGAGGCTAGATGCTTTATAGTCTCTTACATAATAAATGTCTATGACATAAAGTGAACTCTGTCTATAACTAGAGTTTGACATATTAATTGTTTGTATGTACTACAATTAATATGTCTCTTTATAAATAAAAAAAGTGTACACAGAAAATCCGGCACATGAGTTCGGCGGGTTCGGCACCTGTCGAACCTCGCACAGATATCGACATGTTGAATATTGCCACAAAAGAGTAGCATGATAATATCCGAGAGTGTGCAACCATGCCCCAGGGGCATGCTTAAGGCCATAAAGTGACTTATTTAGATGACAAACATAATGTGGCGTAGCAGCATCAACAAAACCAATAGGTTGAGGCATGTAAATGTCCTCCTGCAACTTCTTATTCAAGAAGGCATTATTCATATCAAGTTTTCGAATATCCCACTGACATGATACAACAATAGTTATGATAATTCTGATAGTACAAGGCTTAATGAAAGGACTATATGTTTCATGGTAATCCACCCCATAACTTTTCTTGAACCCCGAGCCACTAATCGGCTTTGTACTTACCCATAGTCCTATCTGGATGCAATTTAACTTTGAAAATCCATTTGTTACCAATTAGTTTTCGTGTAAAAGTAAGGGGGAATCAACTCCCAAGTCTTATTTCTCATAAGAGCTCGATATTCGATTTAATGGCATTCAACCATTGAGGTTGAGACAATGCTTCAGAAACTATTGTAGGTTCTGGCACTAAGGAAGTTTGAAGAGCAATATAGGAATAGGTGTTAGGCTTAAATATACCATTTTTTGACATAGTTTGCATGGGGTGAATGGGCTGAACAGTATGTGAGGGAGCAGGACTAGGGTTTCTTCAACAGGGACAGTGAGTGAAGGAGCAGGAGACAAAGAAGTAATATCTTGACCAACAGGAGAAAATGAGGATGTAGGTGAGTTTGTAGGAACAAAAGGATGAGATAGATTCAGTAGGACTTGTATTAGGAGTGGGAGCATCAGATTCAAACTGAGTAGGTAGAGTGACAGAATGGACAGAGGAAGGAAGAACAAATTCATAATTTAAGACAGGACTTTTAGAAAACCCTAATTTGTAAGGAAACTCTTCTTCATTGAAACACACATGCCTAGATATGTAGACTCTTCCAGTAGCATCTAAGCACTTAAATCCTTTGTGGCGATCACTGATTCCTATGAAGACACACTTTTTAGTGTGAAAATCAAACTTATGATTGTTGTATGGCCTAAGGAAAGGGAAACAAGCTTAGCCAAAAACCTTTAGGTTATTATAAAAAGGGGCTTTGTGATAAAGTTTTTCATAAGGTGAAATGTTATCTAAGACAGGTGTAGGTAAGTAATCAATCAAAAAATCAGCATGTTGGAAGCTTTCCCACCAAAGATTGAGGGGCATACTTGCATGTGCCACTAAATTTAGGCCAAGTTCTATGATATGCCTGAGCTTCCTTTCAGCCTTCCCATTTTGGTCATGTATATGATGACTGGGATGCCTAAAATGGGTGCCGGAATCTTTTAGAACACAGGTGAAAAATCTATACTCACCTCCCCAGTCAGATTGAACCACCTTAATTTTGGTACCGAACTGATTTTCAACAAGCTTTTTAAAATGAAGAAAGACATCCAAGGTGTCAGACTTGTTTTTAAGAGGATATATCCGATAAATCTACTATAATCATCAGTAAAATGCACATAATAGGTGAATCTAGACACAGATTTGACAGGGGTAGGGCCCCACAGATCAATATGTATAAGATCAAGAACATCTGTACTAGAAGACTCAGAATTCTTAAAAGGGAAAGCATGAAGTTTTCCATATTGGCAGGCATCACAAAACAGATTTTCATTACTGAACTTGGCATTACAAAGTTTCATTACAGAATTCGAAATATTAACTGATGGATGTCCTAATATCCTATGCAATAGGACACCACTATTAGGTCTACTGACAGTACTAAGGAAACCACTAGGACTAGTTTCAAGACTCTGATCATAGCTGAACTGCTAGATGCTTGAAGAAGGATGAGATTTGGAGAGAATGAAGTTCTGGTGATGCTGGGAAGAAGGCAACTGGTACAATCCATTATGCACTCTACCTTGAAGAAGGGTTATGCCCGTGTCTTTGTCCTTAACAAGACACCAAACTTTGTCAAATTGCACAAAAACATTGTTATCAGTGGTAAGTGTAGAAACACTAACAATATCTTTAGTTATACTAGGACTATGAAGAATATTAAATAACTGAAGAGAGGCATGTTTGGTAAGAAAAATAGATGAACCAATATGAGTTATAGTGAGTTTAGTGCCTTTACCTACAATCATGGTCTCTGAACCATTGTATTCATCGCTCTACTGAAGTTTGCCAAAGTTTGAGGTCACATGGTTCGTAGCACCACTGTCCATGTACCAATTTGGATCTGCAAGAGTGTCAGGTGTAGCAACAAATGCTTTGCAGGATTTTGCTTGTCCGGACTCATTTTGCGGTCCGGACCGATTCCATGTCCTCCTATTTGGTGGAATGTTGAAAGTGGGATCAAATCAATACCGCCAGCAAGCGATTGTGTGTCCAACCTTGCTACACAACCGACATGTAGGTTTTCTTTGCACAATTGTTGTTATAGGGGCCTCTCAACCTCTGCCTCTTGACCTATCACCTCTGTAATTAGGTCCTCCTCTTCCTCTTCCTTGATAGTTACCCCTGGATCTACCATGTCTTGAATCATTTCCACTACTTTTGATAGCAGCATTGACAGATGGTTGATTAAGATCCAAGGTTTCAATAAGACTGAACCTTGCTATGAGCCTTTCATAAGTATAAGCTAAGCATGCACCTCTGGCCATGAGAGGGCACCCATCCTAGCAGTGATATTAACTATCACACGATTCATACTCCTTGCCTAGACCTCCCAGGTTGCAAGGATCAACACAGATCTGGTGAATGGATACCCTGCTGCACTCAATTTGTCAGAATAGGTCTTCATTTCTGCTAGGTAGTCTGCCATTGTCCTAAATGTTATGAAATCAATGCCGAACGCAGCGGAATTTAAATTTTGATTTCCTTTTTAACCAGGATCGTCTTCGTTTAAACAATATACAAATTAGATGTAGACAGAATTCGTACTGGATTGATCAAAAATATCGTCGCTTTGTCTATGGTTGTAGTTTGTGCACGAAGCCGCTCATGTGTTGGGACCGCATCGTTGATCCACACGAGCAAATCGCCGGAATCCTCCCATAGGATTGCTACCGAAAAAGTCGTTGTTAAGTCGCTTTTCTCTTTCTCCCAAAACTCTCTCTCAATAAGATATCTTGATTTTTAGTAGAAAATAAAACTTATAATTGTGATACAAAAGAGATTGACACCCACCTCATATATATAAGGTGTGTGGCGCCATAATGTAGTCTCAATCCTATTGGGAAAAGCTTCACGCTTGGAGTAGGGATTAAGAAAATCGATTCCCAATAAAATAATGATTGAAAGTAAATGCTTTAATTGATTTATCCCATTATATCTAATATCTTACATTAAATATTTCCAACATATATATTATCAATATCTAATATTAAATATATATATCTTTAGTATATCACTTAAATATATATCAATTACACATGTGCATATATCACATATATACCACACACACACGATATATATATATATATATATATATATATATATATATATATATATATATATATATATATATCCAATATTAATACATAATAATATAATAGTATGATTAATTAATTTGCATATATATATATATATATATATATATATATATATATAATATATATATATATATATATATATATATATATATATATATATATATATATATATCATGCGCCATATATATCATATATATTGTGGATATATAATAAATCTACATAATTAATATCTTGTACTATTTATTCATAATAAATAAATACTACTATATTAATTCATCACTATAACAGTTTATAGTCGGGATAAATAATTTTTTATTTGGTTATCACTATAACCAGAATTTGATTCCAGCTCGTTTTCCTTATGTGTGTAACCTGATAGGCTTCCGAATATGTTGTTGGCCGTAAGCATAAATCACATTTACCTAACAATCATGATCAGCCTCTAGTAACACGTCATGACCCCAATCCTTGGAAGAGTCAAGTGCAATGACTACTACATTTCATGTGAAACGGTTACTGTGTAAATAGAATCCAGTTGTTATAATATCCATATAGTTGTATCTCGAATATCAAACATTAACGACCGTATCTTATAATTTGGATATCGTATTATCTTGAAGTAACTTATTACTTCCGCTTTGCAAAGATTTTCGAGAATAGGACATTCCTTATAAGATGGCTCTTTCGGATATTTACTCCTACTATTAGGATACGCGATTTCCGGACGAGCAACATGAATCCTACGCTTGCTTCAATATCACACCCAATCACTACACATTATCGCCCCGTGGCTACGGGAAACTTCAATAGTGTCAAAGCATGATAATCCACACCGTGATGCCATGAAGACTCCGGTCTTAGGACAATTACACAACTGCCACATAGTATGACACTTAATAAAGTAAGTAGGTCATTCTAACGTACGCATTCTCTAATACACGTCCACGTACAATCCAAGTGTCCCTACATTTCGACAGACGAGATCTATCCATATCTTCATAAGATAGAAGACATCCAATACGTGCTAGTCTAACCGTACTTTTAATGTTTCATTTAATAGCACATACGACTAGACATTTTAGTATCAAGCCTTTTAAAGTGAGTCGATGTCTCATCAACCATAATCACTATTATGATTTCTCGTTTATAGTTTGACACTAAGGACGTTATCATATAAAATATCGTAATTGGTTTGTTAAATGAACAAATATATAATAACAGAAAGTCATTTATCATATGTATAAACATAAAGACAAAGTAGAAATAATCCGGGTCCAACCCGATTGGGTTTAGGGCACTACATCAACATTAGAACCCTTCTTGGCCTTAGTTAAGGAATCATTGTATTCCAACATTTGTGCCTCACATTGATTGTTAAATAGCAGCTCTAAGATTTTCCAAATCTCATGAGAAGTTGAACATCCTACAACTTCAACAAAGCATGTTCAGACATTGAGGCCAGTAGCCACTATACCAGAAGAGAATCTCTGGCCATCCATTCACCATAAGCAGGGTTTACTGGTGGCATTATAGCAGATGTAACACTAGTGGAACCAAGATATTGCGGAGGATGGGGTTTTGTACCAAATAAGTGAGATTCAAGTTTATGGCCCTTAATAACCGGCAACACAATGAATTTCCACAACAGATAATTGATTCTATCTAGCTTAACGGAAGTCTGTTTCAAATTACCTCCAAGAGTGTTGATTCCACTCGATATCGGGTGCAGAACAGATGGTGAAGCTCCAAATCTGGGTTGTGGTAGAGGTGATAGTTGGGACAGGAATGGTCCCGACACTCCTGTATAACCAACAGGTGGAATCGCTCCGATTGATTCAGATGCAAATGGCATACTTGGGACTCCGGTGGAGATGGGTGGTCCTCCACCTTGTGTTGTCGAAGATGACACCGGAGCTGCCATCGGCGTTTGCCTTCCGGCTCTGATACCGACTTAAAATAACAAAGATAACAAAATGCAGAAGCTATTATCTTTCATTACTGAACATTCATTGTTCTTGATTACAACAACTAGCAAGATGTATTGACTATTTATCCAAATCTGTTTTAACAGCTAGTACACCTCACAAGTGACATTACATGCACACTTATACACACAACTTATCACACTAAAACTGATCACATTAAGACACCAAACTACTTATCATACATTTGTATCATAGACCAAGCGAGAATGCTCACCGTCATATTAATGTGAGACATAAATGTCTTGTCAATTCGGGTTGGCATTTTTAGACCAAACGAGAACGACGGTGTAAGAAGTTGAACGAATATTTTTTTATTTAGCGCTACCAGATCCGAGCTCTGAGAGCGTTACATTGATACTCTACTTTCAGAAGAAAAAAAATAACGTGAATAACAACGGAAAAATAATTTATTATCGTGAATTCATAAAAAAATGAATTGTAACACATATATACCTAGAAATATAATAAAGTAAATTGAGAAAAATGAAACAAATTAAGGGCCGCATAAATATTGACCTATGCCTCTGTTTATATATATATATATCTACAGCCGTAAATTGTGGTTTGGATCTCTGGTGCTCGCATTCACTTATCCTCTAATGAAGAGATTGACATTTTGGGTAACATACTTCACACCTTGACTCGTTAGGCATCTAGTCAATTTATTTTTTATTTTTTACTGTATAATTTGGTTTTCAGTTTATTTTAGTTGCATCGGTGTAATGAATAGTTTCATGTACTTTCTACTTTTCTAATTCTCGAATCAATTTCAAAATTGAGAACTTTTATTATTACAAAATTATATATTTATTCAATGCTGCAATTCTAATGTGGGGGTGGGGGTTGTTGTTTGGAGTTTGCGGAGAATAGGTAAAAAAAAAAAATATAATATTGAGAGATGGATGATGATTCGAACTCTGCTTAGAGCAGCAGTAGTGACACAAGTTTGGAGAGGTCTTTCCTTTTTATCGTCAGAGTAGAGTATTCATTTAACCAAAAAGCAAAATAATGACAGATATATAGACAATATTTTTTAAGGACTCTCTATCCTATTGTCTGTTTTGAGAGAGCAAAGTAGACAATTGTCTCTCCAAAAAAAAAGCGCCAGTAAGTGTATTTATGTGGGAGAAAATTTGCAGTAATTCAAATTATCACCATTACAACATCACATCACACACACAATTAATCTCTACAATCCTTCTATATTATCACCATTACAACATCACATCACACACAAATTATCCCTACAACTCTTCTATATTTATCCTCCAATTATATTTCTCCACATCACCCAAACAACAACAATAAAGACGCTTATCTCCCGAGTGCCATTAGGGCTGCTCTTAGTACCGAAAAAGTGTAATTATCTTTCTCAACTTCAATCCCATTCTAATGGACATATAATTTGAAAAATAATACCGGTATTAATTGTAGAACAAATCGAAGTGGTGATTACATAATAAGAAACATCACTATTATGTAATCACCACTACATGAAACTCCCCGCTTCCAGCTACTATATTTTTTCTTTTAAAAGCATCGTATATTTCAGTATTTTTCCTATAGGGGTGAACAAAAATTCATGCACTTTCGTTGTATCTTATAATGGATTTGGTTTTTGACGGATGTTACGGATGATACAATGTGTTATAAGTGTGTTATATGCTTTCATTGTCTGACTTTTTTGTTTATTTATTTATTTTATAATAACATGAAATGTTGACGGTAGAAAATATGAGAGATATATGCATGTAAAAAAATTATCAAGTGACGGAGTAATCCACATTCGACTATGGCTTCCTTGCGATGTGGATTGAACTTTGAATTGAGCTGATTATGGCTTTTATATCACATAATTAACTTGCAACGTGAGGGTTGGGTAAGATTTTTTTATTGACCCCGCTCAACCAAACCCGCGTGCGCTCATATGTTCCTATATATATGTCCCGTCTTTATTTATGTTAGAAATGAAATAAGAAATGTGACATTCTTAGAAACAAAATATTTCACTATTAGAATTGAATTGTTTTACTACACACCTTGAAAACTATCTTACAACACGTGATCGTTCGAGATTTATTAATGCAGCCGCAAGCTTATCTTGGGCTCTTGATCAACTCTTTTAATTTATGTGGATGGTCGTTGTTAAAGGAAGTCTTGACCCTCGCATTTTGCTCCCTCTATGTACTTGGTTTTTACGGACAATGGTTTATGAGACTATATATTCTCACCAGGTACGTACAAGTTTCTTTTTTTTTCTTTCATTTTTGGGAGGGGGGGGGTGGTGTGATGGGGGGAGTGGAAGGGAAATTTTATACAGGAAGGAGATGGGAATCGAACCCTGGTTCTTGTCAAGAAGTGCAATTGTCTTTTTATTATTAGGTCAAATCCGATTTCAATACGAACAAGTTTCTTTGCCATCTAGTATCTTGATTTTTTTTTTTTTTCATGACCTTTAGCAATTGTTCTTTCTGTTGTGAAACGTGCGCCAGGACAAGGAAGATGATGCGAAAGTTGGTGTCAAATCTCCTGCGTTATTACTTGGAAATTCGACAAAAATATGGACATCCGGCTTTGCCCTAGCATGCATTGGTGCACTAATGTTAACCGGTTCTCTTACTAATATTGGTACATATCTTCACAATCTTCTATAATCTAAAAAATAAAATTCACTGTTTTTAAATGGTGCTATTCGCCTTTTGTTTAAGTACTTCCTATAATTAAGCACATTTTTAAGACTCATATACCGAAATTGAAGGGATATTGCTTGCTGAAATAATCTTTTCAAACGGAAATGAATAGTTTTTATTTTATTTTATTTTATTGAGGAAAGGAAATGAATAGTTTTATTGATGAAATATCTATTACCATATAGTATTACACATGAATAACGTTAATTTTGTTTTTGTTCTCTTTTCTCTATAAAGGATGGCCATATTACGCATCATTGGCAGCTGCTTCAAGCCATTTAGTATGGCAAATATTAAGTGTTGACCTAAATTCCCCTGAAGATTGCTACAATAAGTAAGTATTTTCTTCGATTCGAATACATTTGAAATAAAAAGGATCATGAAAAACTGACTTTATTTATATATATATATATATATATATATATATATATATATATATATATATATATATATATATATATATATACAATCTCTCCTCTTTTTACAGGTTTGAATCCAATATGCAGTTTGGAGCAATTGTATTATGTGGCATTGTGCTTGGAAGACTCTATCAGTGATGATTTGGAGGATATTAAAGCTTTTATTTTATTTTTATTTTTGTTATAAAATAATTGACAAAAAATACAAAACAAAAAGATGTCGGGCAAAAACATGAATAAATTTTCTCATTACTTTGTTTTTCACATCCCTCTTCCTTTGCAAGTGTGGGGACTTATTATATATACTAGTACAAGGGAAGATAAAAAGATGTGTATACACTAAATATATTTGATTAAATGAATGTGACTTTTACATAATCTTTGACTCTTGATATAATAGAGAAATATAAAAGTGATTGATTGTATTCAAACATAATTATCTAAATAATTCAATCTTATCATTATCCCTAACATGATACATTTGATAGGATGTCTATTACACAAAAAAATATGTCTCGTTAAAACGTTACTTAATTAGAAAAAAACTTGTGGAAAAAGAATGCCAATGAAGAAAAAAGAATACAAATTCATTTGTGTTTGGATTACTTCCCCTGATTCCATCTCTATTTCAGATCTTCAAATTGGTGAATGACAATCTTCTTTTCCGAATGTAATAGAAAACAATGCTTCTATGAATAAATCTACATTATCGATCAATCAAATACTTTTACTGCTATAATGCTTCACCATTTTTTTGGTTGTTTAGGCTCAATTGATAGAGACTCGTGTTGATGGGACCAAATATTGTTGTCAACATTGTTTCTCATTTATTGTGCAAGTGTTGGGTTCTTGTTGGCAATGTAGTACATTTATATGCCATGTTGGTGTTGGCTTAGACTTGTTATAAGTCTACCTCCACTATCTAGTTAATTTTTTGGGAAAGATGCTAATTCAAATACATGATATCGAAGCGAGAAAGTCATGAGGTCAAACCTTTTTGTACGTTGAATTACCATTTCTTCCAAAAGTTTAAGCTGATGGAGAGGCAGATAATTAACATCTTAAACACACTTCAACACGCCCTCTCAAGTGTTGTCTGTTGAATTATAATTTCTCCCAAAAGTTTAAGTTGATAGGGAGACAGATAATTAACATCTTAAACACACTTCAACACGCACTCTCAAGTGTGGGGAGACATATAGTTAACATCTTACAAACACTTCAACGCTCCCGGCCCCTCAAGTGTGGGCCGATAACAAGCCTCAAGTGTGGGGAAACGGATAGTTAACATCTTAAAAACACTTCAACACTCCTCAAGTGTGTGCCTATAACAAGACTTGGTCAACATGGCACACAAAAACATATAGAGGGTAACACAAGGCAAACAAAGATGTCTAACACTTGCACAATATAAATGGAGAAACAATGTCCCATCAAGTGTGGATCTATAACAAGATTGGGTCAACATGGTACACAAAGGCATATAAAGGGTACACAGGCCCAACAAAGATGCCAACACTTGCACAATATATTTGGGGAACAACGTTGGCAGCAATGATTGATCACATGACATCCCGCTCTCATACCATGTTGAACTACCATCTCTCTAAAAATCTTAAACTGATGGAAAGACAGATAATTAACATGTTAAACACTTCAACACTGTCAACATTGTTTCTCATTTATATTATGCAGGTGTTAGACCTGTATGTTGGCATTGTAGTACCTTTATATGCATTATATTTGTGTGTTATATGTTTATACTTAAGGAGACGTGTTAAAGTGTTTAAGATATTATAGATTTTTGTCCAGAATGACAAAATTATAAAAAAATTGGGATAGAAGGAAACTGTAATTTAATAAGGACAAAAGTAGCAATTATGAAGTAACAAATATGAAGTAACAAATGTGGAATAGAGTAAATATGAAGTAACAATTGTGAAACACAAAGTAACATTAACACGTGAAGTAACAATTTTAAAGTAACAATTGTGATTTTTGTCCTTTATGATCATGAAAATATTACTTTTGTCTTTTCAGACCCATTTATTAATTTTTTTGTCCTTATGGCCCCTTCCTCCAAGATATTAATTATCTATCTTACCATCAGTTTAAGTTTTTGATTGAGATGGTAATTAATTCAATAGACATGACACGCTGATATCTCATTTACTATGATGTGATTCTTATTAATCATGTTTTGTCGCAACCCTATATCAACTTAAACAATGAAAATGAGAACTTATCACACAACACTCAAAATCCACAATTAAACAATTCAAATTCCAAAGTTTTGCCATGGAAAATGCAAGACAACACGACAAACATGAATCACACAACAAGCCGGCCTGCGGTTTTACATGAAGAGACCCATGAAATTAAAAATAACAAGTTTATTTATTACTAGAAAGCAGCCCTGCAAGGTATCCCTTTGCAACGGCGTCTGCGCCTCTCCTCTCTTTGTGCAACTCCATCATCTCCTTCATTTTTCTTCTTCCCAAATGCTTCCGCCCACTGCCCATTTATCTGTACCCATGTCAATACTTTGTACGCATACATTCATATATATAAACAAACAAAATAAAAAAAATAAATGAATAAAATTACATGTGTATGAATGTACTAATAGTGGCAATCTTAATTATATTAAATGAAATGTAATACTAACATATTCAACATGATGTTCACTTATATATGACACATATACATATATTATACAAATTAACGCATTAATAAGTACAGAAACACTGATTTAGTACATGTATAATACAAAATCATTATTTTTTACCTTACAAGCAATGCAGCAGTAACGATATTGATCAGGATCCATTAGCTTCCTTTTGCAGAAAACACAAGACAACTCTTCATCAATCTGTGCTCCTGAACCACAGTGTGGCAGTGGATTCAAAGCTACAAATCCATTTCTTGTTGCATTTGTATGGCTGCAAAATTACATGATTCATCAATTATATATATAGGGTATTTGAAGAGATTATTCTCTATTCATATATATATTTGATAAGTTTGGATGGATGGATGGATGTAATGTAATGCAGTATAATTAAATGAAAGGAGCATAATGTCATGTAATGAAATCATTCCATTATTGTGTTTTGGCCAGGGCCGGCCCTGGCATATTTTGGGCTTAAGGCCAAGTTTCCGAATTGGGTCTTTTAGAAAAAATTTTTTATTTTTTTTATTTTTAAAAACATACTTATCGCGTTTTTAACTTCCGTAAATACAAAATTCAATTTATTGATAGTCTCAAAACATACCTACAAAGTAGTCTTTTGAGCCAAGTTAGATATTTTTTTCATAAATATTTTTTGTAATCTCTTGCATACTAGTTGTCGAACGAAATAATGTTATCGCAACGAATGTGGGTTCGACCTCACAGGAGGGCCGGCCCTATACCGTTGGGCCCTCCCGTCACCGTTGGGCTTAAGACGGGCGTCCCTCCGGCCTCACAGGAGGGCCGGCCCTGTGGGTAGTATTAATGTAGTTATCGAAAGATGAGTAGTAAATTCGTAACTTGATCGAAATCTATGGTAATTTGTGTAAATCATTATAAATTTAAATATATTAACACTAGCCTAAAAACCCGTGCATCATGCACGGGATATAATGATTTACTTTTTGAAACTGGGATATTATGAAATCAAAATTACATAAATTTAATTAAGATTAACAATATATGTTAGAACAATTGAAAAATAAGGTCTTTTACTCTACATGTAATGTCTACCCTTTTTTCTGAAAACAAAAAGGATGCACTGATTTTGTAATGTCTACCTAAGTTTTTATTTATCTTTCTCTCTTTTTTCTTAAAGGCTTTATTTCTTACATTATATAGAGTCAAAAGCAAAGATAATATATGTGTGCATTATCGCCGAATTCATTATACTCCGTGTAGTTGAAGGATGAGGATTTTAACTTAACAACCATTAATGATAAAAGGAAGGTTGTCCAGTGAGAAAAGAAAAGACATTATCCTTACAAAATAAACATGCCTTATAATTCAAAAGCAAATGAAATAAGATGGATGAAAAAGATCAAATTATTTAGACACGATTGCAAGTTTTAACTAAGAAAATTTTGTTATATGATAAAATGCTAAGATAATCCGAGATCAACATTATACGAAATACTAAGATTTACATGAATATTCCGAAGATCAAATGCATCGAAGTGGAAAACCACTTGACTCAAAGAAAATCAAAATAAAATTGAAGAACAACTGCTCATTTTAAATAGGCCAGCAACTCCCAACCGGCAAATATGCAAGTGAATTGACAGCAATATTAATCTGTACACCTATTAGCAAAACAAATGAGTTGAATGGATATATTTTGTGTATTCTTTTCAATATGTTTTTACACCTTTTTCCCTTCAAAGCCTTTATCAAGCACCAATATATATAAGTAGTAATATAAGTAGTTAATACTGAGCCTACACGACTAAGCTATACAATAAAACTCAAAATCTCAGAAAGCAAAGGGAAATTCCAGTTATGAATGGCAGAATAATGAAATGTTCAAAAGATTCTCGGAAAAAACTTTTCTCAAGCATAGACGTTGAGCAGGTGCAATGGTTTATTCCTTGAATTGCGATATAAAGGAACAAAACACGTTAATATATTAATAGCAAGAAAGATGCAAACTTTATATAGACATTGCGTAAATGAAAAAGACAAACAAATCACCCATTGAAAAATGAATGTGGGAGAAGAATTCACTGGCGGAAATAAATAAATACAAAAGGAAAAAAAAAATAACGACTTAAGCTTATTGAAAAAGAAAGTAACCCAATATGATCTAAGAACATTATTAGCCGGTCAATCGACAATTCTAACCAATCATCGAGCCAAAAAATGATCGCCGCGCCAATGTGATCCCCTGCCATGATTATAGGGGTTTTGATTTGAAATTCAAAATATATTGAAACGGATTGCATTGATTAATGGGAAATATATGATGAAATTTGGTAGCGTGTATGTGACTGCTTATTTTTAGAAAGTCAAGTTATAGATATTTTTATTTTATAGATTTGTTTATTTTCTTTTGTGAAAGAATAGACATGCGTTCACATTTCAATTTTTAAAGGAATGATTTGTTTAAATCACGCATTAAATACAATGTATTAATTTTTTTTCTTTCCAAAAAGGTGAATCTGCAATAAAATTTGAATGATAAATTCCATGCATTAATACATGCATGGTAGCGGGTTTGAAGGGGTAATTAGCGGGTTTGGTGCGGGTAATCGGGTAATTAATTTTAGACACCTTCAAAAACATATTAATAGATAGATTGGAAGAATGATTATCATCTTTTGTCCACCTAACCTATATAATTGATCATCATTTCTTTCTACCAAGATTTTATAGGGTGTTAACTGATAAATTATTATTCAGGGGTAATTCTGATGTAGAGGTGGGTCGCGGTGTGTCGAGGGGCAGCGCCAACTCATGGGGGTTCAAGGGCAACACCCCCGAAACCTAAACCAATACATGCATCAATTAAGGAAAGGAGTAAAGAAAAATTTGGGTCTTTATCAAAAAAAAAAAAACATATTATATTAAGTTGGATGGATTGAATCTACACGATTTTTTTTCTTTTACCGAAACATGTACCGTTTGGCCCTCCCGGCACCATTGGGCTTAAGACCGCGGTCTCTCTGGCCTCACTATAGGGCCGGCTAGCACACGATGAAATGAAATGAACGAGTTTTCATAATATGTGACATTGTGGGTGCATGATGAGTGATCATTACGATAAAGGATTGGGGCCGATACGTAAGGTGGTGGGGATGGGGGTATTGGGGTAGCTAGGGTAGTAGGCATAAGGTAAGGTGTATTACATCTTCCCTTGGAATTACAGTATTTTTTTTGTCTTTGGCGATTTTAAGAAAAATACAAGTAATATTAAATGTAAGGAAAATTAGGGATTAGGACACTTTACGCTTTTTTTTTAATTAACAGTCCTACTTAACATTTTTTATTGGCTAAAGGACATAATTAAAATTATATGACTAAATTGCCCTTTCTTCCACTAGCTAAACCAGTAACCTTACAGAAAGCTTTACCATAAGCTTTCCTGCATTCCGACGCATCATGGCCTTGTTAAGGCATTTTTATCTTTTCCGTTTTCAATAAACTGGATCTCATCTATCTTTCTCGCTTTCGAAGAAATTCAATTCAATGTCTATGTTAGCAAATTTCATCGATGATCTTTAATCGTTTGTAGTCCATTGTTTCGTTTCCATATTCGGTTGATTGATCATCTAATTCGAAGAATTTTTTCTCTGCATATCATATATTCATCAGGTATATTTCTTTTTGTTGTTGAAACGCGGTATACATTGGAAATCTGATTTTTATAAGTAAAATTTAAATTTTCTAATGAAATTGAACACATATTTGAGCTTCTTAAGTTTAATGCATTCTTGATTCTGAATAATCTGTGTTTTTTATGAGGAATGATGTGATTCACTGCTGATTTTTTCTGATTCATTTTTAGAGTAATAGTAAAATAGAATTATGTGTTTTATAAGTTACATTTCAATCTTCCTAATTGAAGTGAACTTAAATCTGAGCTTGTTAAGTTTAATTTGTTCTTGATGCCGAGTTTGATTTTTGTTTTGTATATATTGTGTGTTTTATGAGAAATAATGTGATTCACTGCTGATTTTCTTTGATTCGTTTGTTATGTAGGTTTTTGAATATGGTATTCCTTATTTGTACTTACAATGGAGAGTCATGTGTTTTGAAAATCAAAGAATTTGATACTACGTAGTATTAAGCTACGTATATGTGAGAGATGGAGTTCATTGAGAGAAGATATGATCGGTTTGTATTATTCATTACCCGAACAAGCAAATTGTTTTCTCTTCAATAATGAAGATGTTGAAATCATGTTGGTCGTGTCTGTTTCGTTTGGTGCATCACGTGTACAGGCATATGTTGTTTGTAATGCTTTTACTGCGGCTTCTACCGTGGCTTCTACTAGTATTGAATCGGTTGCATCATCATCGATTACTTGAATCCGATGATGAGGAGATCAATTTGCTTCCTACGTTTTGTCCTCGGAAGGAGAATATGCAACTGTCTTTCAACTGGGATAAGTGTGTAGAACGTGTTGGTCAAAAGTTTGTTGGTGGAGCAACAGAATTTAGGAAAGCATTGTGTAAAATGTCTATTCATAGTGGGTTTGATTTCATATACATTAAGAATGATGATAAGAGGATTATGGCAGTGTGTGCCAAGAAGGATGAAACAGTCTGTGCTTGGATGGTTAGTGCGAAAAAAGAAATTATTAATGGATTTTTTTTATGTTAAGTAAATGCATGAGTTACATATATGTGGTACGTCATCGCGTTCTTTCAAAGGGCATTGGATGAGTTCAGATTTGGTTTGTGATTTGGTTTGTAATGAAGTTCGTGATGATCCCTCAATAAATCCTACTGATGTTAAGCGTCGGCTTTTTTCAAATCATGGCCTGACTGTTTCATATTACAATTTTTGGACCGGTATCGAAAAAGCGAAGAATGCTCTGTTTGGTGACATGAAAGAATCATTTAATTTTTTAAATTCATATGTGTCAAAGATTCGTGAAACGAACCCCGGTTTTATGTGGTATTGGAAGTTGATGAGGTTTCAAGTCGTTTTAAGAGGGTGTTTGTTGCGTTTCATGGCTGTATTGAGGGATTTAAGCATTGCCGGCCAATGTTGTGTTTGGATGGAGCTCATTTGAAAACGCAATTTAAAGCTCATCTTTGTCAGCAGTTGCGAAAGATGGTGATCAAGGTACTATATTCATTCTATAGCTATAGTTTGTGTTGTTGGTTTATTTATTTATTTCTGTTTTTTTGGCTTTTAATTTATTCTCTTTATTACTTGATGTGTTGATATGAATCTGTTCTTTTTGTATCAGGCTTGTACCCTGTTTGTTTTGCGGTTGTTGACCCTGAAAATACTGAGAACTGGCATTGGTTCTTTATGAATTTGAAGAACATAGTTGATCCCACTAGGCGAATTACGTTTATTTCGGATAGAAATACTGGTTAATAGATTCTAGGCCTATTGTTTTCCCAGATTCAGACCATGCTTTTTGCCTTTTTCATATTAAGTTGAATTTGAAAGACAAATTTAGAGCTTCTAGATTCAGCAAGGGTTTTAAGAAGCGTATGGTTTATCTTTTGCGACAGTGTGCTTATGCACCAACAGTTGATCTATATGATAGTTTGATGAGTGTTATGTTACAAGAGGGTAAGACAATTGTACATGATTTCTTTACCGCCTTACTATTTGAAAGATGGACGACTGCTCATATTAAAGGCATGCGATATGGTGAAATGTCTTCAAGTGCAGCAGAATCATTTAATTCGTGGGTTGTAAAAGAGAGGCAATTACCCATATGTAATATGATTGATGCTCTGCGCTTGAAGCTTATGAATCGAATTTCTGGTATGTTTCTGTTTAATTGCTTTTTGTATTAAGTATTTTAAATCATCTTGTATATTTTTTTCATAATGACATCCATTGGATTTATTTGTAGAACGTAGATCCGCTTGTGCTTCATGGAATTCTGCAATATGGCCAAGTATAGACAAGATATTAGCGAGATTCATTTGGTACATCTAAGAATTGGAGTATCATCAATTCAAGTGGATATGTATTTGAAGTGCGTTCAACGCCATCTTGTAAGGTTGATCTTGAGAATTTTACTTGTTCTTGTGAGTTTTGGCAATTGAATGGTTACCCATGTGATCATGCGGTATCTTTGTATAATGAAATTTGGTCTCCCTTGCATGAATTTGTTGATGTTGGATTCCGTTCGAGTTCATATCTTTGCTTGTTATGAATGCGCAATCCATCCGTTGCCGTTGGTTTATGAGCCGCAGGATTCCAATGTTGTTGTTTTACCTCCTATTTCAAAGAGGCAACCTGTAAGGCCAAAGAAGAGGCGAATTCCTTCTAGAGGTGAATCCAAACGGGAAATGATGTGCAGTCGGTGCCATAAGTTAGGGCATCATAATCAGAGGACATGTGTTGCTTCTGTTATGATGTAGGTTGTAACACCCCAAAATATTTGGGTTGTAGCGGGACACATAAGATACCATATTTGGTTATATTGATTACGGTGGTCGTTATAAAATAAACAAATAAAAACATAACATAACCTCATTATTGTTATTTTCGTTTGTAAATGACCGTACAAATTATATATATATATATATATATATATATATACACACACACACGTCTAAGCTCTTCTAAATTTTTTTTTAAAAAATAACGATTTCACATCTATCTCATTTCCTTTTTCAAAACATAATGATTAGGTTTGTTTTTTCCTTTTTTTAAACATAATGATTAGTTTTATATTTATATGTATATATTCAAACATAGATACACGGTTGCTTTTCTTTTCCAAAAGAAATGATAGGATTGAAACTCTTGATAAGGGATAATGACGTAGGTAGTGGTTGGGAATTTTTTTTTTTTGGGGATATTATGTGTTTAATTTAAGGATAAAGTGTAGGTTTGAATATCAAAATTTAGGATAAACTAATATTAAAATTAAGAGATAAGAGATAAGAGATAAAGTTAAATCAAAATTTTAAATATTGAAGTAGGACTTATCCATAGAAGTTTAGTACTATAAATAGGACATGGGACTTGACTCCTTAGCACACAAAAAAAAGAGAGAAAAAGTAACTCTTCTAGCAGACGGTCGAAGGAAGGATAGTTGGAGCGAAATTGTGACTGTGAGTTCCATTTCTTTCTTTTTTTTTTTTTTTTTTTTTTTTTTTTTTTTTTTTTGGCCGATGCGTGTTTCGAAAATTTATTTATTGTTATACTAGTATAGTAAAGTACTGCTTTTATCACTGCAATATTGTGAGTCCCTCTTTTACACCTATTTATTTACGATTCAAAGTTTTAAATCATAGGCAATAGGCATTAGCTAATCACTGTTTCGATTGGACAACATCAATGTTTCGATTGGACAACATCAATGTTTATATATATATATATATATATATATATATATATATATATATATATATTAAATGAAAAGGAGCTATGCGAAGAGTTATACTTTTGATGCATCGTACTATTTTGGTCAAATGCTGGTCTACGTGAATTGGGTCAATGCAATGTGAGTTTTAGATAACAAACAATGTGGATCTGTTATTTTGACACCGTGAATTCTTAACTAAAGTAAACTTGTTTTTATTTTATTTTATTTATTTTGACCCGGATCTGTTATTTGGTTATTGTTACAGCTTCGAATCTTTATTTTCATAATATAGAGGAATTTTAATCATTACTTTATGAAATGATACATATACGTACTTATTATGTTATAAATGGACACATTGACATCATGTTTTCTAGCACACATTGTTTGCCATATTTGTTTTAACTATTAGGAAATAAAATTTTCCCATCGGGTAGTATGCCTGTTATCCTTTTTTTTCTTAATATATAAAGTTTTATTTTTTTATTATTATTTTTTCAATAGTTGCCAAAAGAATTAGAAAACCCCGTTTACGAAAAAATGATTTTTATTACCGGTTGTAATGTATGGTCTTGACATGTATAAATCATATTACCAATTCCCAAGGAAGAAAATATATAATTAACAATGATAATCAAGTCTTGTTCATGCTTGATAGCATGTGCAATGCAAAATTCTTAGCGACTAGGTGAGTCGGGGTTATTGCACCGCGAACGGCTAGTCACTTGGTCTCGGGGCCTCTTGACCTTGGTTCATCGACGATCTAGAGTGATGGTACCAAATTTTCCCCCAATGTTCCATGTGCATGGCCGGGAAAGCAAGGGCCGACGGTCATGTCATGGTTCGGAGGGCAATGAGGGTTGGCTGGAGCCCTTTTGGGAGGATCACTGGGCGACAGTCTGAATCCTTTCCCTGACAATCGGCCGGAATTGTCAGGCAATTGCTTGCTTGCTTGTGAAGTGCGGTAAAAAACATGTTGGAGTAGGGTGGTAATGACTCACCGGCTAAGGTAAACCGGTGTCTGACTTGAGTACGCCTAATTTCAAGAAAATTGCTTTATATTTTTGCAAATATCATATTTTTGCCATGTACTAACGACAATTAAGTGCAGGTAAGGAAAAAACCTTTTGTTGTAACATTTAACGTCTTTGTAACTATTGTTTTTGTATATAAAGATTCACGGGCACACACTGGAACTCACTGGCTTTTTTTTTAGCTCACACGTTTGTGAAATGTTTTCTTAGGTTTGGAGGAAGAATACCAGGGTGGTGAGGTAAGCAGAGTAACCTTGGAGGCTGTTCTGGGAGAGGGAGTAGACGAGGAGTTCAATGTGGATCTGACAGCTTAGTGTCAAGCTTGATATTTGTTTTTCAGTTCCTTTGAGTTTCATGTTTCCAGTATAATAAGAATTTGACGATGTTCTTTCATTTTGGAGTCGCGACTTTTTATTTCTATTTTCTGGATTTAGTAATGTTTGAATAAAGATCTAGTTCCCTCAATCCTTTTTCTTGAGAATTTAGTACTTGGGCGGTGGATCGCCGGCTTGTCCCTTTGACTAGACCCCAGTGGACCCTAGGGGTCGGGGATAGGCCTATTACATAGATGACATTCATTAGTATAAATCTGCTATTCTAGACATTTTCATATTTTAGCTTGTGCTTATTATTTTGCGACTCTATTCTTCTTAATTGAGTGACTTATCTATTGACTCTTATATTTTACATTGTGGTTCTGTAAATCTTGGAGGCCCCAAGTCTCATACAAAGTCTATGAATTATATCTTTGTGTTTTATGTATTTTATTTGAATGTTCTTTCCTGTTGTGTTTGTAGCATTGTGTGCATTATTGTATTATATGTTATGTACAAAATGAATTCATGCAAACAATCCAAATTGATGAAAAATTCACCAAACTTTTGTTGTAATGAACTTTGTTTTGTTTTGAGAGTTGGTTTTATATTGTTACAACACTTTTCATGAGTTTCACTGTCGAAATTCACTAGTGAATATTAAAAGTGAATTTTCTACTAACAGTGAATTTTAACAATGAATTTCAAACAAACGTAATTTTTCACAGTAGCACTGTAGTAACTGAACTTATGAATCAAAATTATAAATTTACTAATCAACCAATAGACAAAAAGAAAAGAGAATACTTAATAATTGAAATATGTAAACATTGATTGAAATAGTTGTCTCCTTGTAATTCAAATCTTGTCCACAGTAATTCAAATTTTAGGACAGACATAAGAAAATAAGCAATAGGTTTCACTTGGCATACACATTAATAGTGATGTTTGTGCTAATATGAAGATAAGTTGTGTAGATCCCTTGGAATCTACACATTAACAGTTATGTTTGCCAACATTGCAATGTTCATCTTATTAGATGTAATACTATTTACTAAGAAAGCTTTGAAATCTTGCACTTCATTAGTGTTCTATTTCTTGTCAATTGGCTGATTCAGTGCAATCTGGTAGATGTAGTACATGACATATATTGCGCAGTCATTCCTGCAAAATTTTGGCATTCACATTAAACTTGTCAGCCATTATTTCCATTACATGTATGAATCAAAAAGTCTAATGAATAATAGTTACGTATCCGATCCCAATTGTGGAAGCTTTGCAACCTTCTTGATTTTTTTGGCTTTTACATGTAAGTATTTTTGCTGAAAATTAACACATGTTTAACACATTTGATTAGTATAGAAACTTTTTCGTAATATTAACAACACACATACAAATAATACTTACAATGTCAAGTGCATTTTTCTCAAAGTGGTCAGCAGCACCTTTCCGGCTAGCCAATGAGTTGTACATGTGCCATTCTCCTTCTTCACCCGAAGCAAATGTGAGTAATATCCAATGATATGATTCATTCTTCACACCTGGACAACACAACGGAATGAGAATATTTTTGCTTTTTTCCATATGTCGTTTCATACTATCGACAAAATGATTTGAGTAGTTCCCAGTTGCTTCATATTTCTTGCAGTACGCCTGCGTGCAATCAATCACCATTTTTTGTTATGTATTATACAAAAATGAAAAATGTATTCACACTGATTTTTAGTAAATGTTTCGGTGTATATTGCAAGTGAATGGTGAATACTTATAACGACCATTCAAGAAATTTTGATCTCACCCAAGTTGATGCTGGCAATATGTGAAATTCCTTTCGGACTTCTTCATTTCGCTTAGCATTGTTGCAAATGCATCGATAACCGTAAATGTACATGTCATTTGTTAGTTGGTTTCTTGGAATGTTGTCGTAGAAAAAGTATTTAGATCGAATTGTTTACCTTGTACGCAATGAACGATCCCTCTAGTAATTTCACCATGTCATGGACAAGTGATTGTGGTAGCACTCTCAATGTCCGACCATACTAAAGAAAATCGAATACTAGCATAAATGAAAATCGAATACTAGCATAAATATAAAGGCGAAGTGGTGTTTTTATTGATTGATGAAAATGTTACATTGGTACTCCTTTATATAGGAGAGAAAGTGATATTATTATTTAATAGCAATATTCACACATTAATTGTAGATATTACGTATTAATTACAGAATAATTATATATTCTGTAATTATTACGTATTAATTACAGAATAATTATATATTCTGTAATTAATGTGTGTATATTGTTAATATTATTTATTTGAATAATATTGTCTTCTATCACCCTCCCTCAAACGAGGCCGGGTTTGGAGGCTGAGTTTGTCTTGACATAATTTGGAGGGCATCTCCACTCCGACGGTTCTTTCGGAGTCCATAGGTGTGATATTTGTGGAGGGCATCTCCACTCCGGCGCACGTCTTTTTCGGCTCTTCCGGAGTCCATAGTTGTGATTTTGGAGGGCATCTCCACTCCGGCGGTTCTGTCGGAGTCCATAGTTGTGATGTGTTGGAGGGCATCTCCACTCCGGAGGTTCTTCCGAAGTCCATTAGTGTTTGTTTTGAGAATTTGTTTGGTAGCCTTCAATTGTGCCTGTTGCATCGGATCTGTTTTGTGCTTGCATCTGAAAAGGAGATATATAATGGATACCAAAAAAAATAAAAAGATGTTGTATGTAAGATTTTTATTCGTAAATGATATCTAAATAAAATTCAAAACTCCTAGATGCAAGGAGAATGTTTGTGACTCGTAACAAGGCAACAGCAGCAGTGTTGAGAAGATTTTTGCATCATTTAAAACAAAAGAAAATTTATAAACCCATACTTAGATGCAAAACTAACTCCTAACCTTGACCAAACACCGGGTAGTTGATAGTATAGCGAGATAAGTAAGGGGTCGATCCACAGGGAATTGGGATGTTGAAATCTAATTTCATTAACTCTCTCAATTGTTACTACTAGTTATTACTAAAACTAAAACAGACAAGTAAACTGGACAGAGGACTATTAATCCAAAGCCAGGAAACAATAATTGCGAACCAAAATAAATAAAACTACAACTACGAAAAACAGTATAACTAACGAACCCATGATAACGACTAAAGCAATATAACATAGAACAAACATGATCCACCATCCCGCAACCCTTAATTCTTCCCTAGATTATCTTATGATGATTTAATTCAAGTTGTGGTTCACCTCTCTTAAGTAATCTTCTATCTCTCGATTTTAAAGATTAACACATCATAAAACGAGGTGCAAGATCTCTCAATCTAACAACCTAGAGATTCAACCTATCAACTCTCGTTATGTCAAGGTTAAAAATCTCATCTTTCCTATGGTGATCTAAGGTTTACACCGACTTTCGTCATACGGTAAACATCAATAGCAATACAACTTTCATTATCGATTGCATAACACATAATCAAAGGAAAGAAAACAACTTTAAAATTAAACTCACAAGATCATCCATGGACAAGAAATAGAAGCTGCTGAAAAGTATTACATGACTGCTCCAAGTTCAAAGCTTCGAGAGATCATCATGGTGATCGAACAAGAAAAGGAAAACAAAAAGAAGTAAAACCTAATCTAACCCGGATCACCCAAGCACAAGGCTTGGGTGATCGGCCTGAAAGCCAAGAGGGAGCGGGCGCTTTCTGTGTTTTTGGTGTGTGGAAGAAAATCGATCAAATAATATATCCCGAATGAATGGGAGGCTGCTTGTATTTATAGGAAATCGGTGGCGAGAGATCTTGAACGCCGGTTTCGAGTTTGAACTCCGGTTCGGGCATGTAGAACGCCGATTCGGCGTGGAACGCCGGTTCCAGTGTCTTCGAGCTCGCGTCTTGCTTTGGACTCCTTTGAACGCCGGTTTCGGTCCCGAACGCCATGTCTACCTTGGAACGCCGGTTTCATGACTCAAACGCCGGTTTGAGCGCTCCGAGTGATCCGACTTTGATCCTTATCCAATATCTCTAACAAACCATCCTTATCCTTTGTAACAAACCTTATCTCTTGGATATTCTAGATGATTCATGACTTGCTCTCCTTGATCTTATCCCTTGCCACTTGTCAATTCCAAACTTCAACACTTGTGAGCTCCTAATTAATCAATGAATAATACCAAAATGTAATATAATTCCAAAATAATAATAAATCATCATTTAAGCACTAAATTTGATACATTTTGAAATTAACTCATTAAATATATCATTTGCTCAATATTTAAAAATATAAATCTCGATTTCTATGAAAAACATAAGATTATGGGGAAATTGATATAAAATATATCGTTAAAAATCGTATAATTTGACCCCGAACAACTCCCCCATACTTAGCTTTTTGCTCGTCCCGAGCAAAACAAAACAAAAACATACTATCAAGAATCCACATAACACGACACTAGATGTAGTCGTGCTCACGACAAGCTAGTATTCGGCAAATCGAAGTCACTCGGTGATTGTGTGTGCGAACCTACTAAACTTCCACCAATCCTCTCTTGATGTATTAAATCAAGCACTAACGATCATCCGGTTAAATAAACGAAAGTTTCATTACATCTACGCACTTACCCTACAAAAATTACTTGGCAAGAATAAAGTAACTAACTCACATTTAAATTCTTTTACTTGGTGTCAAGAAAATACCTTTCAGGTCTCTACTAGGTTTAGATCAACTCGACTCAGAGTTCTAAAAACACAAACTTCTCGCGTCTCAAAAGTATAACACTCTCCCCTACTTTAGAGGCAGTCACCCTGAGATCACTCAAACCCATACTGTCCAAGGTAAACCACACTCCCCAATTGGGGCAGTATCCAAATGGACTCGAGGTGAAATTTATCATATATATATATATATATAAGATATTATATTCTCGCCCAAACTCTTTGGAAACTCTTGATCAGGTATCTTTTCTAACACATTCAAGACTTTTAAGGTTCTCAAGAACACTAAGGTGCGAGATTCTAGCTGTGAGTATAGTACGAATTCTTAACTTTCATCAATGCTAAATAAGTGTTATACGCATCGAGAGTTGGCTATCCTTTAACTAACCGGAGACTATTTTATATTTGGTTCTTCATCTAATAGGTTCGTGAAATGAAATTCAAGTGAGTGTCGATCTACTAAATCTATTCTTAGAACATGACACGACTACGAAAACAACTAAAGGTGCCGGATTATAAAACTAGCATGCAAGTGAAATGACATTACTCGGGACAAAAACAAAAATTTTGAAAAATTTAGCATTTTTCATAGAAATATGACTAATATGGCAAAAGAATGTAGATACTAATCCCTTCCCCCACACTTAGATTGCAACTTGTCCTCAAGTTGTACGAAATAAAAAGTTTAGGAACTTAGCGATTGTATTTCCAAGCCGGCAATTCGGAAAGAACCCACGAAGAACCAAAATTGCTTGACTATCCTTGGAAATGTGGAGCATCACGGATCCAAGTAAGCTTGAATAGATCGGTAGACTTGTGGAGCATCACAGGAATACTGACATCGACGTGAAAGCGCACAACAGCTATCAAAAGTGTCCTACATACTTGATCAGTGCAAAAAGAGTCTACGGGGAAAAAGAATTATACATTGAAAACACAAGGAGAATAAATCATAGAGATGTTTCAGATGAAGCTCAGATAAGGATGGAACATATACATGGACATTGCAAAATAGTAGGCTAGGTGCAACTACATTACAATGCAAACTACATGATATGTAATCCTAATAAAAGAAAACGCAAACAGGCTCAGGCTGAGCAGGTTGTGAAGACAACCCTACAGTGACTACGGCCCTTAAAGAAAAGAAAACAATGCAACTAGATGACATGCAACTAAATGAGATGCACAAATAAAACAAAATAAAAGGAAGAAAACTAGCCCACTCATTTGCAACATGACATGTATAAAATAAACGTCTACCAAATAATGACAGGTTACGATAAACGACAGTGCTGTCCATTACAATGCAGTGTAGACGCGCCTTAAGACTCATCAAAAGTGATAGCATTATGGAAAACCAACAGTTAGCTATACTAAACGAGATATAACTCATAAGACGCGATGGTAGCATACGGAAAACCGACGGTAGCTACCCATATGAGTTACAAAATAACAAGAAAGCACATAAGTCTCAAAGCTTAAAAGATTCATCACGGCGGTATGTAGCATACGGAAACCGACATTAGCTACTAAATAACAATAAGACCGAGTTATAGCTTACGAGAACCGACGAGTCACTATAACTTGCATAGATGAATCAAGTATATTAAAGTAAATCAATTATTTAACATGGATTCGTAGATGGAAAGATATGAATATGCAAGTTCAGAACATCTACGTAAAAATAAAAAGCCACAGAAGCTAGTATAAAATTATCCATGTCAAACAAAAGCATTAAAAATCAGATCAAGGAAAATTCAGAACCTGAACTGCATTTCTCAGACCAAACGGACGTTCATGCAGCTGGACGAGCGTTCATCTGAAAATTTAGCACTGAACGGGCGTTCCATCACTCAACCGGGCGTTCCACCTGTAGATTATAACCTGGACGGGCGTTCACTTACCTTGAACGCTCGTCCCACACCGAATATGCAACGGATATGCGGGAAAATAACGACAAGTCCCAAAAACTCTAAACATACATCATATATCACAAAGCACCGCAACCCCATCAAATTAGCACGAGAGGGTTAGATTACACTAAACATATAATTCACGTTTCATAAATTGAGTAAAAAAACTTTTTGCACTTTCTTAACCCAACGGTCATCGAAACATGGCAAAAATAAAAACTCTCAATTTATTAAACGCTACTTTTATTGAAAACAGTAAATTGTAACAAAATCGAAGAATTAATTCAAGTAGATTCAACAAAACACCGATTCCCCGGCAACGGCGCCACTTTTGTTGAGAAGATTTTGCATCATTTAAACAAAAGAAAATTTATAAACCCTAACTTAGATGCAAAACTAACTCCTAACCGGCCAAACACCGGGTAGTTGATAGTATAGCGAGATAAGTAAGGGGTCGATCCACAGGGAATTGGGCTGTTGAAATCTAATTTCATTAACTCTCTCAATTGTTACTACTAATTATTACTAAACCTAAACTAAAGCGGAAAATAAACTGGACAGAGGATTTTTAGTCCAAAGCCAGGAAGGATAAAAACGATAAAAACGAAATAAAACTACTAACTATGAAATAAATAAACGAAGATGATCATGGTGGATAAACGAGTTGAACAAACAAAATCATCCTATCCAACAAATCCCTCTATCTCCTCTCTAAGATTATCTCATGATGATTAACTAAAGATGTGGTTCACCTCACAAAGGTATGAATCCTACTTTCGTAGTAATTCGCCTATCAATCTCATCATCTTTCGATCTATAGAGATTAACGCATACAAAACGAGGTGTAAGATCTTTCAATCTAATAACCTAGATAATCAACCTATCAACTTTCGTTATGTCAAGGTTAAAAATCACATCTTTTCTATGGTGATCTACGGTTTAACATGACTCTCATCAAATTAAACATCAACAAGCAACGATCTTTCGATATGCATTGCAATGACAAATAAACATAGAAAAGATACACCTTTAGATAAAGATCATACAAACAAACTTAGATTAAAGAATAGAAAAACCGATGAAAAGGGTTCAAAAGCTTGAACATGCTCGGCCCCAAAAATCAGCAAAACGGTAAAAAAGAGAAGAAATTAAAGCACCTAATCTAACCCGGATCACCCGAGCACAAGGCTCGGGTGACCGGCCTCGAGACTCCAAAAGAGTGGTGCTCCTTGGAATTTTATGTGTGAGAAGTTTTGTGGCGATTTACGAATGGAAGGATGCCCCGAATGAATGGGAACGGTGGTATTTATAGAAAATCGGTGGCGAGAGATCTTGAACGCCGGTTTCGAGTTTGAACTCCGGTTCGGGCATGTAGAACGCCGATTCGAATTCGAAACGCCAGTTCAACTTGATTACGCTTGATTTACGTACTCTTTGAATGCCTCGAACGCCGGTTCAAACTCCGAACGCCGAGTTTGAGCTTTTGAACTCCGGTTCCGCCCTGTCTTTGAGCTAATCCGATGATTCTTTGTCCTTATCTCTTAACACCCCATCCTTATCCATTGTAACAAACCTTATCTCTTGGATATTCTAGATGATTCATGACTTGTCCTCCTTGATCTTATCCTTTTTCCACTTGTCACTTCCAAGCTTGAACACTTGTAGGCTCCTAAATAATGATCAAATGATACCAAAATGTAATATAATTCCAAATTAACAATAAATCATCAATTAAGCATAAAATTCGATATGTTTTGGAATTAACCCATTAAAAATATCATTTACTCAATATTTAAATATAAGGCTCGATTTCTATGAAAATAATACGAATATAGGGGAATTTTATATAAAATATATCGTTATAAATCATACAATTTGACCCTTAACAAGCAGCAGGATTTATTTATTTATTTATTTATTTATTTTTTTGGGATGCATGTTGGAAGGAAAAAAAAACGCAATAGAGGTGCTGTGTGAATTCTTTTTTTTTTTTTTTTTGGGTTCATGCAGTATTCGTTTGATGAATTGATGTTGGCTATGTGCATGTAATGAATTTGCTGGTGATTTAAAAACAAGTGGACGAAAAAAAAAGAGGATAAAAACAGAAGAGTGATTGGGAAAATTGTTTAAGAGCGGAAGAAGGATCGGGCGAGGGTTCACCATTGTTAAGGCTTTCGAACCCTCGCCCCTGGCTCTGATACCATAAAGAAAATCAGAATAGAGGAAGAGACTCTGAAAGGTGGTTTCTTATTGAATTGTTTTTTTTTTTTCCAATGATACAATAGAGAATTTATAGGCTTATACTACTTAGCCTCTAAGCAACATTTATTACAAAGATCATATGTAATCAAAATACAATCATAAGAATCATTTAACATTAATTATAAGAATTATTCTGCATTAATGGTGTGATCAACTGTATCTTCAAATTTTGTCTTCTATCAACAACTACTTTAGCTACTCATAAAAAAAGAGAAAACCACAAAATATAAATATATATCTAAATACATACATATATATATATATATATATATATATATATATATATATATATATATATATATATATATATATATATATATATATATAACAAGAACAAAACGAAAGAAAACAAAACGAAATAAAATAACTACAAACTATATAGATATACGTATAGATATATATATATATATATATATAATATATATATATATATATATATATATATATATATATATATATATATATATATATATATATATATATATATATATATATTTATACTAATTGCATAAAAATGAAAGAAAGCAATAATAAAAAAAACGGAAACGAAATTATATTAAAACGATAACTAGTCGGGTTATTACACCGACATTATAACTACATATATGTATAATTATAGGTCCCTCAAAACATAAATAAAAGAAGGGAAAAGATGAAAGGAGGATGGGGAAGAAGAGGGGCGCCTCAAATGGAAGGGGAAGGGGAGGTTTTTATAGGCTAGAAAAGGGAATATGCTTGGAATATGCTAAGTTCAAAATATCTAGATATTTTGGCACCAAGTTTGAGCCGAATCGAGTTGTTTCGTATAATGCCCATAACTTGAGTTGTAGAACTCCGAAAATCATGATTTAAACGTCATTAGAAAGCTCTCGGAAAACTCTACAACTTTCATGAAGGACTCTTTTTCAGAAAATGTCGTTTTGATGAGCCATTCGTATGTCGTGTCGTTTTCGGGATTTTCCACTAATACGAATTGATTAGCCACTTGACCACCATTTGAGTTGTAGAAGTCCGATTGACTTGATTCAAAATGCGTTGGAAAGAATATTTGAAGATATACAACTTTCATGAAGAAGTCCTCCCCGAAAATGCCTCTAAGTGGGTCAAATCTCCGTCGAAAACATGTAACGATTTAAGTACTTAGGAAAATTTGCTCCGTTGAACTCGTAAACTTATGGCACCTTCTTCTAATCCTCTAAACACCTCTTTTAGACTCAAAACATGTCGTTACGTGGAATCTTGGTCAATGTATAATCCTGCAATGAACCACCAAAATACCAAACGTAAATCCGACACGACACTCCGGTTACTAAACCGGTACAAAAACTAGTAAAAACACGATAAAAATACGATATTTTATATAATAACTACTACTAACATATTTAGATGAAACATAGGAATTAATGACTCGAACTGATATAAAAATACTCAAAATGATATCAAAAACGGGTTGAAAAGTTATAAAAATAAAGATGAATTTTTCCGTCATCATCATGCCTCGCTAAAAGGTGCGCTAAGGCATCACTCAAACGCTTAATGAATGAAAACTTAATAGGAATAAAATCCGAAGATCTAGAAAGACGATCATGATCCAAGCATCCCAAAGCAGTGCAGTGAGGTCCTCCGAACTCGACAAAGCCGCTGAACACGTGGAAGGTAATCACTTTTCACCACTGTCACAGAACCTCCGAAACGCTCCGCCTCTATCCTCGATCAAAATGATGAGAAAACGAAGTTGTGATCGTCCCATTATAACACCAAAAATAATTCCAACCCTAAACGATGAATCCGTAACCGAAGCATCGACTTTGCGTTTAATGACACCTGCAATTGCGTGGACTTTATCGGGAGACTCGGCGCATTCGGATAAATGGGATGTGCCAATTGCAGGTGTATTCATAAAATTTCTTCAGGGGGTATTCATAAAATTTCTACAGGGGTCCAATTTATTTTCGGGGGTAAGCATTACAAAGAAAGCGGTTATAGTTAATGACCAAACAAGGAAAGAATTTATCTCAAACTATAAAGGTTATAGGGGTAAATTAATATAGTGGTATTTATTTATTATGAATAAATATAATACAAGATATTAATTATGTTGATTAATTAAGTATGTGTATTTTGATACACATAATTTCGAATATATATATATATATATATATATATATATATATATATATATATATATATATGATATACATGTTGTTGAAATGGTGTCCTAAAACCAATCGGGTTGGACCGGATCCGACCGGGTCAGGTCATTTATAGTCTATTTTAGTTTATGTAATAACTTTATTATGATTAATAAAAGCACTTTTGTTATTATATATTGTTTATCTTCATGTTATTGATTGTATATATAGTAACGTCCCTAGTGTCAAACTGTGATATAGAAACCTGCTGGATATACAGAAACCCGAATCCGGCGTCAGATCTGATTCACAGCACTGATCGAGACGCTTGATCATGCACAGCGGAAACTACAAATAAATTCGCATGCGATTTTACTACGATTTGATTCGCATAAACAATTGATATAACTATAAGAAGGTTGAAAATTACCCTTTAAAAGAGGATGAGTAAAGCAGTCGACCAAAGGGAGAAGCCGTGATCTTCCGGATTGTATCTCCAAACGACGACTAGTGGACGTCGATCCTCGTAGTAGAACCTCCTCGAATATGCTCAAGAAAAACTCAAAGTTTTTCTTCTCCCAATGACTAGAACGAGAGACTAATTTTCCTCTTCTTTTTTTAATAAATGTGGCGCCAATTTTTCTTTGTCATTGTGTTGGGACGAACTCTCTTTATATAGAAAAATAACTAGTCAAGAGAGTTATCATTTTCACAATACAATTATCTATTTCCATAAGGAAAAGATATTTGGCATAAAATAAGAGATAATCTCAATAAATGTTTAATGATTATAAAATCAATCTCTTATTTTTCCATTAATTATCTAACAAAAAAATAATTAATTAAACATGTGACATAATCAAGGAAAATTACTTCTCCCAATTTTCTCACTATGTGTGGCGCAATTTTTGATCTAAAATGGCATTGATATTCTAGGTCTATTTTGTGTTGGGAGAAACTCTATTTTTAATAGGAAAATTACTAATAATTTGAGAGTTTATCTTTTACATACAAATTTATCTTTTCCTTTTAGGAAATTAAAAACATTTATCCAATAGGAAAACAAATTTCCTATTTATCCAATAAGAAAACTAATTTCTTATTTATAATTATTTAACACATAAATAATTACATTATCCACATTATAATTAATTAGGAGAAAATTTATTTTCCCAAAACCAAAATAATATGGCGCCATTTTAATGCCATTTGGGATAATAAAAAATGTCTTTTCTACATTACTTATTATTTACCAAATAAATAATATTTGCATTCATTAAATTGACCAACTATTTAATTTATTCTCGAGGTTCCATAAAATGAGAAAACACTCGCGTGTTAGGAGCCAACCCGGGGACCATGGACCTATAACCAGTAGCTACATTAAAATGAATAAAATATTCATCGAACAGAATATCTCTGCTCAACTTATTAATTCCAGAATTACGCCACCATAAATCCGAAACTGAACTCTATTGATTATAGATATAACTTATTCTCAAAACGTCGAGTCGAGTCGATAAGCGTCCATTGATATAATCATTACATATAAACTTACCCTCCATAGACTATCCGTAATGAAGCGGGATTATTTCCATAAACCTTCTTCAATATCTCTTATCCTTATTTACCATTAACCCACTAGTGATCAATTAGTTCATAATCAATACGAACTCCGCGGATCGATCAGTTTCTAGAATCCTTCCCGCAGGAAGGAATGGATTCTATATCTGTGAGACACACACTTCTCACTCATTCCAGATACCAACGTGAAAGTGATTCGGACCGCGCCTCTTAGTGATCCTTAACAAACACATCAAACCCTAACCTGAAACCAGTAGGAGTACGCAATCACTTCAGGATTAAGGTTAATCCATATATAATCATCTTGTGATTTAATAAGATTTCTCAATCACGAAATTATATGAGAAACTCATATTAAATCGGTCCAGTCCTATATGACTACGTCATATATAAATGCCCCACTTAGACAAACAATGTCGACGGTCCGATAAGACGGTCACACCATAAAGTGTTCTGGACGCATTAATGGTGGTTTAATCAATAAACCCCATACTTTGATTAACTTCACCACGGACTAACATTTCAAGTGTATCACCATAAACTTAATTCTCGCGTGCATCACACACTAAGTTATATGGCTACATATGATACGACTTAGGGTTTTCAGTAGTGTATTACTTACAAGCACGAAGCAAGTAATAAGATGAGAATAAATCTGTCATTTATTAATTCTAAAAATTATTACATAAATTGTCTTTCGGGCGCTACTTCCAACAATCTCCCACTTGCCCGTAAGGACAAGCAGCAATTGCCTTTCGGGCACTATATCTAACAATCTCCCACTTGCCCATAAAGACAAGCAACAATTGTTTTTAGAGCACCACACCCTTATTCTTTCAATCCACAACATTCTCCCACTTGCTCTAAAGAAAATCAGACATATCTCCCAATTTTATACCCGCCAAGCGCTTATCAGTTACAATAGATGCCACACGACTTGGTAAACTGATCAGCTAGGTTGTCGGCTCGAGGCGATCTTTAGGACCAAAAACGTCGCCTCTCTGCACGGTCTGTCTGAACAGCTGGTACTTTCTCTCAATATGATTTTGACCTCTTGTGACTGCGAAGAACTTTTGCATGAGCTACCTCTCAACTATTTTCACAGAAAAAATGGTATCGGCTCATCGAGACCTGGAATCACTTCCCGGTCCAACAAAGAACTTCTCAAGCCACACTGCATCTTTAGCTGCTACGAAAGCTGCTATGTATTCGACTAATAGAGTCAATTTGGCAATGCTGGATTGCTCCAGACTATAGCTACATCACTATGAGTAAACACTAAGCCTGAGATCGATTCACGATCATCCTTAATCCAACAAAATAATCAGAATCTGAGTAGTCAACAACACTCAGGTTCGCACCCTAATACACAAGCATATGATTCCTCATTCTCTTAAGATACTTGAGGATGCACTATACTGCTATCAATAGTCGAATCCATGATTCGATTACAATTGACTTTTAATAATCTGACATTCCCAATTCAAAAGAGAACTTATCTCATTTTCTCTATATCCGAAGATTTGAGAGAATTATTCCGTGAGGGGTTGGGTAGGAAACCTCTCGTTGAATGTTGAATATGAAAATGCATTATCATCTTAAACAATAAGATGGATGGGATATTGCCACAACTTGTTCTCATGAATTCGACCGAATCGATTTCTAAGAATATAGTCCACTTCTCTGATTCAGAGAAGCGTTGGCTCGTCAGTTCTTGACTTCAGATAACACACTCATGTTGTTCTCAACTGTTGCAGTGTTATCCTTTATAAACACTAATGTCTACTACTTTACCAATATTGATTCTCCAGTCTACAAAAGACTCATCAATATTCTGGTGATGTGATTCCCATCGAGAAGAAACTTGTCAAATTTATTTGGAGTCTTTTATTTATTTTTAGTTAACTTTTATTATCCCACATTGGTTAGATAGTATTTTATTTTTGTTATTGTTTTTATTTATAGATATTTTGTCCCACATTGCTAAATTAGCAATTAGTCTTGGAGTTTGTAGCCTATATAAAGGCATTAAGAGTCATTGTAATCATCAGACAAATTTTGAGATATATATTATATTTGAAGCTTTTAAGCTTTGGTGAGTTTTCTCACGTTGGTTTTGGTGGATTCCAAACCGTTGTTTGGTGGATTCCAAACGGAACTTATCAAGGTTACGAGCAGACCTTGTGGCGTTCGTATACCAAGGTTCTTAGATACGGGTTATCTAAGGGTTGAGGTCATACCAAGGTTCTTAGTTACGAGTTAGCTAAGGGTCGCGGTGCTCGTCGTATTGGTGCCATCAGTCAAGTCCTTGGGCAATTTCGGATTTGATTCGACCACGGATCACATCAGTTGGTGTCAGAGCTAGTCACTGACGGTATCCAAATATCCCTTTTCTTTTATTTATTTATTTTTTTCCTTTCCTACTGTGTTCCTGCGTTTTTCATTCTCAAGTGGAAAAAAAAAATATATACATATTTGATTCTAGCCTTCGTTTCTTGCATCTGTTAAAAAAAGAAAAAAAAAAATTTCCTGCGATTATTGATCCCTTTGCCGCCGACTTGGAGCACTTTTTTTTCCCTAGCTTTGCCGCATCTGTTAAAAAAAACCCTTATGCAATTTGCAGCAGCCGCCTTTCTTGACCTACTTTTAATTAATTTATTTATTTTTATGTTAGTCGGCCATAGTTAAAAAAAAAAAAAAAAAAAAAAAATCAGCCTACCTTTTGGACGAGACTTTCACATTTTAGATGTGATTTTTATCACACCCTTGATTCTCGTACGCCTCTCAAAAAGAAAATTCCAAAAAAAAAATCTTACGAATAATTTTGATTGGACATTCTGGATACTTGTCACGTGCTACTTCTTGGTAAATTTCCATCGTGAAAATGTCAAAGGAGTGTCCTATTGATGCCTATTTTAGGAATTTGAATGATTTGATGAATCGGAATTTGGTAATAGAACAACGTTTTGATGATATGATGAATAAGATGAAGAATATGTTAAAGGGAGTAACTGAGCAATTTAACCGTGGTGGTAGAGATAACCGCAGTGGTAGAGGTGATCGTGGTGGTAGAGGTAACCGTGTTGGTCAAGGTAACAACTTATTTTACACATCATGTTTTATTGGAGATTATGAATATGAGTTGTGCATTGATCACGATGAAGAGGAAAATTTAATTAGTAAAGATGTGGTTAAGGAATTAAACTTGCGGACGGAAAGACTTTATCAGCCCTACTACATTGTTGTGGAAAACCATCGGGTTAAAGTTACACGGTATGCACGGGTTCCAGTGTCCATTGGAAGTTATAAAGTTTGTTGTCTCATGTGATGTGGTGCCACCGAGTGATGTACATTTGATATTTGGGAGATCATGGCTATCTTTGCATAATGTACGTCATAATGCATCCCGGACTCGCTATTCTTTTTCTTTTGGTGGCAAGAAGCATGTATTGGAATCCCTACCCCCTATGAAACAATGTGATTATCAAATAGGGGATTCTAAGGCCATGGAAATAGATAGGGGTGCGATTCCTGATGTGCACTTGGTGGAAGCGAGAAAATATTGAGCCCGAATTGAAAAACGGCGAGAGTGGAGGTGTGGTGGAGCTAGAGAATGAAATGGAGTGTGATGTTGTGACGCAGAACGAGGATATCACATTAGTGGTGGAGAAAATCGAGGCAGATGAGACAGATGGTCATACTTCACCGACCACTTGTTCGAGTTCTATTTCGTCTTCGTTGCAGGTACATGAAGATCATCCGCTTGAGGAGCAAACTGGGCTATCTGCTATAACCAATCAAACCAATATATTTCCTATGGATGTTCTTGTCCCAGTTGACATTGATGGCAAACCGAAGCACACCTTCATTGATCCTTTTGCGGTGTATTGTGCAGTTATTCCGGCTTCTAATCCCTATGCCTATGTTGCTGCTCCGGAGAGCATTATTTGCATTGAGCACCTGCAAGATTACTACTCATTGGTTTCCTTGGTGATGTATGCATCAACATCTCGAAGATATACTGATTTGAAGTGGCATGTCCGCCTTGTATTTAATCCGGGCATATCATTGATATTCGTTGTTGGTTCGACCTGTTTTGTCCTTGATGGTGCATTTTACGACATCCTTTTGATTCGAGGACGAATCCTTTTGGAACCGGGAGGGAATGATGTGATTCCCATCGAGAAGAAACTTGTCAAATTTATTTGGAGTCTTTTATTTATTTTTAGTTAACTTTTATTATCCCACATTGGTTAGATAGTATTTTATTTTTGTTATTGTTTTTATTTATAGATATTTTGTCCCACATTGCTAAATTAGCAATTAGTCTTGGAGTTTGTAGCCTATATAAAGGCATTAAGAGTCATTGTAATCATCAGACAAATTTTGAGATATATATTATATTTGAAGCTTTTAAGCTTTGGTGAGTTTTCTCACGTTGGTTTTGGTGGATTCCAAACCGTTGTTTGGTGGATTCCAAACGGAACTTATCAAGGTTCTGAGCAGACCTTGTGGCGTTCGTATACCAAGGTTCTTAGATACGGGTTATCTAAGGGTTGAGGTCATACCAAGGTTCTTAGTTACGAGTTAGCTAAGGGTCGCGGTGCTCGTCGTATTGGTGCCATCAGTCAAGTCCTTGGGCAATTTCGGATTTGATTCGAGGGTTGAGGTCATACCAAGGTTCTTAGTTACGAGTTAGCTAAGGGTCGCGGTGCTCGTCGTATTGGTGCCATCAGTCAAGTCCTTGGGCAATTTCGGATTTGATTCGATCACGGATCACATCATCTGGTCAAGCCCACACATTTCAAAACATGTGACTTTTAATGACCTAGAGGTTTGCTTTAATCCACCAATGGATATAAGCATCTGTCATTGGCTTTAAGCTAAAACCCTTCCGTTCCGAATGAATTCAAGCTCCTTTGTTTGGCAAGAAAGTTTCAGGGCATCACCCCTGGTAATCTTTCTGCTTTCCATAGAGTCAAGCAAGTCTGAATGGTGAGAGAGTTCTGGGTATCACCCCTATTGAACTACCTACTTCTCAGGGAATTATCCCTAGACCACTTGGCTTTGCCTAGAAAGATAAACTTTCATTCGACTCTTTTCCATGTAGATCCATTTACTCCTATTGGGCCTGAGACACTCAGGTGGTTCTATAAGATTGTGAACCTCTTTTTATAGGTTTATGGCTTTAAACCAACCTCTTTTTATCAGAATCCTACACAGTCCTTCCAAAAGACCATAGGTTATCAATCACCCTAGTAAAGCGTTAAGTCCGCATAATCACGGCGAGTTAATGGATAGACCATACTCCCATTTTGCATTTGGGTGGATTGACATTCGATCTAGTTCGGTAGTAATTATCGGCGTAATCCCCAACAACCAATGTTGGATGTGGTACGATTAAATCGATAGTAACTCTTTGAGCAACTTTACTTCAAGGTCCAAGGTGTTGGAAGGGTGTCCTAAACCCAAACGGGTTGGACCGGATCCGACCGGGTCGGGTCATTTACGATCTATTTAGTTCATGTAATAACTATATTATGATTAATAAGAGCACTTATCTTATTATATATTGTTTACCTTCATATCATTTGTTGTACATATGTAGTAACGTCCCTAGTATCAATCGTGATGGAGAAACCATGATAGTGATTATGGTTGATGAGATCTCTTATCACTATAACAAGATTGGTACTCAATGCGTCTCTAGTCTTACATATTATCGAATGGGACATTGATAGTATAATCGACTAGCACGTATTGGATGTCTTCTATCTTTTAGAAGATAGGGATAGATCTCGTCTATCGAAGTGTAGAGACACTTGGATTTGTACGTAGACGTGTATTAGAGAATGCGTACGTTAGGACCGACCCACTTACATTAAGTGTCACACTATGTGGCGGTTGTGTAGTTATCCTTTTGACCGGAGTCTTCATGGCATCACGGTGTGGACTGTCATGCTTTGACACTATTGAGATTTCCCCTGGCCACGGGGCGATCATGCGGTAGTGATTGGGTATGATATTGAAGCATGCGGAGTATACATGATTGGTCGTCCGGGAATCGCGTATCCTATGATTGGGATCGAATATCCGAAATGGCCTTCTTATAAGGAATGTCTAGCTCCTGAGAATCTTTGCAAAGTGGGAATAAATGTGTTATCCCGAGAGAGCATGATATCCAGATTATGAGATACGATCATTAATGTATTGACACTCGAGATACGATCGTATGGATATTATTATAGCGATAGGATTGTAAGTTACACGGTAACTGCTTCACATGAAAGGTAGTAGTCATTGCTTTTGACTCTTCCGATGATTGGGGGTCACGGTGTGTTGCTAGAAGCTATCCCGTGATCGTTAGGCATGAAGGTAATTTTAGTAATTTGCACTCTGTGTCTACGGCCAACATATTCGGAAGCCTATCGGGTCACACACATATGAACATCGAGTCGGATTAAAATGCGGTTATAGTTGATAACCAAATAAGGAAAGTTTATATCTAGACTATAAAGGTTATAGTGGTAAATTAATATGGTGGTATTTATTTATTATGAATAAATAAAAAGAAGATATTAATTATATATAAATTA
The DNA here is from genome assembly GCA_036785695.1 of Gentiana straminea. Taxonomy (NCBI): domain Eukaryota; kingdom Viridiplantae; phylum Streptophyta; class Magnoliopsida; order Gentianales; family Gentianaceae; genus Gentiana; species Gentiana straminea. Next base: position 4,254,260 of record JAVUPR010000135.1, read on the forward strand.
TGTTAATTAAAGAATATTCCGGAAGTCAATTAATTGGCATATGGGGCGCCACAATTGAGTGTATAAGATACACTTGGATTGTGCATTTTAATTAATAAGATTACCATAATATTAATATAAGATATTAATTGATTTTGGAAAAATAGATTTTTGGTAATAAGATAATTATATTCAATATATGATATTGGCAAAATAAATTATAATTAAAGAGATAAATCAATCTAGGAGATTTTCTTTATTTTATTGGAAAAATGTTTTCTTCTTCTACACACATATGGGGCGCCACTTTTGACTATAAATAATAGGTGGGTGTCAAGCTCTTTTGTACATCACAATTGCAAGAGCTCATAGTTCTTGTGTAAAATAGAGAGCAATCCATAGTGAGTTTGTGAGGGAGGAAAAGGCCGGTCTAGCAACCGGAGTTTTTCCAGTAGCAATCCAAGGAGGATTCCGGCAAGGGGTTCGTGTGGATTAGCGATAGAGCCCGGACGCGTGGACGGCTTGCGCACTGAACTACTCTCCGTTGACGGTCAAAGCGACGATCTTATAGATCATCTGAGGTATAACCGTCAAACTACTTAACGTGTTTATTGCATTAAACGAAGAACGATCTAGAAAAGGAAATCAAATTTTAAATTCATTGCGTTAAACTAGTGATTTCCTAACACAAGGTTGTTATTTAAACATCCTTTCGAAATGTTGTGACGATAAGATAACTGTCACTTTCCGATCTTAAGAACTAATGACCAACCTTCACTCATTGCATTAAGATATTTCACGAACAGTAACCATCTGAACGTGTATGAAAAATCTCCAGTCCTACCTTTAAGCACTAGTGCTAAATGCCTCTATTTGCGGAAGTGGAGTAAATGCACTTCACTCTTTATCCACAAATTTATAAGCATCTTCTAGGTGGACTTCTCGGTATTACATAATAATGTAAACCGTTATTTTGCAACCAATATTTTAATTGAGTTAAGCAGTGTATTGTAGCATATCAATAACTATACAAGACAATCTATGGTTTATCCTTTCAGTGAAATCATTTCACTCGGAGCTAGGCCAAACATCAGTGCCAAAACCATGCCATAGCCTATATCTGAGCATGGAATACTCATTTCTCTGGTAATATCAGAGATTCCTCCAAATATTTAGATAAACTATCAACATTTTGAGTAGTCATTAGACAAAATGTCTATTACTCAATTTTGGTCCCTTGAAAAGGCTTTGTTTAAGTTTAGAGGGGGGTGAATAAACTTAACACTTAAAACTTTTGGAGTTAACAAACTCAGCAAGGTCAATAGCCTGTCGATCGCTCGCAGTCCGCGACCACTCGATAGTCGCCGTTGTTGATGTAAGCGAATTTGTTGCGGTGGAATATATTTAGTTTAAACATTATTACTTGTTGTTAAAGGAATGATACTAAGTATTGGATACTCAGTAGTGTAATTGTGTGATTCAGTTGCTAGTTTCAGTAGGTTGATGTGATCAGTATACTAAATGCCGAAAGTAAGTAGGCAAATTTTATAGTGATTCCAAGTGGTGTAATCCTTTCAGTCCACTCTTCTCGTGTGATGTTGGAGGAAATTCACTAGAGATCTTTGAGGTTGCAGTTACAAAAATCCCTAAGTTGTTTGTCCTTCACCAATGACTATGGCTTCACAACCGAACACTTGAAATAGGTAGGATTGCTGCTCCAAAGTATTCCACTGGTCCTTGAAGGGTAGGATTGCCTCTTCACCAGCTCCACCACACACACAACAATTCTTGACACCCAAAAGATGCTTCTCTGTCTTCAGCAGGTTTCTTGTAAAAGAAAGATTGAATCAAGTAAATGATTCAGTTGTCAGCAGCTTGATCAGGATGAAATGATCAACAGCTTGATGTACTCAAGTGTGTATACTTGATGTAACTTGATAGCATGTTACACTTGATGATATTTCTTGATTAGTAAGTTTAAGCTCAGTGTATGTCAGCATGTAGATTTTCTTGATTTAACTTGATAGCTTCGTATGGATCATATGTTCATCTATTTTTCATCTTCATCACTTGTATCTGAATCAGGAGTCTTCTATTTATAGGTGAGAATCCTGTGACTTATGTTTGAATTTCAAACATAGCCGTTTCAGACTTGTCTCCATATTGACTTGCGTTTTGTCTCTGTTCATAGTACTGACACTGTCAGTTAGCTTTTTGTCAGTTTTCAGATGTCCACCCTTTGACTAGTATCCATTGGATAAAGCTATGAATCTTTCCAACATTCCTTTTATCTTGACCATTGATTTGTTGACAAAATCAAGGCTTTTAATCCATCCTTATCCTTTTAATCTTCCGATGTAACCTTTGATTAAATCGACAAATATACTTAGCAAATATCTAAAGTATATCAGCCTGCTGATGTACATATCTGTCAGCAGGTTTAAGTCTGCTGTGTTTTATTAACACTTCAGCTGGCTTCTTCTCATCTAACTTTTTATAGTGAAGTTAGAGTACACCATTTTGAACATAACTAAGTCCAATCACCACTTAACATATGGAACTTAGACCTTGGACACAAGGTATATGTAATCAGTTTAGGTTATCACAGACTTCCCTAAATTCTGATTCCATATCTTTGACTTTAAATACTAAGTTTGATCCCTTAGCCTTCAATAACTGAGTTTGAACCCTCAGCCTTCAGTCTTCAGCAGGTCCCTAGTAAGTCTACTAACCTAGACACTCTACTGACCTAGATAGGTCTGCTGATAAAGTCAGCTGACCTACTTACAGTGCTTGTTTGATCAAACCTATACAAAGATCAAACTCTAATAAACCTATACATTTGATCTAGACATCATTTTGCCTTTGATCTATAACAGCTAGTCTGGCACTCATCATTAAAACTTGAAATATGTCCAACACTCAAAAGCTCCCACTAGCTTGTATCCTTCATAAGGCCCCGAAGGTCAATATGAACAAGCTATGATACTTCTTTAAGTCCATTACCCTTTCCCGATTGAAAGGTTACTTAATCATTTTTCCTTTGAGATAGTGTTCTTAGGCTTGGAGATAGGAATCACCCTTAGCCAGTCTTCAGATCATATCTCTAAGATATATGCTCTAATTAATAGATGCAGATGAATCGTTTATCTTAATACGGAAACCATTTTCCGTAATCGTTTTTTTTTTGACGTGTTACATATACCTTTTCAGCATTACTTAGTGGTTCTGACTCTATCAAACAAAAGTCCGAGTCTCGGAATCGTATACAAATGTCATATTCACTTTCTTTGAGGCAACTATATTATCGATGTGAAAGTGAATCCATTTGTTCTAATGAATATGAAAACAAAAATTAAAGTTCTACGATATTCAAGGATTAAAATCCGAAATTTCTTTCCTTATATCTCGTCCCGGATTTTATCAATACAAAACAACAAGTAATAAACCGGTTAACCTCAAGTGCAAGGATCGTAGTGTAGAGGCTATGCCGGGTCGATCTTACGGGGAACTAGACGAATGTGAATCCTAGCTTTTGTTTTTAACTAAACTATTGTCACGAAACTAACCTAAACGAAGAACTAACCTAAACAAATATGCATAAAAGTAACTAGACGAGAGGAAATTAATCCAACGCTAGGCAAGATTGAAAGCGATAAAAACTAGAGTGCAATTAAAAGTAAACTAATCTAGCAATTCAAGTTTAAAGGATTAAAATCAAATTATAACGAACGAACAAGCAATTGATCCACCTATCCTATCAACATTCAATTCTAATTCGGATTAATTCGTGATCTCTACTCAAGTCGTGATTCACCTAATCGAAGGCATAAACTCCTACTCTCGTAGACAAGTTCGTTTCCTAATCTTTTATCTTTCGATGTTAAAGATTACGTCTTTCTAACCTAGGCGTGAAATCTTTCAATTTCTAATCTAGAAAGTCAATCTAATAACTCTCGTTTTAATTAGATCGAAGATCTATTCTTTTATCACGGTGATCTATCGTTAACATGATTTTCATCAAATAAACAATCATCAAAGCAAGCATCTTTCGATTGAACATGCAAAAACATACGAAACATGATAAAAGAAACGAACTTGAAATAGATACTCACAGATTAATCACGAATCAAAAGCGAATTGTTGAAGGAAGGCTTCACAACGCTTGTTCAAGAGGGTTTTAGCCTCTTAGCATCCTTGTTGCAACTCGAATTGATGGAATAAAAGACATGAATCTATCTAATCTAGGAATTAAATTGCATAAAAGTAGATAAAAACTGTAGAAAAACGCAGCCAAGCTGCCCCTAGGTTTTTAGGGTTCGAATTATGTGTCTAGGGTTTGAGAAATCGCGCCTATTTATAGATTTTTAGGTCGGTTTAGGCTAAGGCGGTGCTTGGACGCCCGTCCACTATCTTGGACACTCGTCCGGCGCCTTCGGACGGAGGCGAACGCTCGTCTATGCAGCGTTTGAAGGCTCTGAATGTAAATCGCACCTCTGAACGCTCGTTCGGTTGAGCAAACGCCCGTCCACCATGGACGGACCGTGGACGCTCGTCCATCGATGCTGGAACTCGATCTCTTGAGCATTATCTCTTCCTTCTTCCATCTTTATCCTTCTTTTCTCATCTCTATCTCGATTTAGCTCGAATTATATCAACATTTGATCATCAATTTAGCCTCCAACATGTATCTACATCACATTAAGACATCGCAAAACGTAACACAATCCAAATACTCATAAAACCATAATCAAAACACGTACACAACCTCATTTTGCGAATAAACTAATTAAAATCTCACTTGCTTAATAAATCATTTAAAACCACATTTCCTATGCAAATCATATGAATTATGGAGGAGAACATCATAAAATACAACGTTATAAAACGTATAAATTCACCCTTAACAATATCACTCCCACTACCTTAACTAAAATAACTGCCCGTTGTCTACTCTTTTATCATGAATGCTCAGCTACCTTGTTCTTGTTAGTAATACCATCCGCAGCGGAAACGATTTATGGATCTAGATCTATAAACTACACGTAATAAAATAACTAGATCTATTCTACAAGGGGGTTGTAGAACATACCTCTTGGATCTCAAAATCCAAGTTGAAGAACCACAATAGGATGAACGAAGGAAAGCGTGAAGAGCACCACGATCTTCCGTACGTGTGATCCAAGCAACTCCCGGTGGAAGGAAATTCTCGACTCGAACCCTTCCGATATGCTACCCGGAAAAATCTCCAAGATTTTCCCCTTGACTCCCCTTGGCCGAAATTTTCCTTCTCCTCTCTAAGAGGTAGAAGTCGAAAATTACATGTGTATAAGGCTTGGGAGAACTCTCTTTATATAGGAGAGTAAAACTTAGCCTCCAAGGATTTAATAATTAATACAAAATCAATTATAATAATCCTATTAAGTAAAAGATAATCCCATAATATTCTAGAACAAATCTAGAATAATATTTATCTTTATTTCTTTCCATAAATATTTATCCAATAAATATTTTATGCACATGTCTTATTAATCCACAAGAAACTAATTCTTGTTCCAAAAATAAGGCATGGGGCGAAAATTACATGCATTGACCTAGTCAATATTAATTTTGCCATTACACAATAATTGGGCCAAGATTATGGAAAATGTCTTTTCCACATATTTAATTATTTAGCCCAACTAATTTAATAGTCCACTAAACAATTAATTCACATATCGTTTTAATAAAGTCCAACAAGAACTAAATTAATATTATCAGGATTCGACGTCCGAGAACAGCTATGCTATATTAGGAGGCACGTCGGGGACCATGGACTAATAATCGGCGGCTCCGATAAATCAAATAAATAATTATAGAATAATTATATTCGATAAATCAATCACGGGAATATGCCACCATAATCCCGTGATCGCACTCCTCCGATTATGAGATTATATTTATCTCCTCACGAGAATAATAATAAGCGTCCATTGATATAATCATTACATATGGATTAATCCTCCATAGGATCGTTCATTCTAAATCGGGAAGTTACCGTTAACCCTTTTTAGAACCTCTTATCCTTATTTACCATTAACCCCCTAGTGATCAATTAATTCATACAACTCACCGGTGATCAATCAATGTAATATGAACTCGCGCGATCGATCGGTTCTAGGATTAACAAATAAGGGAAGCTGTCTATCTACTTCCATAAATGGAAGGAATGGATTCCGTATCCGTGATAACACGGACTACTCACTCAATCCAAGTACAATGCCAAGATGGGGTAATTCAGACCACAGACTCAGTGTAATCCTTAACCGTCAAGTCAAACTTCATACTGATTCAAGCAGTTGACTGTGATCACCTCAGGATTAAGATATATCCATAAATATGATCATACATTGATTCGATAAGACTTCTCGATTACGGAATTATATCGTGAACTCTAATCAAATCGGTCCAGCCCTATATGATATATCTATCATATATAAATGCCCCATTAGGTTCTCTTAACCGAAAGTCCGGATAAGACAATCACACCTATTGTGTTCTGGGCGCATTAATAGCACGTTTAAAGGAGAGACCCGATACTCTCGATTAACTTCACTATGGGCTAATTGTATTTTAAGTACATCTTCACTAACTCAATCCTCCCGTGTATATACCATACACTGAGTTAAGTGATTACATAAACGATATACTTAGGGTTTTCTGTAGTGTAAATACTATTGTCACATCGGTGAATATGAGAATAATAAATATGAATAATAACATCATTTCATTTATTAAATAAAACAATTACAAAAATTGTCTTTCGGGCATCACACCTAACAGTTCTTGCAAAAGAACTTTAGCTTTCAAGTCAAATTACTCGGTTAAGAAAGTCTCTAAGGATTCATAGGTTAGTGACCGAAATCACTTTCCTTATATATCCTATATTTTCTTCGATTAATAATCCGGTTTAGTCTTTAACTTATTTAGTTTTAGATGACTTACACTTGTAGACATTTACCTTCCCATTCTTGGCTTTCATTAAAGGAAATGGCCTTGAACTTAGCAGTTCATTTGAGTAGGCAGTACTCGTAAACTGTGGGATGCCCAGTGAGATTGATACCAAATCATTCTTGTCATCTTTGAACTAATTTTGTTTTGTCTCTCGTTCAACACAACTGACAGCAGTGACATTCTTATCAATGTCACTTAATTTTGAAGGCTCAAGAGGAGAATCCTCTACCGAAAATTAATTGCATTCTCGATTAATAAGTTCAATGTTCTCGTTACTTTTCCACTTTTACGAAGTCGTTATCAGTCACTATAATATTTTTAGCAGTTTAGTTACCTAGAGATGATATGTAGTTGTAAAAATAAATTATGACGAAGTATAAATCAAATCATACACCACAACAAATATATGTTTTAGGAATTATAAATGTGATGTCATGCATGCGGTTTATCCTACCATTCGAAGGATTTAATCTCACACCTCGGTGCCACCGACGGGTAGGTCAAAGAGGTGACGATTAAATTGAGTCATTCTCTCTCAACAATTAATTGAGAATCGACATCCCGATTTAATTGTTGATTACCTTCCTTTTTCGGCCAAGATGTTTCAAAAAATATCCTTTAGAGTGTGACCCTCTTGTTTCGATTTTTAAGTAGACCCTGAGTATGCCGCCGAAGGGTAGGTCAGTGACCCGACGAGTACTCAAAATCCTATCCTTTCGGAAACCAAGCCTTGAATTTTGATAGCGGTGAAGGCCATCCGAAGGGGGGCGCAATCAAAGCGGCACGAGGCGTCAACATTCTCTCATGGTGCTTGTGTTAACAGTAGAGGCCGTGGGGTCGGTTGTCACCTTCCCCGCTCCCTCTCGTTATTTTGAAAATTAGGTCGTCTCATTAGGATTTTTAGAATTTCTTCACAATCCAAAAAACAATAAATCATGAATATTTAATGTTAATCCTCCCACTAGTTCATCGGTTCTAAATACCGTCAAACTAGTGTCACTTATTCACGATTTTCCGATTTTATGGATTTATAAATTCTTTGTGTAGACACTACACAATCAAAATTCACCTAAGGATTTTATAATCCTAATTATACATTATGACTTTATGAATTTTCTAATGATTCGAAAAACAATAAATCACAAAATTTAAAGCTCCCCATAGTTTATCGGTTCCAAATACCGTCTAACTAGTGACACTATATTCATGATTTTCCAACTTGTCGATTATTTAGAAATCTCTTGTGTAGTCACTACACAAGAAAAAATTCACCAATGAATTTTAAAGTCCTAATTTTATCATGATAAAAATTTAGGATCTCATAATTTTCCAATAATCGAAAACAATAAATCATGAAAATCAATCATCAACTTATCGATTCCAAATACCGTCTAGTTGGTGTCCAATTTTTCATGATCTTCCAATTTTTGATTATTAAAATTCTAATTTATGTAGACACTACATAATTAAATCCTCAAAAAAAAAATTAGATCCAAAAATTAAATTTACCCCGCAAATTTTATAGCATGTGAATTTCATATCCCGATAAAATTCCGTTTCTTTTGATTAATTTAATTTAATTTTAATCTAAAGTAATTATTGTGTTGATACATGTTTAATTAATTTCAATATTAATTTTCTACATGTATGCATATGCTAGGAGTGGAATTCATGAATGTGATGCATGATATGGTTATATCACATAAATAATCATACAAGAAAATAAATGCGAAAAATACACCACTGAGATGGACCGTTGGTACCCCCGTATCTAATCTATAAATAAATAAACCCTAAGCATAGAATAAAAACTAATCTACTATATTCTTCACCGCTTCGGGTATTTACTTTTCTCGCTCTTGTTCCTTTATCATAAATTGCTCTAGCTGAGTTGGTAAGAGTCTTTTCTTCCTTCATCACCACTTGAGTTCAAATCCTTGCAGCATCATCTGCCCTCCCCTTTTTTCCGGTTTTTTTTTTCTTTGCGGGGTTTTTTTTTGTACAGTAAAGTAAAAAAAAAATCGAACAGGGAAGGGAAAAACAATAAAAAAAAAGTTAGAATTAATCCTGCCAAGGGGATTCAAACTCGGGTCTGCGCACAGTTGAACCTGTGTCATGTCCACTATGCCGCGGCTCTTCTTCTTCACAGTCTTGTTCCGATTTAATTAAATAGGCATTCGGCCGATTTAAAAAAAATTGCAGAAAATTAAATTGCAATATTAAATTACATGATATCCTATACCCGGGAAAAACGGGTATACAATAGATCTAACGGTAAACAGGTACCAAACCCAATCCATCTGGTCAACCAAAACATTCAATCGCATAAAAAAATTTAAAAGATGCAATTTTATTCTATTCCACTCCTTATTAGTTAATTATGCAATCAAGATCGCAAAATCGCTTTAACCTGGCTCTGATACCACATGCTGGATATACAGAAACCCGAATCCGGATTCGATCCATAATTGGATCGTCAGATCTGATTCACAGCACCGATCGAGACACTCGATCATACACACCGGAAGCTATGAATAAATTCGCATGCGATTTTACCACGATTTAATTCGCATAAACAATTAATATAACTATAAGAAGGTTGAACATAACCCTTTAAAAGAGGATGAGTAAAGCAGTCGACCAAAGAGAGAAGCCGTGATCTTCCGGATTTTATCTCCAAACGATGACTGGTGGACGTTGATCCTCGTAGTAGAACCTCCTCGAATATGCTCAAGAAAAACTCCATGTTTTTCTTCTCTCAATGACTAGAACGAGAAACTAATTTTTCTCTTCTTTTTTTAATAAATGTGGCGCCAATTTTTCGTTGTCATTGTGTTGGGACGAACTCTCTTTATATAGGAAAATAACTAGTCGAGGGGGTTATTATTTTCACAATACAATTATTTATTTTCATAAGGAAAAGATATTTGTCATAAAATAAGACATAATCTCAATAAATGAGATAATGATTATAAAATCAATCTCTTATTTTTCCATTAATTATCTAACAAATAAATAATTAATTACACATGTGACATAATCTAGAAAAATTACTTCTCCCAATTTTCTCAGTAGGTATGGCGCAATTTTTTAGCGTTGATATTTTAGGTCTATTTTGTGTTGGGAGAAACTCTCTTTTTAATAGGAAAATCACAAATAATTTGACGAGTTTATCTTTTACATACAAATTATCTTTTTATTTTATGAAATTAAAAAGCTTTATCCAATAGGAAAACAAATTTCCTATTTATCCAATAAGAAAATTAATTTCTTATTTATAATTATTTAACAAATAAATAATTACATTATCTTCATTATAATTAATTAGGAGAAAATTTCTTTTCCCAAAACCAAAATAATATGGCGCCATTTTAATCCCATTTGGGATAATAGAAAATGTATTTTCTATATTACATATTATTTACCAAATAAATAATATTTGCATATTCATTAAATAGACCAACTATTTAATTTATTCTTGAGTTTCCATAAAACGAGAAAATACTCGCGTGTTAGAAGCCAACCCGGGGACCATGGACCTATAACCAGTAGCTACATTAAAATGAATAAAATATTCATCAAACATAATATTTCTACTCAACTTATTAATTCCTTAATTACGCCACCATAAATCCGAAAGCGAACTCTATCGATTATAGATATAACTTATTCTCAAAACGTCGAGTCGAGTCGATAAGTGTCTATTGATATAATCATTACGTATAAACTAGCCCTCTATAGACAATCCGTAATGAAGCGGGATTATTTTCGTAAACCTTATTCAATACCTCTTATCCTTATTTACCATTAACCGACTAGTGATCAATTAGTTCATAATCAATACGAGCTCCACGGATCGATCAATTTCTAGGATTAACAAATAAGGGGATTGTTTTTCTACTTCCCTCAGGAAGGAATGTATTCCATATCTGTAAGTCACACACTTCTCACTCATTCCAGAATAGTGCCAACGTGAAAGTGATTCGGATCGCGCCTCTTAGCAATCCTTAATGAACACATCAAACCCTATCCTGAAACCAGTAAGAGTACGCAATCACTTCAGGATTAAGGTTAATCCATATATGATCATCTTGTGATTTAATAAGATTTCTCAATCACGGAATATAAATGAGAAACTCAGATTAAATCGGTCCAGTCCTATATGACTAAGTCATATATAAATGCCCAGTTAGACAACTAATGTCGACTGTCCTGATAAGACGGTCACACCATAAAGTGTTCTGGGCGCATTAATGGTGGTTTAATCAATAGACCCCATACTTTTATTAACTTCACCGCGGACTAATATTTCAAGTGTATCACCATAAACTTAATCATCGCGTGCGTCACATACTAAGTTATATGGCTACATATGATACGACTTAGGGTTTTCAGTAGTGTATTACTTACAAGCACGAAGCAAGTAATAAGATGAGAATAAATCTGTCATTTATTAATTCTAAAAACAATTACAAAAATTGTCTTTCGGGTGCTACTTCCAACAAAACCATTATAGTGATTATGGTTGATGAGATCTCTGATCACTTTGATAAGTTTGATACTTAAATGTCTCTAGTCGTATGTACTGTCAAATGGGACATTGATAGTATGATTAGACTAGCACGTATTGGATGTCTTCTAACTTATTGAAGATAGGGATAGATCTCGTCTATTGAAGTGTAGAGACACTTGAACTGTACGTGGACGTGTATTAGAGAATGCGTACGTTAGACTGACCCACTTAGGACATTGATAGTATGATTAGACTAGCAGTTGTGTAATTATCCTTAGGACCGGAGTCTTCATGGCACACGGTGTGGATTGTCACGCTTTGACACTATTGAGATTTCGGCTAGCCACGGGGCGATCATGCGGTAGTGATTGGGTGTGATACCGAAGAATGCGGAGTATGCATGTTAGTTTGTTCGGGAATCGCTTATCCTATGATTGGGGTGAATATCCGAAATGGCCTTCTTATAAAAAATATCTAGCTCTCGTGAATCTTTGCAAAGTGGGAGTGAATGTGTTATTCCGAGAGAGCATGATATCCAGATTAATTATAAGATGTGATCGTTAATGTATTGACACTCAAGATACGATCGTATGGATATTATTACAGCGGTAGGATTGTAATTTACACGGTAATTGTTTCACATGAAAGTTAGTAGTCATTACATTTGACTCTTCCGATGATTTGGGTCACGGTGTGTTGCAAGACGCTATCCCGTGATCGTTAGGTATGAAGGGCATTTTTCGTAATTTTCACTTTGTGTCTACGGCCAACATATTCGGAAGCCTATTGGGTCACACACATAAAAACATCAAGTCGGATTAAAATGCGGTTATAGTTGATAGCCAAATAAGGAAAGTTTATCTCAAGACTATAAAGGTTATAGTGGTAAATTAATATGGTGGTAATTATTTATTATGAATAAATATAGGTGGGTTCTATTGGCACATGCCAAATTACTTCTGGCACCCATTTACTTCCGGCACCAGAAAAAATTACTTCGGCACCACACTGTTTTCAAAAAGAGGAACGTCATCCCCACCTGGTGTTCCTCCTTGAACACCAACGCCAGTGACACTGACGTTGGTATTCAGGAGGAACACCGATGGGGATGACGTTCGCGTTATAAAAGTGGCACAACTTAAGGACGTCAGTCCACTGGTGTTCCTCCTTCAACACCGACGTCAGTGACACTGACATTGGTGTTGAAGGAGGAACACCAATGGGGATGACGTTTTGTTCAGCAGAAAAAAATATTCAAATAATGGGTGCCAAAACTAATTTGGTGTGTGCCAATAGAACTCACCTAAATATAATACAAGATATTAATTATATTAATTAAAAAGTATTCCGGATGCCAATATTTGGCAATATGGGGTGCCTCTCCTATGTGTATAAGATACACTTATATTGAGCAATTTAATTAATAATATTACCATAATATTAATATTGGATATTAATTGATTTTGGGAAAATAGATTTATGGTAATAAGATAAATATATTCAATATAAGATATTGACAATATTTAGTTTTTATTTAATATAAGATATTATAATAAAAGAGATAAATCAATTAAATTGATTTTCCTTATTTTATTGGGAAAAAGGTTTTTCTCTTTCATCTATTTTTTAGAAGCTAATCCCAATCAGTTTCAGAGAAGGGAGGGGCGCACCATACCTCTATATAAGAGGAGGTTGGCTAACTCTTTTATATCATCACAATTCCAAGAGCTAATAGTTCTTGAGTAAAATAGAGAACTTCTAGTAGAGAGTTAGAGAGAGAGAGAAAAAAGCCGGTCTAGCAGCCTGATTTTTCTGATAGCAATCCAAGGAGGATTCCAGCGAGGAGTTCGTGTGGATTATCGATAGAGGCCAGACGCGTGGACGGCTTGCGCACAGTACTACTCTCCTTGACGATCAAAGCGTCGATCTTATAGATCGGCCAAGGTATATTCCATCAAACTGCTTAATGTGTTTATTGTATTAAACGAAGTCGATTTTGGGGATCGGAAATCAAAATTTTAAATTCCGCATTGCGTTAAACTAGTGATTACCTAACATATGTATTTTGCAAATTAATTAATCATAGCATTATATTAATTAAAAAATATTTCGGATGCCAATAATAGACTAGAGGGCGCGAGATTCTAGTGTATAAAGATACCATAATATTAATATTGGATATTGATTGATTTATGGAAAATAGATTTATGGTAATAAGATAAAGATATATTATATTGTCAATATATATCTTAGAAATATATTTAATATAAGATATTGAATATTACTTGAGATAAATCAATCAAAGGGATTTTTCTTATTTTATTAGGAAAATGTTTTATTTCTCATATATCTACTAGAAGCTAATCCCAATCAGTTTGGGAGACTAGAGGGGTGCCACTTTCTATTATAAATAGGAGGATTGGCTAGCTCTTTTGTAACAATTCTAAGAGCTAATAGTTCTTGAGAAAAATAGAGAGCTTCTTAGAGAGAGTATTGTGAGGGAGAAAAGGTCGACCTAGCGGTCGAATTTTTCTAATAGCAATGCGGGAGGATTCGGCGAGCCGTTCGTCAAGATAAATGACGAGAGGCCGACGCTTGGACGGCTTGCGCACATCTACTTCTACCGGACGGTCAAAGCTTCGATCTTTAAGATCAAGAAATGTATAATTTTTGTCCTCATTGTTATATGTTTATTGTTTAAACGAAGTCGATCCTTGGATCGGAAATCAAATTTTTATTTTATCCGCACTACTCGTTTGATTTCCTAACAACTGCATCATTGTGGTCAATGCATCGCGGTGGTCAATGAATCGTGGTGGTGAATGCATTGGGGTGGTCACTACATTGTGGTATCTCTGCATCACGGCGTCTCTACATCGCGGCGTCTCTGTATCGTGGTGTCTCTGCATCGGAGGTGGTCACTGCATCACGGTGTCTCTACATCGGGGGTGGCCACTGCATCGCGGTGGTCAATAGATCTGGAGTGGTCAATGCATCGCGGTGTCACTTCATCGAGGCATCTCTGCATCGCGGGTGGTCACTAGATCGGGGTGGTCACTGCATCGCGGTGTCTCTACATCGCGGTTTCTCTGCATCAGGGGTGGTCACTGCATCGCGGTGTCTCTGCATCGGGGGTGGGCACTGCATCGCGGTGTCTCGCATCGGGGTTAGACACGCATCGCGATTTTCTGAAATTAATTCGGAAAAATATCAAATGAGATATCAAAATAAAGAGGACAAAAAATATGAATTAAGGTGAAATAATAGTGTTGATCGGAGTTTTATATCAAAAAAATATAGTTGTTTGAAGTCGAATTTATAAAGGAAAAAAATCGATTTTTTGATAAGTCGGAAAAATATCAAATTTCATCGTGGTGTTGCTTCATCTCGGTGTCGCTTCATTCGGAAAAATATCAAATGAGATATCAAAATAAAGAGGACAAAAAATATGAATTAAGGTTAAATAATAGTGTTGATCGGAGTTTTATATCAAAAAATATAGTTGTTTGAAGTCGAATTTATAAAGGAAGAAATCGTTTTTCTGATAAGTCGGAAAAAGATCAAGGTGTTGCTTCATCTCGGTGTCGCATCATCAAATGTCACTTCATCGTGGCGGTCACTGCATCGTGATGGTTACTTTATCCCGGTGGTTACTGCATCGCGGTGGTCAATAAATCGCGGTCGTCACTCCATCCCGATGGTCACTGCATCGGGGGTGGTCACTGCATCGTGGTGTCTCTACATCGGGGGTGGCCTTTGCATCACGGTGGTTAGAGCGGTTGACGAGCCGAGCCGAGCCGAGTATTGGTGGTTCGAACTCGAGCTCGTTTAGCTCATGAGCTCGTTCGAGCTCGTTCGTGTGATAAACGAACAAAAAATTATGTTCGAGCTCGGCTCGTTAGACATATTTTTTTCCTTTTAGCTCGACTTTGGCTCGAATTCGGCTCGAGTTCGGTTCGTTAAAATATAAAACATAAAGTGCAAATGTAAAAATAATATGTTAGACATTAAAATTACATATATTACACAACTAAAATTACTATAAAAATATCTAAATATTATATAAATCAAATCTATAATATCTATTAGATGAATGAATTATCCTCTTTTGAGTCAGAGTTACTGTAAATTGATGTATTTATATAAGCATGTTCGCGAACATTATATAAGCATGTTCGCAAACATGTTCGCGAACATTATATAAGCACGTTCGCGAACATAATCGAATGTTCGCGAACAAGCTCGAGCTCGGCTCGTTAAACAAACAAGCCTACAGTCATGTTCGAGCTCGGCTCGTTAAGCTAAATGAACAAACGATCACGAACACTAACGAGCCAAACACGAGCTTGTTCACGAGCGGCTCTATTCGTTTAATAGCACTAACGGTGGTTAATGGATCGGGGGTGGTCAATGCATCGAGATGGTCACTGCATCGGAGGTGGTCACTGTATTGGGATGGTCAATGAATTGCGGTGGTGAATGCATTGAGGTGGTCACTGCATCGCGGTTGTCAATGCATCGCGGCGTCTCTGGATCGGGGTGTCTCTGCATCGGAGGTGGTCACTTCATCACAGTGTCTCTGCATCGGGGGTGGCCACTGCATAAGACATTGTATAAGGTGGGTGGTGTCATTGCATGAATCGTTGCAAATGTTGTTGTCACTGCATAAATCGCAACAATAAGATGTCACTACAATAAGATGTCACCGCAATAAGATGTCCCCGCATCACGATGTCACTTCATCGCGAGGGTCCCCGCATCCACGTGTGGTCCTAGCATCGGGTAGTCACCGCATCGGGGTGGTCAATGCATCGCGGTGGTCACTGCATCGGGGTGGTCAATGCATCACGGTCGTCAATGCATCGGGGTGGTCACTATATTGGGGTGGTCAATGCATCATGGTGGCCACTGTATCTGGGGTGGTCACTGCATCGCGGTTGTCAATACATCGGGGTAGTCAATGCATCGCAGAGGTCACTGCATCGGGGTGGTCACTGCATTGCGGTGGTCAGTGCATCACCGTGATGAATGCATCGTGGTGGTCACTGCATCGGGGTAGTCAGAGCATCGCGGTGGTCAGTGCATCGGGGTGGTCACTGCATCGAGGTGGTGAATGCATCGCGATGGTCACTGAATCGTGGTGGTCACTACATCGCGGTGGTCAATGCGTCGCGGTGGCGTTGCCTCGGGTGGTCACTGTATCGCGGTGGTCAATGAATCGCGGTGTCACAATATCGCGATGGTCAATGCATCATGGTGGTTAAAAAAAAACACACACACACACACACACACAACACTAGCGTGTCTTGCAAACAAAAAACAAAAATAATAATAAACATTTGCTTCATTAAGAGTATTTTGGTCTATCTATCTATTTTGTGTCCTTATAACCAATTAAAATTTTAGCATGTCCTATTTGTCTAGCTTATTAAGTCTATTTTGTGTCCTTTTGAACCATTGCCCCTTAATCATATTAAAGGTGCTGTCGTCATTTTGATATTAAGTCAAAATATTAAGCACTCTTCTTAATATTGTGTCTTTGACATCTGTGACAGTTAAATAGAAACGAAAAGATTGATTTCTAAAGTTTGCAGTTGTATTTGTTGTAACTAACGTTAGGATTAATTAGCTGGCAGTTTTATGATTTGAAATTGTAAATCGTATATTTGTGGCTTCTGCCATTTGTGATACGAGAAATGATAATAGAAGGTTTTTAGTGAGACCTATCGTGTCATTTGTATAGTTTTGGAAATAATGTTTGGATCGAAACACATCGTTATTAATTTGGAAATTGGAAATTGCAGTGGTAGCACCATTTTATTTAAAACTATATACGTATTTTTTTTTTTTTTGGGGTTTGACTAAGGAAACTATTTAAATAAAAACACATGCAATCAAACAACTTTCTGAACGATATAAGGGAATTATACAATCTAGTCTGGCACATGGTCCAGTATATTTTGATGTTTATCCTAATTTACAACTATCATTATCAGATATAAATATACTAGATTCTTTAACAATGAATGTTAAAACGCATGGTTATAATTATGCATCTGGATCTGAGATAATTTGTATATGTTATAGAATTTACTATAAACCTTTACATACTTTAAACCCTATGTGTAGAATAAAAGATAAATCTTTAAATGAAACTATTCTAATAGAAACAAATTTTAGTAAGTCTAATATTACGACTAGAAGATCTATCAAATGGGAAGAAATCCCTTTGCCTGACACTTGGCAAATTGCAAATGCAGTACCAAGGATTCCGGTGATTTGTCAGGATGTAACTAATATAGATCAAAGTACAGATGGTAATATTTCTATTTGTATGAATAATAATTGGGAAAATAATTCTACAAATTCATTATCTAGATCTATATCTATGAGATCTTTTATTTCTCCTTTTGATAAGATTCATATTCCTGAGCCCAGTAGGGTCTCTACTTCTCAATTAAAAGAATCTCAGTTACGAGAGAATTATGTTAAAAATTTATCAATGGATAAAAATAATATAGTAAGAGGAAAGGGAACTATGGATTCGGATATTCTTGAATCGAAATGGATTATAATATTTAAATGGATTTTACACCAAAAATTGATTTTAGTCCAGGTTCTACGGCTAGACAAACAATTAAAAATGAATTTAATCTTCCTAAATGGAAACCTTTCCGGGATTGGTTTTTTGAACATGTTTCAAAAGAAGATAGAGATTACTATCAAGATGAATTTTATAATTATGTAAATAATGAAAATAAAATGATTACTTTTATATCATGGTTTATTTCTACTTATGTTCCACAATATTTATACATAATTGAAAGAGATTTTCAATTAGATGGAGGAAAAATAATAAAAGGCATATACCCTCCTCAACAGGCCTTTACCATTGAAAGAAGTGGTAAGATTTTAAATTTCAATGCATTTTCTATTTTGTTAGAAAATGATTCTTTAAAATTTACTATTAAAGAATTAAATTTATTATTATCAAATCAAAATTATACTAACTTGTATTTAAATACATTAGGAGAACGAGATAGCAATAATCTCTCGAAAGAACGAGAGAAAATTTTATCTATTATAAAAGATATAGCAAAAGATAAAAAGATTAAAGATAATAGTAAAGATATTGATAATATCGTGATAACCTCACATCTTCAACCCCCTCCGATACTAAGGATTTTATTTTAAAACCTAGGGGAGATTTAGAAAAATTTCTTGAAGAAAAATTTAAGAATCTTAAATTAAATACTTTAAACCAAGATATTTCTAATATTATTGGATCTGGCAATCATAGTGACACAGTCAAATTTGAAATAAATAGACTTAAAAGATATGCTGATCGACCTACTCAGCATAATTATTATTACAGAAGACCTTCACCTATGGATACTCTCCATGAGGAACATGAATATGAGATAAATAATAGTTATTCGGGAAAATGTATTTATGAATGGAATCTTGATGGTTATGCAGATAAGCAAATTTATAATATGATACATAGAATGCTTATGTATAGTTCTATTTGTAAAACATCAGGAAATACTGATAAAAATGTTGCTAAAATGATAATTTCAGGATTTACTGGCCAACTCAAAGGTTGGTGGGATAATTATTTAAGTATTACAGATAAAGAACACATAATGAATACAGTTAAGCAAGAAAATAATATTGCTACCGAATATGTAGTTTACACCTTGGTAACTACCATACTAGAACATTTTACTGGAAGAATTTCCGATAATTGTGAAAATATTCGCACATTATTACAAAATCTAAGATGTAAGACATTAAGCGATTTTAGATGGTATAAAGATACTTTTCTAAACGGGGTTATGGAATTACACGATAGCAATAGCTCTCATTGGAAATCTAAGTTTATAGATGGGTTACCCTATCTATTTTTGAAAAAGTCGGGAAGAATTTAAGAAAAGATTTTCTTAATATTCCTTATGAGGATTATACTTATGGTAAATTAATAGGAACTATCATTCATGAAGGGTTAGCTCTTTGTAATGAAATAAAATTGAATCAACAAATTAAAAGACAAAATCATCGGAAAAATCACAATTAGGTAGATTTTGCGATCAATTTGGAATGGATATTCCATCATCTTCGAAACAATCTTTTAAAGATAAGAGAAAAGAAAAGTCTTTGGATTCTTTTTATAAAGGAAAGAGAAGGAAAAAATATTCTAAGAAAAAATTAGAAGAAAAAGAATTAAAACGTGAAAAAAGTAAAATAAATAAAGAAAAATATAAAACGGATAAAAAATGTTTTAAATGCGGTCAAATAGGTCATTATGCAAATAGATGTAAAATGAAAAAGAAAATTAATTCTATTGAAAATGAAGAATTAAAATTAAATCTTTCAAAAATACTTTTAAATACAGAATCAGAAAAATCTTTTTCTGATAGTGATGATTCTGAAAGTTCAATAGAAGAGAAGAATTTAGCTCAATTAAACAATGAATCAGTTTATTCTTCGGAATCTGATGCTTGTTGTAAAGCCTGCATACAGAATATTTCAGGTGATAAACATGATAAAGAGCAAGGAGAAGAATTTTATAAAATTCTTTCTCAATTTAAAGATTTGGAAATAAATGTTTTATCTAATAATAATATAGTTGAATTTCTTAAACTAATTAAGAATCCTGAGCTTCGTTCTCAATTAATAGACAATATGGCGAAGTTCCGTCATCTTCTAATAATGAAGATAATATAAAAACTTCTCAAGAACCTTACTCTATGAGTAATGTTTTAAAAATATTAAAAGATAGACAATCAAGACAAAGTCCCACAACATTGGGAGAATTGTCAAAAGAAATAATTTATTTAAAACAAGAAATAACTAATTTAAAAAATATTAATAAAACCTTAGATGAAAGGATCTCCCTTATTGAATATGATAAGAAAGGAAAAGGAAAAGAACCTATTTCTGATATATCTAATAAATATTCAGAATTAGAAGGTTTTGAGCAAGATAATTTCTTGAATAATTTGAGTATTATATTCTCTCAAAAATGGTTTGTAAAAATAAATTTATTGATAAATAATTCTTATACACAAGAATTAATTGCTTTAATAGACAGTGGAGCAGATATGAATGTAATACAGGAAGGATTAATTCCTACAAAGTATTTTGAAAAAACTACTATGACTCTAAGTCATGCTGGTGGAGAAAAGCTTGATATAAAGTTTAAACTTCCTAAAGCATATATTTGTAAAAATGATGTTTGTATTCCTACAAGTTTTTTACTTGTAAAAAATATTACTAGTCAAGTTATTCTTGGCACACCATTTATTGAAAAGATATACCCAATAATTAAAATTGATAATAAGGGTATTATAGGTACTTTTGAAGGTAATAAAATTATGTTTGATTTTGTTACTAAACCTATACCCAATTTTTTAAATGAAATTAAAGGTTTAATAGAAAAAAAGAATTTACATATTAATTTCTTAAAAGAAGAAGTGAATTCATCTTCAATTGAAGAAAAGCTTTTAAATCCAAAGCTTAAAGAAAAAATAAATAATTTATTATATAAGTTTTCTTTAGAAATATGCAGTGACCATCCTAACGCTTTTTGGGATAGAAAACGACATATTATTGATCTTCCTTATGAAGATGATTTTGATGAAAAAAGAATTACTACTAAGGCTAGACCTTGTCAAATGAATTCGAGAATATTTAGAACATTGTAAGAAAGAAATTGAGTCTTTATTACAAAAAGGATTAATAAAACCATCTAAATCTTCTTGGTCTTGTACTGCTTTTTATGTTAATAAACATAGTGAAATAGAGAGAGGTGTACCTAGAATGGTAATAAATTATAAACCTCTAAATAAAGTTTTAAAATGGATAAGATCCCCAATTCCCAATAAAAAGGATTTATTAGATAGATTATATAATTCTATAATATTTTCTAAATTTGATTTAAAATGCAGTTCTTTGGCGATTCAAATATCTGAGAAGGACCAGTATAAGACAGCTTTTAATGTTCCTTTTGGACATTATGAATGGAGAGTTATGCCATTTGGTCTGAAGAATGCACCTTCAGAATTTCAAAAAATTATGAATGATATATTTACTCCCTATAGTGAGTTTATGATAGTCTACATTGATGATATTTTAGTATTTTCAAAAACTATTGAAAATCATTTTAAACATTTAGATATATTTAGAAAACTAATAATACAAAATGGATTAGTTATATCTAAACCTAAGATGTCTTTATTTCAGACAAAAATTAGATTCTTAGGACATAATATTGAAAAAGGAAATATTATTCCCATTCAGCGTAGTATTGAGTTCGCTTCAAAATTTCCAGACATAATTTTGGATAAAACTCAATTACAAAGATTTTTAGGTAGTCTTAATTATGTTTCTGCTTATTATAAAGACTTAGCCAAGGATGCATCTATTTTGTATGATAGATTAAAGAAATCTCCTAGTCCTTGGACTGATCAACATACCAATGCGGTTAAAACAATCAAAAATAAAGTTAAAAGTCTCCCTTGCTTAATGTTAGCAAATCCTTTATGGGATAAAATTGTTGAGACAGATGCCTCGGATATTGGTTATGGTGGGATATTAAAACAGATTTGCCCACAAACTAAACATGTTTATCTTGTTAGATTCTATTCTGGTAAATGGAATAATGGTCAGAAAAATTATGCAGCTGTAGCAAAAGAATTTTTAGCTATTGTTAAATGTATTTTAAAATTTCAAGATGATTTGTACAATAAGAAATTTATTATTTACAATCTGCGAAATATATGTTTAATAAAGATTTCAAACATGATGTTTCTAAACAGATGTTTGCAAGGTGGCAAGCCCATTTAGCCCCTTTTGATTTTGACATTTTTCATATGAAAGGAGAAGACAATAGTCTTCCTGATTACTTAACTCGTGAATTCTTGCAGGAATCATGACAGATAATTCAGTTCATAATTTCCGAACATAATTGTTATTTTGTCAATGAATTTTTTTGGCATAAATGGTTAAGGAATATCGGGATTACTTGTTGAATGTGAAAAAGGCACGGTCAAAAGCAAATAATACGAGAGGAAATATCCGGGAAACCTTTGAAGGTTTCATTGCCTACAAGATGTTGGTCATGTACTAATAAAATTCATTAATAATATTTTAATGATTACGGGAATGTTGTCCGAGAGGATCAGGACGGGGAATTCATAATTCCTATCGAGGTAGAGGAGGACGAGGAAATATCCTTGTTCAACATGGAAACAGAATTTTATATTCGGACAATATATCCGGAATTGGAAGCTCCAGTCAGAATAATAATTCTGATAAAGAATATGAAGAATTCCTTGAATATAGAAGGAAGAAAAATGGGAAAGATAAAGCAGTTGAGGAAATACCCTCTTATGCTAATATCGTTATACAAGAAGAAGAAGATATAACTTCTTACCAAGAAAATGAAAAACAAGGAATAATATTCCTAATTGAGTATGATGATCTCAAAAAGAAACATGACCCATGGTCATTGATGGATAAATATTTGGATAATAATCCATTTCGAATGCTTATTGCTTATAAGCAGCGTTCTTATTATGAAAATTTATTAAAAGCCTCTGAATGTGAAATAACACATTTTATGGCTAATGATCAGAAAGAATATACTTTCTCTAAAATTGTGATTAAAAGGATATATCTTCCAAATGAATGGGGTATATCATTATTTAAAGAAAAAGAATTTCTTTTTACAGAGAAAAATATTTCTCTAAAGTATAATTATTGGGATTATATCCAAGCTTTTACCAATGTTTTTCTATATGAAAACAGAAAACAAAAGCATACATGGTTTATAAAAGTATGCCCAGAAGTATATAAACATCTGGAATATATACCAAATTGGTTTCAAGAATGGTGGTTATATCATGGACCATCGGTAAAAATTTTACCAGAAGAATTTAAAGAATTATATTCTCAATGGGTAGATATATCTCCCAAAATCTCTGAATTAAGTAATCAAGGACATTTAATAAATTGTTCTGGATCACTATATTTCTTTTTGGAATTTTCTATTCCATGGATTCTTAAATGGACTCCAATTGTAGATATAACTACAGACAATATACCTTGTATAAAGAGAAAATATTTCTCTAAGTTCTGGTCAAAATTGACAAAGAAAGACCCCAGAATTTGGTCAATTGTTTGGAGAAGATTTATTTCAAGATATAAAACAAAAAATTCGACAATTTGAAGAATTGGAAGATGATATTCTAAGTGCAGAATGTAGCAGCCAAAGTCCTTTTCAGAATATTTCAGGAAAGCTTAAAATAAAAGGGATTGTTTCAAAGAAAGAAATTTTACAACATTATATGTTGGAAATGAAGAAAGATTTAATCAAAAATTTTGGTCACAAAATTGGAGACGACAAATCAGATACTTCAATGTCCTCTGCAAATTTGGCTGGAGAATCTCAAGATCCAAACCAAGAGATAGATGAAGACATCCAAACAGTGATCGCAAAATTATCAGAATTCCAAGAATAAAGACAGCAATTATTGAAGTGAATTATTGCTACAAGACATCTTTGGTCCTACCAGCTTGTCGTTTATACCGACGCCAACTTTAATAAAGTTTTACTCTTTTGCTTTTACTTTTAGAATAATGTGGCAAAATGTTCGCCACTAAGTTTGCTTTTAATTTTTTAATAAGCCCACTTGTTTTGGCTTTTGGTCTATAAATAGATTAGTTTTATGTTTCATTGAAGGTACGCTTGAGATTTGTCTCGCCTTCTTTTTATCTCACTACCATCTTGTAAAAACTTTTTGGCATATTAAAATAAAGAAGCTTGTTCTGATTACAATCTCGACTTTGTAAGTTATTTTTAATTTTTATTTTGTTATTTATTTTTATGGTTAGCCTAATGATAGGCTAAAAGGTTATAAGTGTTAAAATATAATGTGAAGATATATTTAGATACAGATTGGTCTTGGAATTGAATTAGGAATGTGTATATTTTGATTAGGGTTGATCAGAAAACTGGCAATTTTATATAACAAGGTTTTGATTAATTCTGGCATGAATATAAGCTGATCCTTTTGTAGCCTCCTCATACCCGCCTTAGCCCAGGAGTGGCGTTTAGGGTTCTTTGGCTTTTGCAATGTTGGATTGATATTATATTCATAGACGGAATTCATAATCATGTAAAAATACCAGTTTGTTATATAATTTAAGACGGTTTTCCTCATGCTCGTAAACATACCCATTTTGACCATTATATACACAGTCCCATGTGCCAGACTAGATTGTATAATTCCCATAAGGGATTTTTTCCAATCTAAATTTCTGCCATCTCTTAGAGCAGCAATAAAACTTTCTGGAAGATTTTCCAGTGTTAAAGGTTTAAAAGCAATTTGTACTAAACCGATCTGAAGAAACTTATGTGTTCTTTTATACGGAAAAATATTTTTTTCGCTTAATAATTTAATTATCATTTCTTCATTATTTAAAGAAATTGATTCTTCAGAGGTTTTTACAATTTGTCTTAAACCTAATTTTTCAAAAGTGCCCAATTGGTATATAGTTTTGGGTTCTATTTTAGGAATAGTCCATTTATTTAATAGATCCGCATTTACGGGTATTTCAAATTCTTGTGTAAATTATTCGATATTATCGTTTTTCTTAACATCTTTTAAGAAAGTGTTAAAATATAATATAAAAGATAACAAGTAAATACGTCATGGCTCCGATACCAAATCGAAGACTGTGTGTGTATATATATATATATATATATATATATATATATATATATATATATATATATATATATATATATATATATATATTATTTATTTATTTTATTTATTTTTTGTTTTTTTTGTTTTTTTTGGGTTTGACTAAGAAAACTATTTAAATAAAAGCACATGCAATTAAACAACTTTCTGCCTTCCTTTTTCATTTAGAGTATCTTAGCCAGGTTTACTAAAACACATTCACTACATCTTCAAAAAACAAAAACAAAACCAAAAAAGAAAAAGAAACACATTCACAACTACTTTCCAGAGGCTGTGATAAGTACGTACGTACCCAGCTGGGCACAGAATGGCCTCTCTGTTCAATCATATAATTCTTACTAATTATCCCAAGTTGAGATCATCAACAACTCCATACTGCACCATTAAACCCTCACGATTAGAGTTGCCGTCGTTTCTTGTCAACGATAGGTGCAGATCCTCGTTTCAGTTTCAAACACGAAAGATATCTCCTCCCATAATAGCGTGTTTTAATTCCACTGAATCTGCATCTGCATCTGTATCTGCATCTTGGGTTGAGACATACATCCCCGAGTGGGCACGTCCATATGCATATCTGATGCGATTGCATAGCTCTCATGTAGGCTGCACCATCATTACTACACCTTGTCTTTGGTCAATTGCAATTTCAACTGAGCCAGGCAAGATTGTTGATGCTAAAATGGTAGCACTCTTTGCATTGGCGGGCATCGTTTATCGTGGAATAATCGTCACCATGAACGATATTCTTGATCGGGATGTTGATGCCAAGGTGATGAATATTACTACTACGTACAATTTAATTAATTATCCTTTTCATTTTTTTGTGCACTAGCTAATTTTTATTTTTTTATTTTTAGAGGAGCTTCAATAATTAATTGAACCCAGCTAATTGATATCAAGAAATGCAATAATCTTTAATATACTTTTTATTGAAGATCAGATCCAATCTCGTTTTGTGTTTGTAGTGATTTTAGGGTTGACACACAGAACGTTTTCAATATTCCCTGCAGTCAATTGAACAAAAAAAAAAAACATTGTTTTTTTCTATTTTATAATTTACATTTTAACCAAAAAAAAAACATTGATTTTTTAATTTTTTATTTTATATTCCCTCCGTTTCAAATTAAATGAGGCAGTTGCCAATGAGTTTTGTTTCAAATAATTTGGACAGAACATTTTCCAAAGCCGTGTTTATTGCTAATTTTCATACTTTACCCTTATTTAATTCTAGCTAAGAAGTTAAACAGAAAATTGCATTAATTGTATCATAAAGATTTTTTTATTCATTGTATCCTTAAAGTCGTAGCATTAAATCACATTCTTTTTTTTTAGGCTAAATCACATTCGTAATAAGCGTGTTGTTGATTAACCGCTCGGATATTTCGGAACGGAAGGAGTATATGAACTTTTAGATTTTCAAGATAACATGATAATAATAGTAAATAAGTGTCATTTCGGACGGTTAATATATATATATATTATTGGCCAACAAGGAAATTATTGTGACCATTAATCCGGAGGTTTCAGGTTTGAGTCCTAGTGGAGATAAAAAAAAATGTGCGTACGTACATTTCGTATTAGTGTTATTAAGTATCAAACTATATTCTAATGCAAAATATTTAATTATGACAAAATACAAAAGATATAAAAGCAATGAAAACTTTAATATTTGATATAATAATTACATAGACCATAAATATAAAGATACATGTATAACATTATATATGTAAGAATACGTGTATAAATATATAAATATGCTATTTTATTATACATAAATGTATATATTCAAGCTTGCTGGCGATTAGTAAACTTAAGTATTGCATTTCTCGAGTTGTTCGTTTAATCTTTAAGCTAAATCAATTTTCAGTCGGGGTTGATTTAAACCGGCTCAAGTCGAGTTTTGACTTTGAGTCGATCTCGAGTTCTTCACGAGTAGTTTGCGCTTGTTTACGGCACTGATTGGGGAGTTTTACTAACATTAATTATTCTCATTGAAGTTGTCAGAATCTAATGCATAAATACACGCATCACATGCACCTACCGTCAACTCCCTCAATTTTTTTTTTAACGATCAATTAGTTTTATTCACATTTACCTTATTTTAAATACCAATACAATATTAATTAGTTTTTTCACTTTTACCCGATGACGTAGCTATGTATTAAATGGGTGGGGCTAAGCCCTCCGAATAAAAAAAATTACATCATTTACGTAGTCTGGTTTAATCCATCAAATTATTTTACTACAATCCGCCCAATAATTTAAAAAGTATCTATTAACTCACCCGAAATTGAAATCTCCGTCCTTGCTTTTATCTGTACTTTTGTTACACCATATATTTTCCATGTGCACGAGAATGTAATCAAGAAAAAATCATTTTCCAAGGTGGAGAATTGGGACCTTCAGAAATTTGACTAGTACGTTAGGCAATACACGTGTTGCCTTTTTAGTCCTATAAAGTAATTCTTTTATAACTGCTCTCTAGGAGCTTCCCTCTCTCTCTAAAAGCAAACTTCAATCCACCAGCATATCATTAATTTGCTGTAAAAGTAGTACTCCAACGGACCAATATTTTCTCCAGTAAATTGGTATGGATCCGAAATTGACCAGTAAATTTGCTGTCAAAATGCATCTCCCGGCAAACACTGTAGCCCCCATTTTCTTCTTTTTTTTTCTTTTTTTGTGGAGAAGAAAAAAAAATAAAATGGAGTATTCCAAGAATATTCTTATTTATGGAGAAGAATCGGAGGTGATGGATAACTTTTGATGTAATTAAAAGCTACACAAAATTAGGGATAGACACAATCTCAAATATTATTGGACAACTACATATTTTTTATATATAATTTTTATTGAATCCCGAAAATCGGTGAATCTCCTAGTGAATCCCGAAATCGGTGAATTTCGATAGTGAATTTTTGAATCCCGAAAAGTGAATCCCGCAATGAATTTTGAAAATTTAATTTCGACGGTGAATTTCGGCGGTGAAGTGAATTTCGAACACAAGTGAATTTCGATAGTGGATAAATAGTTTTGTCCTTTATGCAAAAGTTTCAAAAGACTGTCCTTCTACTTAATTGATGAAATATTTTTGTCCTTCTCCCTCATTCCCCCTAAAATTTACTCCTAATCATTGGAGTTGCTTAAAGAACCAAGGAGGGATGGGCTTTAAGAACCTGAGACTCGATCTTTAATGAACCAGTTCTCATATCCAAACAAAGTTGGAGAACAATTTCCAAACCAAACTCTCTAATATATAGCGTAGCCACCTTCCTCAAGGCTAAATACCACCCTAAAGTCCCCTATCTTGAAGCTAAAACATGGTCCTCTCCGTATCCTTTATTGTATGGAGAAGTGAAATTACTTGTGGGCAGGAATCTTTTACAAAAGGGGCTTAGATGGAGGGTTGGATGAATCTGGTCACGAGATCAACATATGGAATCAAATTTCAAAACCATAACCAAAGATAATCCTAGTGTTAGCTTTCAGAAGGTCAATCAACTCATCTACAACAACTCCTGGAACCTACCCATCCTACAACATTTTTTCCAACCCCTGGCCGGAGATCTCAACCATCCTATTAAAATCTTAAAATCAATTGGTGTTAATAAATGCGTAACTATATTTCTTTAGGCATTCAAGAGTGTGGTCAATCTGTCCCAACATTTGCACAATTTTATTTTAAATAATTTTCCAACCAGGGTTCGATCTCATGACCTCTGGCTCTGATACCATGTTAAGATCAAGCGTTTACCGTTGTACTAAAACCAGTTAGTGTCAGTAAATGCTACTTTATTTCCTTATCATTTAAGAGTGTGGGCAATCTGTCCCAACATACCTGGGATTTCACTTGGTCAGCCTCTGTTCCACCAAAAGTCAACTCCTTCCTCTAGAGAATTGCTGCTGATGCCTGACCTTTAGGAAAAGAACCTGATCATAAGGAATATATCACATGGTTTATGTCCTATATGCAATCTAATGACTAAAGACTGGCTGCAATGTTCTTTCGATTGTAAATGGCAAATGGGTGAAAGATCTAGGGAAGAACGTACTCACCACTTTAAACATATTCTCAATCGCAAAATTAGGATTTTAGTCTCTAACTTGGCCTACTTTGGATTTTAGTCTTGTTCCTGCTCCGGTGAGGAAAATGGTCCTCTAACTTATTTTTTTTTCGGAAAATAGTCCTATCCGCCGGAAATAGGCGATTGGGCACCGGAATCTTTAAAAAACACTTACGTGGCAGCCACTAGGCTGCCACATTGAATCCTATGTGGCTATGGACCCCATTTTACTTTAAAAAAGTATTTCTCCTTCCGATTTTCCCCAATTTCATCCCTCAAAATCTAATCCCTAATTAATTTGCATTTTGCAATTTGAAATTGCTGAGATAGGCGATGAATCATTTGCAATTTGGAATTGGAAGTTCTACAAAAGAAATAGCACCAAAGTTCATAATATCTCTACATCAGCCATTGTTTCCGGCGGAAAATGCAGCACCATCACAACCTTCTTATCCAGATATACCATTCTTTCCGGAAGTTTCAGCCGGAGCATAACCGGGAAATACAGCAACACCACCTCCACCTCCGCCTGAAAATGCTAGTCCGGTTCAACTATCTAGAAACAAAAAAGCAAAATATTTGCTATTGGAATGTCAATTGAGAATGTTATTTCAAGAATTTTGTAACTGGGATTAGCATTTTTCTTCTTTTATAAGCAAAAGATTAAAGATTCAGATGAATCCCAGAAGAAAATTGGAGGAAATTGGAAGGAGAAATCATTTTTTAAAGTAAAATGGGATCCACATCCACATAGAATGTGGCAGCGTAGTGGCTGCCATGTAAACGTTTTTCAAAGATTCCGGTGCCCAGTCAGCTATTTCCGGCGGATAGGACTATTTTTCCATAAAAAAACAAGTTAGAGGACTATTTTTCCGGCAAAGGGTACGAGTTTTGGAAGATCTTGGAACAACCCATCGAGCTTTAGAGAGGTTTCTTGTTGAAGAAGTTAGAGAATCAAGCTAAGAGTAGAATGTCGGCACATGCCGAGTGCACAGTCGGTGGACGCCGGATTTTGACAGTTGAGAGCCTGAGCAGCTGTTAATGAGTCTGACACATCCAACTACCTGTCAGAAGTCGGTGCACGCCGAGTGCACAGTCGGCGGACGCCGAAAGTACCGGATTTCAAGTTTTAAAGCTTATTCTTGACTTCATTTAGAAAGGGGTGAAAAATATACAACTTTTTCTCTATCTTGAAGGCACTTCCACTTTCAAGGCTCATCTAGCCAAAATCATCATAACTTTAGCTCTTAAATTGCAAGTGTAAACATTAAGAATTCTTGTTTTGAGTCCCTGGATGAATTCTAGTTGGAAAATTTTGTAGCTTTTGGGATACACTCACTCTATTGGAGCTTGTTGAAGGTTAAATGCAAGATTTCCTTTTTCAAGTTGATAGCTTGTGATTGGTATAATTCTTAGCCTTTACTTTAATTTAATTGTTCTTATGGTTATGAATACTAGCCTTAACATGTTGGTGCTCATAACTATGAGTGGCTAGTTTCACACTAGCCAAGATAATGTGAAGTGAAGATGGATTCTTTTGATTGTGAATGAGTTGGTAGTTTTACATTTGAGTCTCATGTCGTGTTGAATCTTCTTTTACTTGATAATTTTGATAGCAATCTAGGAAGTAATTAACCCTAGTTTGCACACACACACTTGATAGAAACCGAAAGGATATATTGAGTGTGGGAAAGAAGTAGAAGGATCGGATGGTAAAACCGACATTAAGTGGAATTCGGTTTCCTATCCGAGGGTAGCTTGGGCTTGTGTTCAAGTGCATATCATGTTGAATCATTAGACTTAGGGTGCCTAAGTCAAGGAGAAGACATAGAGTGATCTCATGCATTCGAAAGAAGGGGGATTGCTAGTCTAGGAACACACCGGTTCACGCTCTTGAGCATTTTAGGAATGAAGGTAGGTGGCCAACTCTATCATAGTCAATTAAAGTCCGTTGGATCAAAGCATTATCTTGGTTAGTTCCTCATTCTATTGAATTTAGTCATTTTAAGCATTCTTATACAAAAATTGCGACTTGGATCGAGAATCTGAACCTAATCAGTGGTTAATCAACACACTCCTTGTGGGATACGACCTTTGACTCACCAACTAGGCTACAGTTGACCCGGTGCACTGCCGGTTAGATCGAACACCCAGAAGGGACACGTCAGTACTACTGCTTTCCTCACCGATGAGACTTCTTAAAAGATGTCCATTTTATCGAGAAGGGAGAAAGCTCTTACAAGAATTGGAAATGACGGTTCTTCGTTCTTTCCCCCGAGGTGGAGCTTAATTTGGGTAGATAGAATACCGACGACCGGGTAGCGATCCCCCGGCCCGAGATGTTGATAAAAAACTGGTTGATGACATTCATAAGAGTGGCATTTATATCCGTCTGAAGAAATATTCCTCTGAGTTGATCGTGACTGCCAAACTTCCAACCGCTGGCCCTGACCCCAACAAGGAACTAAGTAAAGAGGAATACGAAACATGTAGGGTCTTTACTTGTTATGTTCTCTATTTTTCGGGTCATAAAATGCTTGTATTAACTCCTCTGCCTTGTTATTTGCAGTGGCCAATTTTGCTGAGTTAGTGGCTGATGTTGATGAGGAAAAGGAGGTGCCTGTTGATGCTCACCCGGAACAGGACTCCGAAAGGACAGTGAGTACCGACTTGGCCGCTACTCGGTCTTCCAGGAACGTGTTGGATCCTGAGGCGGCTAGGATCATGTCCGAGCTTCCTAAGGATGTTGATGCCTCTTCTTCTCTGGCCATCCCAATGGACGTGGAGGACGTTGAGGAAGAAGAAGAAGAGAGAGAGAGGGAGTTTCGGCTTCAAAAGAGGAAGCAAATAGTGATCGCTGACACCCCTCGAAGGGGTAAATTTAAGAAAAAGAAGATTGTTCCCCGTCCTGCTGAAGAGATTGAGGATGTTGACCAGAGGATGGCACACCAGTGGGCCAAAGGCACCTAGCCGAACTATCTGACCAAGACCTGGCCGCGGTGGTAAGTTATCTTTTGGTGTCCTGACCTTTCATCTAATGTACTTTTACTCTACCCTAACCTTTAAACTTTTTCAGGGAGCCCAAATCGGTCAAGAATTTCTGCAAAGACTCGCTGAGTCTTCGGCTATTAAAGAAGCTCAAAATAAAAAGCATAGAGGAGTTAAGACCGAGCCGGGAGAGGCATAAGGATTCTTCCAAGGCTAAAGATGAGGAGATCAAGGCCCCGAAGGGCGATTCAAACTCATGAAGTTGAGCCGAAAAGGGTTCGTGGTGAGTGTCGCCGAGCTCGAACATTTTTCATACTTATCGAGCCGAGCTCGAACATTTTTCATACTTATCGAGCCAAGCTCGAACGGCTTTTTAGGCTCGTTTGTGTTAACGAGCGAGCTCGATTACAAACGAGCTCGAGCTTGAACTTCAGGTACTTGGCTCGACTCGACTCGTTAACAGCACTACTCTTCTGGTGTCCGCCTCCCCCCATGGAAAAAAAATGAACTTCACAGATTGCTTAAAACCCTTGCTCTCAAAGAACAAAATCCACAAATAGCAAGAATCCAAAAGATCTCTCAAAAGGAATGCAAAACAGCCACAGTAGTCTCTTAGGGAATTTCATCACAATCAGTGGCGGACGCAGAATCCCGGACAACGGGGGCAATAATTCTATGAAACTTTTGCAATAAAAAATGTATAATAGTGTTTTTTTCTGCCACTACGTTAAAAAAAACCTACTATACATCGCACAAAAAAACACGACTATATATTTCTCTTTATATGATAAAAAAAACACTAGCATTATATATCGCAAAATCCGAACGTATTAACCGTTCTACTTCTAGCAATAAATATTTAAAACATTACAAACAATGTTTTTTATGGAAACCAATATTCCAAAACCGATTAATATTTTTTTAAATGTATCACTTTGGTAATAACCATGTATTCCTATTTAAATCAAATGTTTTACGTAAAATTATCGGATTATTATAGATGATATAGACGAAAATAAATATTATAAGGGGACGAAAAAAATACATAACATACATATAATATAAAAGTGTATTCTTTGGATCCGAAGGGGTGAGTGCCCCCCGCCATAAGCGGTGCATCCACCATCATTGTTATCCATTTTTTAATTCTTTTTTTTTTCTTTTATGTATTAAAACAGGTTAAGCGAACAAAACAGAGGCCCCTCGCTTCTGGGGTATTGACATTATTTCAAGGGCTAACCTGTCTGGGTCTTCAAATGCTGTTGTGTTATGGCCTTCTTCGTCAAGTAAACGATTTAAGGTTCATGGTGTTTTTATTTAATTAATTAATTATTATTTTTCCACTCAATGACTGTTGAAATGAAAATTTCTTAGCATAAAGCTACTAAAAGTTGTGCTCGAACCTATTCTTGATTATAAAGTCTCACAACTGTAAAGTAATTAATAAAATACTCATCCTAATATAAATGTGAGATAAATGTTTTGTCAACTCGGATTAGCACTTTTAGACCAAATGCGAACGATGGTGTAGACGGTTGACCGAATCATTTATAACGCATTTAGCGTAACCGCACCCGGGTCTGGGGGCATTACAGAATGATATTAGATCGACTATCACACGGAACTATGCACTGCACCGTAAGAGACGGTGTAAGGATGGCCTATTTTTACCTCTGGTATGGACGTAAGAGACGGTGTAAGGATGACATCTAGTTACCTCTGGTAGGGATGAATCCGGGAACAGTCCTGGCCAAGTTATGGCGAGGACGCCACTCTCTTATAAGGGGGAGAATGCTCACCCTCATATAAGTGTGAGACAAAAATATCTTGTCAACTCGGGTTAGCTCTTTTAGACACTTAAAATAACAAAGATAACAAAATGTAGAAGCTATTCTCTTTCATTGCTGAACATTCATTATTCTTGATTACAACAGCTAGCAAGATCCCATTGAATATATATCCAAATCTGTTTTAACTGCTAGTACACCCCAGCAGCCTAGAAATAGGACAAGTGGCATTACATGCACACTTAAACAACTTATCACACTACAACTTATCACATTAATACACCAAACTAATTATCACACATCTTTATCATCCTCCCTCATACGAACGTGGTATTGATCAAGTTGAGTTTGTTCCTGGAACTAGTAAAAGATGTAGTTCCCAAAGGCTTAGTTAGGGTATCTACAATTTGACTAGAGGATGGCATAAACTAAACATGAATCTGCTTTGCAAGCACTTGATTTCTGACAAAGTGAACATCAACTTCTATATGCTTGATTTTAGCATGAAACATTGGATTATGAGCTAAGAAGGTGGCACTGATATTATCACACCAAAGAATATAAGTGTGAGCCAAAGGAACTCCCAGTTCATGAAGCAAATGTCTGATCCAAGTAACCTCTGTTGCTGCTGATGCTAAGGACCTGTACTTAGCCTCTATAGACGATCTAGCCACTACATGTTGTTTTTTAGAACTCTGAGCAACAAGGGATTGTCCAAAATATGCACAATAGCCACTAACGGACTTCCTATCATGTGGGGAAGTAGCCCAATCTGCATCAGGACACCCAGAAATAACAAGTGTGCGTGATGCTCTAAAGTGGAGTCCCAACTCAAGAGTACATTTCACATACATGAGGAGTCTTTTAACTTCTTGCCAATGATCAAGAGTAGAAGAAGACATAAATTGACACAGGGTATTAACAGCATATGCAATATCTGGCCAGGTCAAAGTTAAGTATTGCAAGGCCCCCATAGCACTTCTGTAAAGTGTAGAATTAGGCATGAGTGGACCATAATCTGGTGTTAAGTGATTATGTGCCACCATAGGAGTAGAGCATGGCTTTAGATTATCCATCCGCAATTTATGAAGCAACTGAGCAGCATAGTGAGCCTGTGTGAGATAGAGCCCAGACTTGTCCATGTAAGCTTCTACTCCCAAGAAATGACTGACAGAGCCCAGGAATTTTAAAGCAAACTGTTTGTTCAGCTTATCAATAAAAAGAGAGTTAGAAGAAGTGGAATTACTTATCACCAAAATGCCATCCACATATACTAACACATAAATGGTACCTACTTGAAAATAAACAAGGAAGTACCAAAAGTGGAATGTTTAAAGCAAAGATGAAGAGAGTTTGAGAATGTGTTAACACAAGAGTAAACTTCAACTTATCTTTTATTCATTGATAATGTGGAGTATATGTAGATACACTTGAGGAGTTTGAAAGGTCCTAGACAAGATAGTGACCTTTCATAGAAAAAGTAAAAGCTATAAACGAGGCTAGATGCTTTATAGTCTCTTACATAATAAATGTCTATGACATAAAGTGAACTCTGTCTATAACTAGAGTTTGACATATTAATTGTTTGTATGTACTACAATTAATATGTCTCTTTATAAATAAATAAAGTGTACACAGAAAATCCGGCACATGAGTTCAAAGCGGGTTCAAAGACCTCGCCGAACCTCGCTAAAGTACGCATGCTGAATATTGCCACACCCCCCCTCAAACTTGGCTGTATATGTTGATGCAACCAAGTTTGCTACTTAGTCTGCTGAACATGAGAGGTGGAATAGCTTTGGTGAGAATATCTGCATTTTGGTCTGCTGAGGGAACATACTGGAGCTGGATAATTTTGGCATCAATCTGTTCCTTTAGGAAGTGTCCGTCAATGTCCACATGTTTTGTTTTGTCATGATGGACTCGGATCCTCTCGCCATGCATAGTGCCGAGTGATTATCACAAAGAGAGTGTGATAGGTTGTCGAAGAGGTCGCCGAAGTTCGTAAGTACTCTTTTGAGCCAAAGAGCTTCACAAATGCCTAAGACAAGTGCCCGAGTTCGGCCAAAGATCGCTTCTAGACACGTAGGTTGTTTCTTGCTCCTCCAAGTAACAAGATAGCCCCATACATAGGAACGAGCCCGTGGTCGACCTTCTATCTATGTGGCATCCACCCCAATCGGCATCGGTGTAGACCTTGATGGATCTATCGCCAGACTTGGTGAAGTGTAACCCTTGGCCGGGGAGTGGACTTTAAATACCTCGCATTCTAGTTACCGCATCCCAATGTTGCTCGGTAGGGCAATGCATGAACCGACTAACCAGATCGACACCATATGCAATATCGGGTCTTGTATGGGAGAGGTAGATGAGTTTCCCTACAAGCCTTTGATATTGTTCTTTCCCGACAAAGACAATGTCACCATGTAGCAGGTATGACCTGGGGTCTACGGGGGATATAGCAGGTTTGCACCCCAAAGATGCCGTTTCCTTCAAGTAGATCCAAGACATATTTCCTTTGGGAGACGTAAATGCCTTTGCTTTGTTTCTTGCTACTTCCATGCCAAGAAAATATTTGAGAAAACCCAAGTCTTTCACCGAAACACCTTTGCCACAGAGTCTTCAAATGTTGGATCTCGCAGAGTCATCTCCGGTGAGGATGATATCATCCACATAGACAATAACAATAGACCTCTTCGGTTGGTTGTCTTGATGAACATAGTGTGATCGAATTGCATTGGTGATATCCAACAGCCTTTGACCACAAAGTTGTTAATTTGCCAAACCATGCCCTTGGTGATTGCTTCAGCCATATAGAGATTTCCTTAGTTTGCACACCTCCTTGAGTATGAGGATTGATAAAACCAGGAGGTACATTCATATAAACCTCCTCGGTGAGGTCCCCATTTAGAAAAGCATTTTTGATGTCCAATTGGTGAAGAGGCCGTCAAGTTGGACAACTAGAGAGATCGAACCCGACGGTGTTGAGTTTTGCCACTTTGGTGCAAAAGTTTCCTTATAGTCAATGCCATAAGTTTGAGTGAATCCCCCGGCTACCAATCCGGCTTTGTACTTGTCAATAGTGCCATCGCAATGTAATTTATAGTGAATAACCATCCGCAACCGAACGTCTTCTTGGCCCTGTGGGAGAGGTGTCAAATCCCAAGTATGATTATCCAGAAGTGCTATCATCTCTGTTTTAACAGCAGCCTTCCATTTATCATTTTGAAGGGCCTCCTGAATGTTTTTAGGAATAGAGTGAGAGTGCAGGTCCTGTGAAAACATGGCAAAGGCAGGAGATAACTTATTATAAGATACATAAGAATGAATAGAGTGATCAGTGCATGATCTCTTTCCCTTCCTAAGAGCAATAGGCCTATCATCAATGTCAGCAGGCTGCTGAGGATCTGTAGATTGCTGAGTGTCAGTAGGCTCAGGATCAGCAGGCTCTGGGTCAGTAGACTCTTGTTCAGGAGGTTGCTGAGAAGTATTAGGCTGTAGAGAGTCGGTAGGGTACGGAAGTTCGGTCCGCCGAGGATCGCAGGTTGCCGAGGGTTAAGAGTTTGCCGAGGGAAGGGGTTTAGGTCAATTTCAATCGGTTTCCATCGTTGAATGGCTCAAGTAGGTTTGCTGTAATAAGGGGTCCTTTCAAAGAATTTTACATCCATAGAATTGTAAAATTTCTTTTCAGTTGGGGAATAACATTTGTAACCTTTTCTGTCCTTGGCATAACCTAGGAAAATGCACTTGTGAGCTTTAGGATCAAGTTTACTTCTGTGTTGAGCATGGATATACACAAACACAGTACAACCAAAGATCTTTGGAGGCAACTGGGAAACAAGATGATGGCAGGAGTGTGTGGTCGGTAGGGTTTGGAGTGGAGTTTTGAAACCTAACACTCGCCGGGAAGTCCGTTGAGTAAATAAGTTGCAAATCAAGATAGCTTCACCCCACATATATTTAGGAACATGTGTGGTGAACATGATTGATCCGGCCATTTCCCGGCAGTGCTCGTTCTTCCTCTCAAAGCAACCCCATTTCGCCGAGGTGTTTCCACACAACTACCGATATGAACAATTCCTCTATCTCGTCAAGAAGGTACCGAGATTAGACTCATAGTATTCTAGAGCATTATCGCCTTTAAGATCTTGACCTTAGTATCAAATTGAGTGGAGACCATATGATAAAATTCTTGAAAGATAGGGCCAACTTCGATTTGTCTTTCATTAAAAAAACCCAAGTGTTCCCGGTATGATCATCAATAAAGGTGACAAACCACCTTTTCCCCGTTATACTTTTCACCCTAGAGGGTCCCCACACATCACCGTGTATTAAGGTGAAGGGTGAGGAATGCAAATGAGGTAACTTAGCATACACAGATTTTGTAAGTTTAGCAAATTGACAAATATCACATTGAAGGTCATTCGATTACATCCTTTAAACAATTCGGGAGTTAAAGATTTTAAGTAACCAAAACTTGGATGTCCTAATCTATAATGCCATAACATGATATTGTCTAAAGTCCGGGAGCAGCCGCCGAGGCGATTCGCTTTCGCCTTCGTCTTCGCAGAGTTGACCGTAAACAATCCGGCGCAAGGTTTAGCCTTCCCAATCACTTCCCGTGAAGTAGGATCCTGGAATGTGCACCGATTTTCCTTAAAAACAACAAGTCTAATTCAAATCTTTAGTGAGTTTACCGACGAGATATAAGATTGCGTCTAAGTTTGGAACAAATAGGACATCCCTGTAGGCATATCTTATTAGTGAGTTTAACATTTCCAACACCTTTTGCACGAGAGATAGATCCATCGCCAGCTTTAATGTTATGGATTTGGTGACAAGGCATATAGTTGGTTATAAGGTTTTTATTGCCGGTCATATGGGAGGATGCCCAGTAATCAACAATCCATGTTTCATTGCTAAGGGAAGAGTAGAGTTTACCCGTATGAGTATGAGTAGCAACATCGTAGAGTGACTACCTTCCTTTTGTTGATTCAGAAGGCTTTGAATGCAAACAAACCGAGCATTCATCCGGTTGTCATTCTCCTCCTCACCGATGTGTCCGCCTTGACTTTCCCCGATAGGTTTCGAGGTTTTTGAGGAGTTAGGCTTGCCATGGAGCTTCCAGCGAGTTGTCCTTGGTGTGATTTGTGCGTTTGCGTGATCACGTAACGCTTTTCCGTTTTCTCGTAGGCTTCTTGTATGTCTCAAAGCAACCTCGGCGCAGCCCTTCCCGACGGTCGCGCAGGGCACCTTCGTAGGGTTGTCGTAGGGGATTTCAAAAGCATGACTTTTCTCCTACTTTCTTCATGTTTGACCTCAGCAAACATGGATTTGAGATTTGGAAGAGGTTTGGTGGCAAGAATTCTTCGTCTAACATCATCAAGAGTAGGATTAAGTCCAATGAGAAACCTGAATACTCTCTTCTTTTCTATGATGTCTTTATAAAGAGCAGCATCCTTGACATCATTCCAAGAGTGAGTTTCTAACATATCTAAGTGTTGCCAAGCCTTAGATAGTTGATTGAAATATTGAGTTACGTACATATCCCCTTGCCTCGCAAGTTTGAATCGAGCTTCTAGTTCATATACCTCGATGTATTATCCTTCTTGGAGTAAAGATCTCCGGCATTATCCCGCATTTCTTTGGCAAGTATCATACATCATAAAGTTTTCACTTATCTCTTTTGTCATTGACCTCGTGAGGATGGTCATGAGTTGATTATTTGTTGTGTCCCATGCTTCAAAACTCGGGGTCGGTTTCAAAAAAGTGCGGTGTTTTGTTCCGGACAAGTATCCCATCTTACTTTGTCCGTAAATATACATTTTCATAGACCTTGACCATAACGAGATAGTTGTTACCATCAAGTCTATGGTTTGTATAAGAAGAGGAGTTGTCAAGTACTTCTCGGCCACCGAGGCCGCCGAGAGTCTGCTGAGGTTGAAGTAATGTCGGATGTGGAAGACATTCTTCAGAAATATGAGTTTTGCAGCGGAAAAAGTTAGAACACAAATGTCTCCGATACCATGAAGAGAGTTTGAGAATGTGTTAACACAAGAGTAAACTTCAACTTATCTTTTATTCATTGATAATGTGGAGTATATGTAGATACACTTGAGGAGTTTGAAAGGTCCTAGACAAGATAGTGACCTTTCATAGAAAAAGTAAAAGCTATAAACGAGGCTAGATGCTTTATAGTCTCTTACATAATAAATGTCTATGACATAAAGTGAACTCTGTCTATAACTAGAGTTTGACATATTAATTGTTTGTATGTACTACAATTAATATGTCTCTTTATAAATAAAAAAAGTGTACACAGAAAATCCGGCACATGAGTTCAGCAGGTTCAGCACCCTGCTGAACCTCAGCAGTATCAGCATGCTGAATATTGCCACAAAAGAGTAGCATGATAATATCTGAGAGTGTGCAACCATGCCCCAGGGGCATGCTTAAGGCCATAAAGTGACTTATTTAGATGACAAACATAATGTGGCGTAGCAGCATCAACAAAACCAATAGGTTGAGGCATGTAAATGTCCTCCTGCAACTTCTTATTCAAGAAGGCATTATTCATATCAAGTTTTCGAATATCCCACTGACATGATACAACAATAGTTATGATAATTCTGATAGTACAAGGCTTAATGAAAGGACTATATGTTTCATGGTAATCCACCCCATAACTTTTCTTGAACCCCTGAGCCACTAATCTGGCTTTGTACTTACCCATAGTCCTATCTGGATGCAATTTAACTTTGAAAATCCATTTGTTACCAATTAGTTTCTGTGTAAAAGTAAGGGGGAATCAACTCCCAAGTCTTATTTCTCATAAGAGCCTGATATTCAGATTTAATGGCATTCAACCATTGAGGTTGAGACAATGCTTCAGAAACTATTGTAGGTTCTGGCACTAAGGAAGTTTGAAGAGCAATATAGGAATAGGTGTTAGGCTTAAATATACCATTTTTTGACATAGTTTGCATGGGGTGAATGGGCTGAACAGTATGTGAGGGAGCAGGACTAGGGTTTCTTCAACAGGGACAGTGAGTGAAGGAGCAGGAGACAAAGAAGTAATATCTTGACCAACAGGAGAAAATGAGGATGTAGGTGAGTTTGTAGGAACAAAAGGATGAGATAGATTCAGTAGGACTTGTATTAGGAGTGGGAGCATCAGATTCAAACTGAGTAGGTAGAGTGACAGAATGGACAGAGGAAGGAAGAACAAATTCATAATTTAAGACAGGACTTTTAGAAAACCCTAATTTGTAAGGAAACTCTTCTTCATTGAAACACACATGCCTAGATATGTAGACTCTTCCAAAGTAGCATCTAAGCACTTAAATCCTTTGTGGCGATCACTGATTCCTATGAAGACACACTTTTTAGTGTGAAAATCAAACTTATGATTGTTGTATGGCCTAAGGAAAGGGAAACAAGCTTAGCCAAAAACCTTTAGGTTATTATAAAAAGGGGCTTTGTGATAAAGTTTTTCATAAGGTGAAATGTTATCTAAGACAGGTGTAGGTAAGTAATCAATCAAAAAATCAGCATGTTGGAAGCTTTCCCACCAAAGATTGAGGGGCATACTTGCATGTGCCACTAAATTTAGGCCAAGTTCTATGATATGCCTGAGCTTCCTTTCAGCCTTCCCATTTTGGTCATGTATATGATGACTGGGATGCCTAAAATGGGTGCCGGAATCTTTTAGAACACAGGTGAAAAATCTATACTCACCTCCCCAGTCAGATTGAACCACCTTAATTTTGGTACCGAACTGATTTTCAACAAGCTTTTTAAAATGAAGAAAGACATCCAAGGTGTCAGACTTGTTTTTAAGAGGATATATCCAGATAAATCTACTATAATCATCAGTAAAATGCACATAATAGGTGAATCTAGACACAGATTTGACAGGGGTAGGGCCCCACAGATCAATATGTATAAGATCAAGAACATCTGTACTAGAAGACTCAGAATTCTTAAAAGGGAAAGCATGAAGTTTTCCATATTGGCAGGCATCACAAAACAGATTTTCATTACTGAACTTGGCATTACAAAGTTTCATTACAGAATTCGAAATATTAACTGATGGATGTCCTAATATCCTATGCAATAGGACACCACTATTAGGTCTACTGACAGTACTAAGGAAACCACTAGGACTAGTTTCAAGACTCTGATCATAGCTGAACTGCTAGATGCTTGAAGAAGGATGAGATTTGGAGAGAATGAAGTTCTGGTGATGCTGGGAAGAAGGCAACTGGTACAATCCATTATGCACTCTACCTTGAAGAAGGGTTATGCCCGTGTCTTTGTCCTTAACAAGACACCAAACTTTGTCAAATTGCACAAAAACATTGTTATCAGTGGTAAGTGTAGAAACACTAACAATATCTTTAGTTATACTAGGACTATGAAGAATATTAAATAACTGAAGAGAGGCATGTTTGGTAAGAAAAATAGATGAACCAATATGAGTTATAGTGAGTTTAGTGCCTTTACCTACAATCATGGTCTCTGAACCATTGTATTCATCGCTCTACTGAAGTTTGCCAAAGTTTGAGGTCACATGGTTCGTAGCACCACTGTCCATGTACCAATTTGGATCTGCAAGAGTGTCAGGTGTAGCAACAAATGCTGCAGGATTTTGCTGTCCAGACTCATTTTGCGGTCCAGACTGATTCCATGTCCTCCTGCTGGTGGAATGTTGAAAGTGGGATCAAATCAATACCAGCAAGCAGTGACTGTGTGTCCAACCTTGCTACACAACTGACATGTAGGTTTTGCTGCACAATTGTTGTTATAGGGGCCTCTCAACCTCTGCCTCTTGACCTATCACCTCTGTAATTAGGTCCTCCTCTTCCTCTTCCTTGATAGTTACCCCTGGATCTACCATGTCTTGAATCATTTCCACTACTTTTGATAGCAGCATTGACAGATGGTTGATTAAGATCCAAGGTTTCAATAAGACTGAACCTTGCTATGAGCCTTTCATAAGTATAAGCTAAGCATGCACCTCTGGCCATGAGAGGGCACCCATCCTAGCAGTGATATTAACTATCACAGATTCATACTCCTTGCCTAGACCTCCCAAGGTTGCAAGGATCAACACAGATCTGGTGAATGGATACCCTGCTGCACTCAATTTGTCAGAATAGGTCTTCATTTCTGCTAGGTAGTCTGCCATTGTCCTAAATGTTATGAAATCAATGCCGAACGCAGCGGAATTTAAATTTTGATTTCCTTTTTAACCAGGATCGTCTTCGTTTAAACAATATACAAATTAGATGTAGACAGAATTCGTACTGGATTGATCAAAAATATCGTCGCTTTGTCTATGGTTGTAGTTTGTGCACGAAGCCGCTCATGTGTTGGGACTGTACTGTTGATCCACACGAGCAACTGCCGGAATCCTCCCATAGGATTGCTACCAGAAAAAGTCAGTTGTTAAGCTGCTTTTCTCTTTCTCCCAAAACTCTCTCTCAATAAGATATCTTGATTTTTAGTAGAAAATAAAACTTATAATTGTGATACAAAAGAGATTGACACCCACCTCATATATATAAGGTGTGT
Organism: Gentiana straminea; assembly: GCA_036785695.1. Taxonomy (NCBI): domain Eukaryota; kingdom Viridiplantae; phylum Streptophyta; class Magnoliopsida; order Gentianales; family Gentianaceae; genus Gentiana; species Gentiana straminea. Next base: position 4,297,932 of record JAVUPR010000135.1, read on the forward strand.
GGCGCCATAATGTAGTCTCAATCCTATTGGGAAAAGCTTCACGCTTGGAGTAGGGATTAAGAAAATCGATTCCCAATAAAATAATGATTGAAAGTAAATGCTTTAATTGATTTATCCCATTATATCTAATATCTTACATTAAATATTTCCAACATATATATTATCAATATCTAATATTAAATATATATATCTTTAGTATATCACTTAAATATATATTAATTACACATGTGCATATATCACATATATACCACACACACAGATATATATATATATATATTATATTATTATATATATATATATATATATATATATATATATATATATATATATATATATATATATATATATATATCCAATATTAATACATAATAATATAATAGTATATTAATTAATTAATTTGCAAAATGCATATATATATATATATATATATATATATATATATATATATATATATATATATATATATATTATGGATATATAATATATATATATATATATATATATATATATATATATATATATATATATATATATATATATATATATATATATATATATATATATATATCATGCGCCATATATATCATATATATTGTGGATATATAATAAATTACATAATTATTCTTGTACTATTTATTCATAATAAATAAATACTACTATATTAATGATCACTATAACAAAGTTTATAGTCGGGATAAATAATTTTTTATTTGGTTATCACTTAATTTGATTCCAGCTCGTTTTCCTTATGTGTGTAACCTGATAGGCTTCCGAATATGTTGTTGGCCGTAAGCATAAATCACATTTACCTAACAATCATGATCAGCCTCTAGTAACACGTCATGACCCCAATCCTTGGAAGAGTCAAGTGCAATGACTACTACATTTCATGTGAAACGGTTACTGTGTAAATAGAATCCAGTTGTTATAATATCCATATAGTTGTATCTCGAATATCAAACATTAACGACCGTATCTTATAATTTGGATATCGTATTATCTTGAAGTAACTTATTACTTCCGCTTTGCAAAGATTTTCGAGAATAGGACATTCCTTATAAGATGGCTCTTTCGGATATTTACTCCTACTATTAGGATACGCGATTTCCGGACGAGCAACATGAATCCTACGCTTGCTTCAATATCACACCCAATCACTACACATTATCGCCCCGTGGCTACGGGAAACTTCAATAGTGTCAAAGCATGATAATCCACACCGTGATGCCATGAAGACTCCGGTCTTAGGACAATTACACAATCGCCACATAGTATGACACTTAATAAAGTAAGTAGGTCATTCTAACGTACGCATTCTCTAATACACGTCCACGTACAGTCCAAGTGTCCCTACATTTCGACAGACGAGATCTATCCATATCTTCATAAGATAGAAGACATCCAATACGTGCTAGTCTAACCGTACTTTTAATGTTTCATTTAATAGCACATACGACTAGACATTTTAGTATCAAGCCTTTTAAAGTGAGTCGATGTCTCATCAACCATAATCACTATTATGATTTCTCGTTTATAGTTTGACACTAAGGACGTTATCATATAAAATATCGTAATTGGTTTGTTAAATGAACAAATATATAATAACAGAAAGTCATTTATCATATGTATAAACATAAAGACAAAGTAGAAATAATCCGGGTCCAACCCGATTGGGTTTAGGGCACTACATCAACATTAGAACCCTTCTTGGCCTTAGTTAAGGAATCATTGTATTCCAACATTTGTGCCTCACATTGATTGTTAAATAGCAGCTCTAAGATTTTCCAAATCTCATGAGAAGTTGAACATCCTACAACTTCAACAAAGCATGTTCAGACATTGAGGCCAGTAGCCACTATACCAGAAGAGAATCTCTGGCCATCCATTCACCATAAGCAGGGTTTACCGGTGGCATTATAGCGAGATGTAACACTAGTGGAACCAAGATATTGCGGAGGATGGGGTTTTGTACCAAATAAGTGAGATTCAAGTTTATGGCCCTTAATAACCGGCAACACAATGAATTTCCACAACGAGATAATTGATTCTATCTAGCTTAACGGAAGTCTCGTTTCAAATTACCTCCAAGAGTGTTGATTCCACTCGATATCGGGTGCAGAACAGATGGTGAAGCTCCAAATCTGGGTTGTGGTAGAGGTGATAGTTGGGACAGGAATGGTCCCGACACTCCTGTATAACCAACAGGTGGAATCGCTCCGATTGATTCAGATGCAAATGGCATACTTGGGACTCCGGTGGAGATGGGTGGTCCTCCACCTTGTGTTGTCGAAGATGACACCGGAGCTGCCATCGGCGTTTGCCTTCCGGCTCTGATACCGACTTAAAATAACAAAGATAACAAAATGCAGAAGCTATTATCTTTCATTACTGAACATTCATTGTTCTTGATTACAACAACTAGCAAGATGTATTGACTATTTATCCAAATCTGTTTTAACAGCTAGTACACCTCACAAGTGACATTACATGCACACTTATACACACAACTTATCACACTAAAACTGATCACATTAAGACACCAAACTACTTATCATACATTTGTATCATAGACCAAGCGAGAATGCTCACCGTCATATTAATGTGAGATATAAATGTCTTGTCAATTCGGGTTGGCATTTTTAGACCAAACGAGAACGACGGTGTAAGAAGTTGAACGAATATTTTTTTATTTAGCGCTACCAGATCCGAGCTCTGAGAGCGTTACATTGATACTCTACTTTCAGAAGAAAAAAAATAACGTGAATAACAACGGAAAAATAATTTATTATCGTGAATTCATAAAAAAATGAATTGTAACACATATATACCTAGAAATATAATAAAGTAAATTGAGAAAAATGAAACAAATTAAGGGCCGCATAAATATTGACCTATGCCTCTGTTTATATATATATATCTACAGCCGTAAATTGTGGTTTGGATCTCTGGTGCTCGCATTCACTTATCCTCTAATGAAGAGATTGACATTTTGGGTAACATACTTCACACCTTGACTCGTTAGGCATCTAGTCAATTTATTTTTTATTTTTTACTGTATAATTTGGTTTTCAGTTTATTTTAGTTGCATCGGTGTAATGAATAGTTTCATGTACTTTCTACTTTTCTAATTCTCGAATCAATTTCAAAATTGAGAACTTTTATTATTACAAAATTATATATTTATTCAATGCTGCAATTCTAATGTGGGGGTGGGGGTTGTTGTTTGGAGTTTGCGGAGAATAGGTAAAAAAAAAAATTATAATATTGAGAGATGGATGATGATTCGAACTCTGCTTAGAGCAGCAGTAGTGACACAAGTTTGGAGAGGTCTTTCCTTTTTATCGTCAGAGTAGAGTATTCATTTAACCAAAAAGCAAAATAATGACAGATATATAGACAATATTTTTTAAGGACTCTCTATCCTATTGTCTGTTTTGAGAGAGCAAAGTAGACAATTGTCTCTCCAAAAAAAAGCGCCAGTAAGTGTATTTATGTGGGAGAAAATTTGCAGTAATTCAAATTATCACCATTACAACATCACATCACACACACAATTAATCTCTACAATCCTTCTATATTATCACCATTACAACATCACATCACACACAAATTATCCCTACAACTCTTCTATATTTATCCTCCAATTATATTTCTCCACATCACCCAAACAACAACAATAAAGACGCTTATCTCCCGAGTGCCATTAGGGCTGCTCTTAGTACCAGAAAAAGTGTAATTATCTTTCTCAACTTCAATCCCATTCTAATGGACATATAATTTGAAAAATAATACCGGTATTAATTGTAGAACAAATCGAAGTGGTGATTACATAATAAGAAACATCACTATTATGTAATCACCACTACATGAAACTCCCCGCTTCCAGCTACTATATTTTTTCTTTTAAAAGCATCGTATATTTCAGTATTTTTCCTATAGGGGTGAACAAAAATTCATGCACTTTCGTTGTATCTTATAATGGATTTGGTTTTTGACGGATGTTACGGATGATACAATGTGTTATAAGTGTGTTATATGCTTTCATTGTCTGACTTTTTTGTTTATTTATTTATTTTATAATAACATGAAATGTTGACGGTAGAAAATATGAGAGATATATGCATGTAAAAAAATTATCAAGTGACGGAGTAATCCACATTCGACTATGGCTTCCTTGCGATGTGGATTGAACTTTGAATTGGTGATTATGGCTTTTATATCACATAATTAACTTGCAACGTGAGGGTTGGGTAAGATTTTTTTATTGACCCCGCTCAACCAAACCCGCGTGCGCTCATATGTTCCTATATATATGTCCCGTCTTTATTTATGTTAGAAATGAAATAAGAAATGTGACATTCTTAGAAACAAAATATTTCACTATTGGAATTGAATTGTTTTACTACACACCTTGAAAACTATCTTACAACACGTGATCGTTCGAGATTTATTAATGCAGCCGCAAGCTTATCTTGGGCTCTTGATCAACTCTTTTAATTTATGTGGATGGTCTGCTGTTAAAGGAAGTCTTGACCCTCGCATTTTGCTCCCTCTATGTACTTCTGGTTTTTTCTGGACAATGGTTTATGAGACTATATATTCTCACCAGGTACGTACAAGTTTCTTTTTTTCTTTCATTTTTGGGAGGGGGGGGGGGGGGGGTGGTGTGATGGGGGGAGTGGAAGGGAAATTTTATACGGGAAGGAGATGGGAATCGAACCCCAGTTCTTGTCAAGAAGTGCAATTGTCTTTTTATTATTAAGTCAAATCCGATTTCAATACGAACAAGTTTCTTTGCCATCTAGTATCTTGATTTTTTTTTTTTTTTCATGACCTTTAGCAATTGTTCTTTCTGTTGTGAAACGTGCGCCAGGACAAGGAAGATGATGCGAAAGTTGGTGTCAAATCTCCTGCGTTATTACTTGGAAATTCGACAAAAATATGGACATCCGGCTTTGCCCTAGCATGCATTGGTGCACTAATGTTAACCGGTTCTCTTACTAATATTGGTACATATCTTCACAATCTTCTATAATCTAAAAAATAAAATTCACTGTTTTTAAATGGTGCTATTCGCCTTTTGTTTAAGTACTTCCTATAATTAAGCACATTTTTAAGACTCATATACCGAAATTGAAGGGATATTGCTTGCTGAAATAATCTTTTCAAACGGAAATGAATAGTTTTTATTTTATTTTATTTTATTGAGGAAAGGAAATGAATAGTTTTATTGATGAAATATCTATTACCATATAGTATTACACATGAATAACGTTAATTTTGTTTTTGTTCTCTTTTCTCTATAAAGGATGGCCATATTACGCATCATTGGCAGCTGCTTCAAGCCATTTAGTATGGCAAATATTAAGTGTTGACCTAAATTCCCCTGAAGATTGCTACAATAAGTAAGTATTTTCTTCGATTCGAATACATTTGAAATAAAAAGGATCATGAAAAACTGACTTTTTATATATATATATATATATATATATATATATATATATATATATATATATATATATATATATATATATATATATATAATCTCTCCTCTTTTTACAGATTTGAATCCAATATGCAGTTTGGAGCAATTGTATTATGTGGCATTGTGCTTGGAAGACTCTATCAGTGATGATTTGGAGGATATTAAAGCTTTTATTTTATTTTTATTTTTGTTATAAAATAATTGACAAAAAATACAAAACAAAAAGATGTCGGGCAAAAACATGAATAAATTTTCTCATTACTTTGTTTTTCACATCCCTCTTCCTTTGCAAGTGTGGGGACTTATTATATATACTAGTACAAGGGAAGATAAAAAGATGTGTATACACTAAATATATTTGATTAAATGAATGTGACTTTTACATAATCTTTGACTCTTGATATAATAGAGAAATATAAAAGTGATTGATTGCATTCAAACATAATTATCTAAATAACTCATTCTTGTTATTATCTCAAACATGATGATACATTTGATAGGATGGTGGACATCCACAATATACATTTTTTTTCATAACACTCTCCATTGGATGGATGTCTATTACACAATAAAATATGTCTTGTTAAAACGTTACTTAATTGGAAAAAACCTTGTGGAAAAAGAATGTCAATGAAGAAAAAAGAATACATATTCATTTGTGTTTGGATTACATCCCCTGATTCCATCTCTATTTCAGATCTTCGAATTGGTGAATGACAATCTTCTTTTCCGAATGTAGTAGAAAACAATGCTTCTATGAATAAATCTACATTATTGATCAATCAAATACTTTTACTGCTATAATGCTTCACCATTTCTTTTGGTTGTTTAGGCTCATTTGATAGAGACTCGTGCTGATGGGACCAAACATTGTTGTCAACATTGTTTCTCATTTATTGTGCAAGTGTTGGGCTCTTGTTGGCAATGTAGTACATTTATATGCCATGTTGGTGTTGGCCCAGACTTGTTATAAGTCTACCTCCACTATCTAGTTAATTTTTTGGGAGAGATGGTAATTCAACATGATATCAGAGCAGAAAGTCATGAGGTCAAACATTGTTGTCTCGTTGAATTACCATTTCTTCCAAAAGTTTAAGTCGATGGAGAGCGGTTAATTAACATCTTAAACACGCTTCAATACGCACTCTCAAGTGTTGTACGTTGAATTATCATTTCTCCAAAAGTTTAAGTTGATAGGGAGACAGATAATTAACATCATAAACACACTTCAACACGCACTCTCAAGTGTGGGGAGACAGATAGTTAACATCTTACAAACACTTCAACGCTCCCGGCCCCTCAAGTGTGGGCCGATAACAAGCCTCCGGTGTGGGGAGACGGATAGTTAACATCTTAAAAACACTTCAACACTCCCCATCAAGTGTGTGCCTATAACAAGGCGGGTCAACATGCCACACAAAAGCATATAAAGGGTACACAAGGCCAATAAAAATGCCCAACACTTGCACAATATAAATGGAGAGACAATATCCATCAAGTGTGGATCTATAACAAAATTGGGTCAACATGCATGGCAGAGAAAGGCATATAAAGGGTACACAGGCCCAACAAAGATGCCAGCACTTGCACAATATATGTGGGGAAACAACGTTGGCAGCAATGATTGTTCACATGACATCCCGCTCTCATACCATGTTGAACTACCATCTCTCCCAAAATCTAAAACTGATGGAGAGACATAATTAACATGTTAAACACTTCAACACTGTCAACATTGTTTTTCATTTATATTGTGCAGCTGCTGGACATGTATGTTGGCATTGTAGTAACTTTATATGCATTATATTTGTGTGTTATATGTTTATACTTAAGGAGACGTGTTAAAATGTTTAAGATATTAATTATCTATCTTACCATCAGTTTAAGATTTTGATTGAGATGGTAATTAATTCAATAGACATGACACGCTGATATCTCATTTACTATGATGTGATTCTTATTAATCAGTGTGTCTTAGATCATGTTTTGTCGATTATAATGACTAATGCATTTTCCCAACCCTATATCAACATAAACAATGAAAATGAGAACTTATCACACAACACTCAAAATCCACAATTAAGCAATTCAAATTCCAAAGTTTTGCAAAGGAAAATGCAAGACAACATGACAAACATATATAGGTTCGTTCGGACACAGAAAGAAATCAAACATTATTCGGAAAAAAAAAAAAGGTCTGAGAACATGAATCACACAACAAGCCGGCTTGCGGTTTTACATGAAGAGACCCATGAAATTAAAAATAACAAGTTTATTTATTACTAGAAAGCAGCCCTGCAAGGTATCCCTTTGCGACGGCGTCTGCGCCTCTCCTCTCTTTGTGCAACTCCATCATCTCCTTCGTTTTTCTTCTTCCCAAATGCTTCCGCCCACTGCCCATTTATCTGTACCCATGTCAATAATTTGTATGCATACATTCATATATATAAACAAACAAAATAAAAACAATAAATGAATAAAATTACATGTGTATGAATGTACTAATAGTGGCAATCTTAATTATATTAAATGAAATGTAATACTAACATATCCAACATGATGTTCACTTATCTATGACGCATATACATATATTATACAAATTAACGCATTAAAAAAAATACAGAAACACTGATTTAGTACATTTATAATACAAAATCATTATTTTTTACCTTACAAGCAATGCAGCAGTAACGATATTGATCAGGATCCATTAGCTTCCTTTTGCAGAAAACACAAGACAACTCTTCATCAATCTGTGCTCCTGAACCACAGTGTGGCAGTGGATTCAAAGCTACAATCCATTTCTTGTTGCATTTGTATGGCTGCAAAATTACATGATTCATCAATTATATATATAGGGTATTTGAAGAGATTATTGTCTATTGATATATATATTTGATAAGTTTGGATGGATGGATGTAATGTAATGCAGTATAATTAAATGAAAGGAGCATAATGTCATGTAATTAAATCATTCCATTATATTGTGTTTTGGCACACGATGAAATGAAATGAACGAGTTTTCATAATATGTGACATTGTGGGTGCATGATGAGAGATCATGAGGATAAAGGATTGGGGCCGGTACGTAGTGTGGTGGGGGTGGGGTATTGAGGTAGCTAGGGTAGTGGGCATAAGGTGAGGTGAATTAGGGGTGGTGGTGGTCAATGGGGTGGTAGCGGCGGTAGGGACGGTGAAGGTGGTGGGGTGGTATATATATATATGGACGAGGTGAAAGTGGTTAGCTATGGTGCATGGTTAATTAGGGTAGTTCGTGTGAGGGTAAGAAGTAGGTGTAAGTGAGGTCGATCGGGTGAGGTAGAGTTAATTTTCACCAATTTTTCTTCACCATTTGTAAAACAATCTACACATACAAATTGTTGGTGAAAAAACTACACCCTATACTCATTTCTTTACATAGTACCACCCAATTTTTATTTCTTACCATGTATGTTCAAATCAAGCTAGCCATATATAGTTACCAGACAATTCAAAAAATAAATAAATAAATCAAAGAAAAAATATTAAAATAATAAATAAATAATGTACCTGAACCTTGGAGCAATCCACATGAGTCTCAATATCAGAGAGAGTGACAACATCTTGATAGACATGTCTATAAATTTGAAGCAGCTTATGATGGTCATGTATTCCTGATGTAATGCAATATCTGCATGCTTCTATGTCACATGTTATACAATACCTATTTAGCTCATTTTTTGAGCTCTCAACATGTGATGTGCATGTCCCAAAAAATGTCTTCTGCAACAATGGTTCTAACCATTTGGGATACTCAGTTATTGCTTCCTGCAATGCAACACCAATTCAAAATCTTTAATTAATTATATATAATCAATATGATACAAAAATTGAACACATATATATTCTTTTAATGATTTCCACTTTCTCACATCCTTTGCATTGTCCCGGGATCCCGGCAAGTTAGTATATATGCGTACGTAACGATAACGACAACGATAACGACAAATGAAACGGATCGAAACGGACAAAATAAGTACGGAGAATTCAAGATTGATAAGGATATGTGTAATAAAGATGAATAAAAAGATCGATATTGGGATTTTATAACTATTAATTAAGCAATGAAAAATTCGATTCGAAATCATATACCTCTTCTTCAATGGAGGTGACAACACTCATAGTACTGTCTACTTCCATGTCTGTCATTTGGAATGAGAAATGTGACCACCGGCTGTTACAATTCAAGTAAAAAGTGAAGGAAAAAGATTATTACAATGTTAAATAAATAGTTGGGTGTGTGAAGATTTACATTCATGTATTGCTCTAATTAATGAATCTGTTATAATTAGAAAAAGAGGAAAATACATGGGTCCCACATCCATTGACCAATCTTAGGGTTTGGAGAATAAATTTGTCTTCTTCATGAGCTAACTCTATAAATGACAAAACAAAATTGTATAGAATCCTACCTGTATTTCTCTTGGAATAATAAATATTGTTACTAAGACTTGTCATGTGAAATTCGTTTCCTACCTCCAGATGTAACGATTAAAAATTCAAATCTAATAGAGAAATGATATTTGTGACATATATATATTAATATTAATCAACGACATTAGATGAAGTTTTGCAAGATTGTGGTACAAAAGTTTGTGTATGCATGGCCCTTGTAAAAAGTCATGAATTGGGCAGCATATAAACTAATGAAATTGTGGAAATTCATTTGAGTGTAAGGTTCATTTATAAAGATTTCAATTTTTTTCAAATTATTATTTTAGGCTCAAATCTTTATAGATATATATACTTATATATTAGGCCATAATTGTTTTACCATTTTAAAGATATATATCATTACAACTGGCCGGAAAATATAAGTTTCATAATTAAATATTAAATGTATTGGTAGAAAAAATCATGATATCGCCAAAAAAAAGTAACTATAAATCTCCCGTTTTAGGGCTTTTCTCCGCTCTGGGACATTCCAGCACCACTTCGAGCAAGGTTTTCTCGTCCACCTCGTTATCTTTAGAGAGGAGAATGACAGGTTTTTCAGATGATAACAGAGTATTTTGTGCTGAATTGTCAAACCCCGTGCAACCAAAGCTCTAAAAGGCTTTGTTAGCGCGCACCATTTCTTCTCTTCTTGTCTGTGACAAAATCAAAAACATTGTGAATTAATATGGTACAAACAAGGTTAGGTTATCAATAGGGGATTGATGCAAACATGATTGGAAATCGGTGGATCACCGCTCCTTTGGACTTTCAATATTATTGTCACGCGTTTTAGGGTGTTAAAATATGATCGGTGGCCCGGGTTGGAATTATTATATGCCACACAGCCTCCTATTCGAGGGTGTTGACTCTTGTGTGTCTCTCTTACGTTGTACAAGGCTCTTTTATGGTGTTCTAGTCTTTTACAGACCTTTTCAAATTGTTCAAGTCGACCACAGTCTGAAACACGACCACAACCTCGCACGGGTTTGATCAGGGTTCGAGGATATCTTTTGGGGTGTTTAAGTTCTTACTTGACCCTCTTATGGACAAGAGTTGTTTTGACCTCACCCCCGAGACAAATTCGACAAGCTCCAAGCCTCGTCGTGAGTGGGTAAGACATGTTCCCTATCTTTATGATGATTTTGTTAGTCATATGCATCCTTACTAATGCATAGGCATCATACATAAGAGATGTAGGTCACCATTGAATCCACTAATAGGCGTACAAGATTAGTTGATGTAACACCCCCAACTCCCGGGTCTGAAAGCGCTAAGTTAGCCATAAAATTTCCGGTCAACTGTTTAGACTGTCATCCTCGCGTGGTCTAAAAAAACTAACCTGAGTTGACAAGACTTTTTATGTCTTGCACTTATAAGGAGGTCATGTGTTTCTCCCACATCCAATGTGGGATATCACATTCTTCCCGTATAAGCTATTGTCATCCTCGCAAGGATTTATCCCAGACTCTTCCCTACCAGAAGACTTTGAAGGTGTCCAGCACTTAGTTCCGTCTGGTATTCGGCTCTGATACCAACTGTAACGCCCACAAACCCCCTGGGTCTGGTAGCGTTAAGTAAACCATAAAGAATCCGGTCAACTGCTTAGGCCGTCGTCCTCGTTTGGTCTAAAAGGGCTAACCTGAGTTGACAAGACCTTTTATGTCTCACACTTATAAGATTGTATTGTTTTTTCCCACATTCCCAATGTGGGATATCACAGTTGCCCTATTATCTTCACATGATGGCTATCTTCTACCCTAACACTATCATGCCTACAACAACCTTCTCAAACGAGGTCTATAAATACATCATAACCTCCCTAGTGAATATTGATACATGCACTTTCTTTAATTTCACTCCAATCTTCACACATTGCCTATATCTAACATTTTATCCCCTAGTCTGTCTTGAGTGGGGCTATTATAGTACATGGATCATACCTCAACAAACCACGTCAAGTTCAAGTTCAAACAAGCTCAAGCTCGAGTGTATGTTCATGTTTTACTCAAGCTTTCAAGTATGCATAAATTCAAATCAGTAGATTTTTCAAAAAAAATTCAAATCAATAGAAGACAAGACTTGTTGATCAAGATAAGACTGGAAAACGAGTGAGCAGATAGCATTGAGGAGAATTTGGTGTATATAAGAAATAAGAGGCATCTTTGAGATGATTATCAAACACTACGCATTGTAACCGCCCAAGTTTGTATGACAGTTTTCCTAGCTATCAATCATTGATCAATTGAGATTGATCTAGTCATATTTTTTTTAGTGGAAAAAAAGTGTATTTAGTACTATCAATAGGGCAGGCAATTAAAACATCTGAAAGGGGGATGGCACCCCATTCTACGCACCAATGTTCAAACGAGACCCATGATTGGCTAAAAAATTCGCAGTGGCATTCCCTGTATGCATAACAGGATTAAATCAGATGGCAGAAAAAAGCTTTGTAAATCTTTTCACCCGGCAACCAACTGCCCAACATCCGATAAGTCATCCTCTGTAGATTGAATCTTTTGAATAATCATCAATGAGTCCGCCTCTAAAATAAGATTTCGGTAGCCGCATGAGAACGCAAAATATAGGCCGTGAAAAACTCCAACAACTTCTGCCTCAATAACAGAGCAATTTGTGCCAATGTGATGATGTAGCACGTTTTATTGGTTAATAATAGTCTTTTATTTATATTTTAATTTAGTAGATAGTCATTTGGGCTTTTAATTACCTAAATGGGCTTTTTAGCCGATAAATATTTTAAGTTGGCTAGTTGTTCTTGCAATGAAAATAAACAAGTAATAAATTTATAAATCCGGTATACCCCAAGTGTAGGGATCGTAGTATAGCGATTAATACCGGAGTCGATCTCAGGGAATCGGGGTATCTAGTTCATTAAGTTTCCTAAGTTTGATACCATTATTATTAAAACCCTAAAATAACAAAACGAAAAGTAAACTGGACAGAGGATTGTCAGTCCAAAGCCAGGAAAAATCGCTGCGAACATAACTAAACTATAAACGAGAAAAACAATAAAACTCATAAAAGCATGATAATGACTATAGCGATTTAACATAGAACAAGCAATGATCCACCATCCCGCAACCCTTAATTTCTTCTCTAGATTATCTTATGATGATTTAACTAAAATTGTGATTCACCTAACAAAGGTACGAATTCCCAATTTCTTAGAAAAGTTCGCCTATCAATCTTCTATCTCTCGATCTTAAAGATTAACGCTTTCAAACCAAGGTGCAAGATTTCTCAATCTAACAATCTAGATATTCTAACCTAGCAACTCTCGTATTTTTAGGTTAAAAAAGATCTATTCTTTCCTATGGTGATCTAGTGTTTACACCGATTCTCATCATATGGCAAACATCAATAGCAAAACATCTCTCGATTTAAATTGCATAGCATGAAAATCATAGAGAAGAAACAACTTAATTAAAACTCACGAAATCATCCAAAGGAAGAAATAAAAACGATGCTGAAAAGTTTTAATGCTTGCTCCAAGTTTGATCAGCTTCAAGCCATCCTCATGAATCGAACAAGAAGAAACGACATAAAATAAAAATAAAAACCCTAACTAACCTCGGTCGACAGAGCACAAGGCTCTGCCGACCGAGCCTGCATCTCTGGCGGCTGCAATCGATATGATGATAATTAGGGTTGAGAATGCGGTTGCTTTTATATAAAACTAGGTCGGTTATGCTGATGTCGGCCGTGGACGCCCGTCTGATACCTCTGGACGCCCGTCCAGAGCGTTCCCTGAACATCCTGAATCGACTTTCCTGTCTGGACGCTCGTTCAACATTTGTGGACGCCAGTTCAGCAATTCTCTCAAGACTCTGAATCAAATTTTTCTCCCTGGACGCATGGTGAACGCACGTCCATCCAGTCTTGCATGCAATTCTTAATTCCAAATTTGCTTTGCATCTTTTCCTTCCATTTAACCTTCAATCAAGTATCTTTTCAGCTCCTTCAATCCCTCTCCATGACATGTAAATGTACCTTCAAGACCATAAGAACACGCAAAGTGTAAAACCATACATAATTACCAATAAAATCACGAAATTAGCTCAAGTTTACACTTAAATACTTTTAAAACTCATTTGCTCAATAATTCGATTAAACACTTAATTTCTATGCAAATTATATGAATATGGAGGAAATTATTACAAAATATAACGATATAAATCATATAAAATCACCCTTAACAACTCCCCCACACTTAAAAAACTTGTCACGGATTTTTGCAATGAAAATAAACAAGTAATAAATTTATAAATCCGGTATACCCCAAGTGTAGGGATCGTAGTATAGCGATTAATACCGGAGTCGATCTCAGGGAATCGGGGTATCTAGTTCATTAAGTTTCCAAAGTTTGATACCATTATTATTAAAACCTAAAATAACAAAACGAAAAGTAAACTGGACAGAGGATTGTCAGTCCAAAGCCAGGAAAGAGCGCTGCGAACATAACTAAACTATAAACGAGAAAAACAATAAAACTCATAAAAGCATGATAATGAATATAGCGATTTAACATAGAACAAGCAATGATCCACCATCCCGCAACCCTTAATTTCCTCTCTAGATTATCTTATGATGATTTAACTAAAATTGTGATTCACCTAACAAAGGTACGAATTCCCAATTTCTTAGAAAAGTTCGCCTATCAATCTTCTATCTCTCGATCTTAAAGATTAACGCTTTCAAACCAAGGTGCAAGATTTTTCAATCTAACAATCTAGATATTCTAACCTAGCAACTCTCGTATTTTTAGGTTAAAAAAGATCTATTCTTTCCTATGGTGATCTAGTGTTTACACCGATTCTCATCATATGGCAAACATCAATAGCAAAACATCTCTCGATTTAAATTGCATAGCATGAAAATCCTAGAGAAGAAACAACTTAATTAAAACTCACGAAATCATCCAAAGGAAGAAATAAAAACGATGCTGAAAAGTTTTAATGCTTGCTCCAAGTTTGATCAGCTTCAAGCCATCCTCATGAATCGAACAAGAAGAAACGACATAAAATTAAAAAAAAAAACCCTAACTAACCTCGGTCGACAGAGCACAAGGCTCTGCCGACCGAGCCTGCCTCTGCTCAGAATTTTGGGTTCTCTGGCGGCGGCGGTCGATATGATGATAATTAGGGTTGAGAATGCGGTGGCTTTTATGGAAAATTGGGTGGGTTATGCGGATGTCGGCCGTGGACGCCCGTCGATACCTCCGGACGCCCGTCCGAGCGTTTCTGAACATCCGAATCGACTTTCTGTCCGGACGCTCGTTCAACATTTGTGGACGCCGGTTCGACAATTCTCTCAAGACTCGAATCAAAATTTTCTCCCGGACGCCCGTTCATCCTGGACGCATGGTGAACGCACGTCCATCCAGTCTTGCATGCAATTCTTCATTACAAATTTGCTTTGCATCTTTTCCTTCCATTTAACCTTCAATCAAGTATCTTTTCAGCTCCTTCAATCCCTCTCCATGACATGTAAATGTACATTCAAGACCATAATAACACGCAAAGTGTAAAACCATACATAATTACCAATAAAATCACGAAATTAGCTCAAGTTTACACTTAAATACTTTTAAAACTCATTTGCTCAATAATTCGATTAAACCCTTAATTTCTATGCAAATTATATGAATATGGAGGAAATTATTACAAAATATAACGATATAAATCATATAAAATCACATTTAACAGTTAAGGAGGATGTAATCTTGAATATTGAATCATCTTCCCTTTCGAGAATGATATTATCTTGGAGCTTGGATTAGTTCGTGTTTTATCCGTTATTTTAGATTTTCTACATCATTTAGTATCGGAACTAAGGTTTTTTTCGATGACTATAATGAGCAGGGAAGATAGCCGGATCCGCGACGGTGTTCGGGATTCGAAGATCCGATGAGATATTAATCAAAAGGTTGGTTATTTTGCATCTGAGCTGAATCGCATTAAAGATGAGAACATATGCCATGAGGAGGAATATTATTTCGGCGACTATATCACGTCTAAAATCAGAATGAAGATTTGTTTCTTCAATGGGACACCAAACAATTTTGTTGATTGGGCAGACACAGTCGAAGAGTTTTTTGTGCAACTGGACATTCCAGAACAACTGAAATGTGAAATAGCATCTTACGCAATAGAGGGAGAAGCTGAGCACTGGTGGCAGCAATTACAGCACTATCGAACTTTGAGAGGCAAGGCAAAAATTTATTCATGGCTAAAAATGAAGTCCCTCCTGCTCAATGAATTCTTGCCTACGATGTGTTCGACGGAATTCCCCTTTGAAGTGAACAAAAATGAGCACAAAGGAAGAAGCATTTATGAATCTACGGTTGAAACCCATAATTTGTGTCTCTTGCGTACCACGTGCTCGACGAAATGCCCTATCCAAAGTTACAATAGCAGCCAAGTTGAAAGTGCTACGAAGAACGATGGGAATCAAGGCGTCGAGAACAACATGAACATGCCCAGTAATGCAACGTCAGTCACACTAATTGGTGCTGTCAAAGCTGTGAAATGGATTGAGGTGCAACCAAATAGTTTTGTGGTTATGAGTAATTCAATGAATATGATTACAATCAAGGAGCAGCAAGCCCGAGCTGGGCATGGGGTTGATGGAAAACACAGCTTTAACACTTCCAGAATCGGAAAGGAATCCGGTTGTACTAACAAGGCCGATGATGTGAGCGAAGAACAACCTCGAAGCCAATTTCTATATGCATCTAAATTAATGAGTGATGAGGATCCATTTATGAATTATGATCCTGGTGGAAAGTGGTTCAAAGAGCCAAGTGTAGATGGACTAGATCACTCAGTGGTTGTGAACATTGGAGAACAAAGCTCTTGGTCTAAGCTTGGACAATTTACTTGTGGTCATGTTAAGCCTGTTATGCCTACCATGTCTTCTAGCTTGAAAGTTGGTCTTGATCTATGTTTGTGCCTGCAACGTGGTAATCCCTCTGATGCTCTGAATCACTTTGTGATGGTAATTTCGTTAAAGTCGATAGACTTAGCTCCTTTAGAAGATGATTCCATCTCAACAAAACTATTTCGATTACGTTTACCTCTGAAAGGCATTGCTGACACAAGTACTAGAAATTGTAAGTCTATTATGCTACAAGAACTTACTGAGCCGCAGAATCAGTTGAAGGCACATGAATTCAAATTTTCTGTCCACGAGGTAAAGGGAAAGGAGTCTGGTGAACATGGTCCAGAAACAAAGGAAGTTGAAAGCAGGTTTCAATTTCAAAATATGTGTGAATCATGGACTTCCTCGACCTGAAGTTAAAGAACTGGCCGATTTCAATGCTAATTGGGAAGCTTGTTCATGGAAAATGTGAGTGTGTGACTTGTACTTGTTTTATCATTAAGCTTGTTTACGATTACGATTTCGGTGAGGTATCTACCCTCCTACTTGACTCTCTTGCTTGAGAAGCTCAAGAATGATACAGTTAAGAATCCTTTATCACTTGAGATACCAGCTATTGGGTTTACTTTTGGAAATCAGGACTAAGGGTGCAGACAAACTTGATGGTTTTAGTGCAAATGGAAAACAAGAACCTGTTGTCGAGAGTTTCATCTATGATGTTGTTACTTGTTATTGTGGGTATAAGGCGGGTGTGATGAGCTCGCATTAATTTGTTCTTACAGAGTATAGTGGCCTTGGGTTTGCAATTTTTGTTGTCATTGGAACCGAAGTGCGTGGAAAGCTCGACAATGATCACCATATTTTACATGTTTTCACAATTGCTTTAGGCCAGCAGAAGACTTGCAAGCATGTTGACGACATAAAAGCTACTTTGGTTGATCTATTTAATGTGATGGATGATCATGATCATTTGATTACAGTTTGGAAACAAGTTAGACTAATTGTTCATGGTTCATGGTTCAAATGCTATGTCCTTATAACTTGTGCTTGGTACTGAGCTCAACCTTTGGAAGTTAATTTGGATAGAATTTGTTTCACGATGTAATGTTCAAACGGATACCGGCCCCCCAATGTAACTCGTGGGCGAGTTATTCAATGGGAGGGTTTGTAATGATGAGAACAACTCCAATACGGAAATGAAGTTCATCATGACTAAGCTATGTGTTGCGGCATTCTCTTCATGTTTGATCATTTTCTACGGAAATGGAGAATTTAAGAAGATTTTGAAAATGTTTCACAAGATGGTGAATGGACTAGATCCGCCAATGGAGTTGAGCTTGGGATGCCTCAATGTGGATTCTATGAGTTTGCTCGTGGACGAGCTTTCCGAGAGGGATAGAGATGATGTAGCACGTTTTATTTGCTAATAGTCATTTATTTATATTTTAATTTAGTAGATATCATTTGGGCTTTTAATTACCTAAATGGGCTTTTTAGCCTATAAATATCTTAAGTTGGCTAGTTGCTAAGGAGGATGTAATCTTGAATATTTAATCATCTTTTGAGATTGATATTATCTTGGAGGCTTGGATTAGCTCGTGTTTTATCCGTTATTGTAGATTTTCTACATCAAATGTGAAAGGAGTACGAATTGAGAATATTGCCTTTTTCATCTCTGAAAATGCCGCATAATGAAAGTAAATCTCCTTTAAGACAAGCGTCAACATTACATTTAATAATACAACTTGGCGAAGGCTTCCACCTCACAGGCATACTTTGATTATTTCCGTCTCTAATTTTTGTGCCGGTCATAGTGGTATAGAAATCGTAGCTCCCATCTTCAGCTTCTTGTATCATAGAAGATAGGTAAACCGGATTTTTGTCAAAAATCCATGAACATCGAGCTTTCCAAACGAGCCAAAAGTAAAAAAAATTTTACCTCGAGCAAGCTCGTCCATCATATTCATCACAATAGCCAACACATCGGCGAAATAATGCATTGTATACCGTGTCCATTTGGGAAGTCGATAATGCATTGTATACCGTGTCCAAAATACCCTTATTACCTTTTTACCTTTTGTCTACGTGTGTATTCATTACTCTCTTTCCGTCTGTCCGACTTCTACCCACTCTTTTTTTTTTCCCTTCTAATATCTATCTATATCCTGTATACTTTATTTTATTTTTCTGTAGGTTTTTTTCGTTTTTCTTAAAACAATATATAAATAACACAGTTGTAACTATAAAAGCACATTAACACTTGGACGCAAATTAACGTCTTGATATGATATTTTAATATAAATAATAAAAATATAACATTTGAATGAATTAAAACAAGACACTAATGTAACTGTAAAAGCAAAAATTAGCACTTGAATGCAAATTAATGTTTTGATGTGATACTTTCATTTAAGTAAAATAAAAAAAATAAAAAACCACTTGAATTAAAATAAGATTTTATTATAGAGAATATTTGAATGCTATACATTCTAAGAAAATAAAATGTAGAGGGATAAATTATCAGTTAAAAGTGGAGTTTTATCTTATTTGGGGATGGGATGCAGATTTGATTTTTTTTTTTTTAGTAACAGATTTGATTCTTAGATGATACTAAAAAATTCAATGACTTCTGTTACTAGGTCTATTCAATCCCAAATATCTATAAAACTTCCACAACTAAGCAGAAGCTCAAGATTGGAATAAGCAATGCTTAATTAAGGATCACGAAGAACAATTTGAACGAGTTAGAAACGTATTATGTTTAAGTTATCCTAGATTTAATTTCTTAAAAAATATATTTATATTTCATCATTCTATGACACATCAATTTTGGTGCCTTAGTAACTTGCAATTTTTATTTTATGATTGTTGATATACTTTGAGGCGCACGACAATTGATCCGAAAAATAGACACTAATATTTGTATCATGCACGCTTGTATGTTTGTATAACTTGTTTGGTCGGAGATTGTATACTAAAATAGATTATACTTTTGTTATTTATGTCACCAACAAAATTTAAGTACATATATAATATCTTATATTTAATATTTAACTAGTATTTAAAAGCAAATGAAAAATATAATTTTTTTTTGAGGGGACAATGAAAGATATTTAATAGTAACTATATCTCATGCTTATATTTAATAGTAGTATATCATATCCACTTATTAAATAAAAAATTATACTCTTTTTTTTAGGGAAATAAAAAATTATACTCAAGCGTTAGTTCATTTTTAGTACTAGAAATAATAATTTAGAGTACATTGGAAAAGGAATTGAATAAAATTAATAAAAAAAAAGGCGTTAGTTTGCTTTGACTTATACGAAAGATACACACATGCACACTTTTTGTCCTGTTAGTTTGTTTTTTTACTTATATGAAAGTATCATATCAAAACATAAATTAGAGTTCAAGTTTTAATTTGCTTTAATAGTTACAATAGTATTATTTTTTATATTATTTTTTTTTGAGAAGATTTTATATTGTTTTAAGAAAACGAAAAAAAGAACTATAATAAAAAAATATACAGAATAATTAGAAACCAAAAAAAAAAAAAACAAATTGAGCGTGAAATTGATGGCTGGAAAGAGAGTACGGAAGTGGACAAAATGTGAAAAAGATAACAAGGGTATTTTGGACCACCTGCTCTGGCATTAGCAGAGCAGCTCTGGCAATAGCGGCTGCCGTCGATAAATATTGCAATGGTGGAAATGACTTGAATAACCGAAAAGACATGCACGTTTGATCTAGTTTATTGATGGATTCATTATTCTGTTTTTTTTTATTTTTTATTATCATTTCTTGATCATTTTTTAGAATTTCAGCAGTTCATCTGATTGATGATTCATTCTACACTTTCTCTCCCCTTTTTTAGACTCACCACTCAATTGTCATTTTCTACTCTTTTTTTTTTTTTTTTTTTTTCCTCGATTAGAGAAATGAACGATTAAAAAGTGCATAAATATGGATTGATGACTAACGAGATTAGGGCATATTGATAAGCTACAAATAAATCAGTTCACAGCTTTATTGCTCTCTATTTAAAGAGAGAAATGCATACATAATTCAGTTCAATGGAGTTGCACACAAAAAAAAAAAAAAAAAAAAAAATATTTAAAAAACTACAGAATGGTATAATCTAGATGCAATTAATTGATTTAATACAGCTAGACAAACAAGACTTACACAAGCTAGATTAGTTGCATGCATAGACAATAATACACATGCAAAGACAAATGCACATAATGAAACATTAATTCAAATGATTTCAATTTATATCAGCCAAACATGATTCTTCTTCAACAATCTTGTTATAAGCATTGTTAGCAGCTCTGTTAATTGCAATTAGCCTCTTAGTACTGTACTTAGCCTTCCCCGCAAATTCATCATCCACATATACTTCAATCTCTCCCGTCTCTTTCCATGAATCCACTATTTTAACTTTTGATCTCTTTTTTTGACATATTTCATACAGTTTTGTCACTGGATGTGTTTGAAGATTTGATGGAGAAATTATGGGTTGCAATAAATTCTTCACGACCTGCAATTCATAAGCATGTATTTAACTTGAGATTAATCGAGTTTGAAAAAAAAAAAAAATCGATTATTTAAACCTATATAGTTTAGGGGAAGAGAATAATAACCTTCCAGGTAGTATCCATTTGGGATCCGGAGTCGATAAATATGGCACCAATTAAGGCTTCAACAATGTCCGCTAATACTTTTGGTGCATCCACTAATCCTGATGAATGCAAAGGGTACCCTACAATTGCCTCTTTGAATTCCTCAATCTGGACAAAAATAAATAATTAAAATTATTTTTCAATATAATTTATTTTACTTATAAAAATAGAATATATTCTTGGATACAGACAAAATAAGGTTTGATCTACTCAATCTTTTTATTGGCGTATTCAATTTGTTTTATATCTTACATATAATAATAAATTATAATACAGCACACTATGTGACAAAGCAAACATACAATATGGACAATATATGGTAGGTGTTAAAAAAACAAGTAAATATATTCATACAAAAGACAAAATTATTAATAAATAAATAAAAACAAAAGAGAGATAAAAGGAAAATCTTATCGAATAAAAAAATTTTAAAAAAATTTTAAAAAAAACTAAGTGATTAGTTGGGTCATGCACCCAAAAGAAACCGGTGATCAATATGTTGAATTCTTTTTAGGGTTGAATTTTCATTTTATAGTTTTCCCCGAAATTTACAAAAGTCAAAGCATAAAAACGTGACAGAGACCAATTTTTTTTTTTTTTTTTTTGGAAACGATCATTTTATTAAATTAGAAACGTGGAAAACCACAATTTACAAGGATTGCATAACAACATAAGGAAACTACACAACGAAAGGTTAATCAAAATTCCACGCTAGTCTAAGGTTTCGGACTATTTGTAAGTGGATTGGATGGAAGATGAAAAATGCATTTTTCTTTTCTGAAAAAAAAATTTGTTACATGACTTCAACATCGTAATTCATTACAAGAGTTGGTTGGAGGGCTAAAATTATTCATGTCAACCGTGTACCGAAAATAATGTAATTTCACACACACACACACACACACATATATATATATATATATATATATATATATATATATATATATATATATATATATATATTCGTATGTTACTACATACCAAATTAGATTGATGTACAGAGTTTATATTCTTAAAAAATAAAGATGTGTTTTATAAGTAGAAAACAAAATGATATTGGTATTTATGAAACAATATTCGATACTGTAGTATGTATCAAAGCTGAAATTAATTAATAAATATTTACCTTCTAGAGAAAGTTATTACTAATAATATTTATTTATTTCTTAATAATAATGACACAAAGCTAGGATAGAGTTTTAAAAAAAAGTTAGTTTATAACATTAGGGGTGTGAATAGTCATAGTGAAGTAAATATAAAATCTTTAAACTTGGTACTCACGTTAATTATAAAATAGTAATATCACAATTTAGGAGTGTTAATATTGAAAAAATCTTTAAACTTGGTTCCCACGTTATTCAAAATATAATAAGTTAACAAATCTTAAAAAGTCACAGAGAGAAAGTACCTCTGCGCCAAGATATCTTGACCACTGTACCAAAATATCTTGACCGTTCCACATATACATAAGCCTATTACATTACATTTAATAATATTACCTCCGTCTCATAAAAAATGTTCCTATTTTGCTTGGCACATGGATTAAAAAATTAATTAATGTGTAGTAATTTAAGTATTGTGGACATATATACCCTTATCATATAATAAATGCTTCTATTGGAATGTGAAATGAACATATAAACATTAAATGCAAACATAAGGATATGTGTGGAAAAAAATGCATTAAATGTTGTATTGGTTTTATAAATAAACATTTTTTATAGGACAACTAATTTTTAAAATGTGGACACTTTTTATGGGACGGAGGTAGTATTTAATACAATATTTTACCATTCCAACTACAGATAAAAGAAAATTACAGATAAAAATTTATATATATTTGCAATCCTGCCCGACATCGATGTGTACATTTTGAAAGTATATACTGCACCACATGGCTGAGTATTTTTTGAAAGTCGATTTTGGATTAAAAGTCGGTTTTTTGGATTAAAAATCGGAGTCGACGGACGCTCCCGGTAAACTACAAATTACTTAATGATTTTGGATCAAAAAATCGAATTCTACGGATGCACAACACATACTACAAACTACTTATTGATTTTGGATCAAAAATCGAATTCTACAGATGCACAACACCTACCCCCGGTGAACTACTTAGTGAAAGTCGATTACCGGTGCATGCGGGTTTTGGATCAAAATTTTTTTTTTTTTTTTGGCAAAAAACAATTTTTAAAACTTGATTTGGATCAAAAAACATGTGAGATATAATATTGAAAAAACATACTAGTATATTTTGAGGTCTGGTTTTTTACTTAAAAAACGATTTGAAAGATTTAGTGCGATGTGTGAGGGATAATATTGAAAAACATTAAAATAAAAAGAGGTTTTGCGGCTATACCTGCCTAGAAAGGAGTGGCTTTTTATGTCGGAGATAAAGATGAAGATTATATTTCAGTGCCACCCGAGCCAGTTTCTCGGTGTCAACGTTTGCCGCCCGAAGCCGAGTAAGTTTTCCCGGCGGAAGATCACGATATCCTAAATACAGATAGTTCGCAATCAACAGATTAAGCACCGAATCTCCAACATACTCCAATCTCTCGTATGATGAACAATCCTCTTTCAACGAAGAATCCGTAAACGCTTCCATCAACAAATCCGGATCGGTGAATCTGTAACCTGTAATTTTCTCGATGTATTGCTCCAGATTTGACAGGAATTCATGATTTTGGAGCATAAATTCACGATTTTGAAGCATAAATTCATGATTTTGAGCCGAATTGTGATGTTGTATTGGATCTAAGTTTTCTTTCTGCGATTCTCTGTGGTTTTGGAGATTGAGATTTTGTAAAGAAGAAGAAACTTGAGGCGGTTGATTTTCTTTGACGTCCATGGCTGTCAGATAGATATGGAGAAATTGGATAGCTATATGACTAGTCGGTCTGTGTAAAATACGTGGATGGTTTCGGATGGGTGTGTTGTGATTAGGTACAGCACGTATTTATAATTCCAATGTGGACCCTGTGTTATAAAACGGTATGGTAAAAAGTCGAACTTTTAACGGCTATGAAATCGAATGATCTATCGGTTCAGCCTTGTGCTACAAACCGGTTTGCTCTGGTATAATAGCTGATTCCTTTACATTTCTAGCCCGGTTTAGGTTTGACTGAAGGTCTACACCTGATGATAGTCTGTCCGGTTTAATCATCTGATTAATGGATGGTTTAGGTCACTAAGCCATATTATTCAGTTGATTAAGTGTCTCTGTCTCGCGGTCTGATTATGGTTCAACCGTATCTTTATGGTTGAAATATGATCCTAAAACCAATATGATGACGAAATCCCTACCGTGTTGGCTTGATTATTTTTATGGGGTTGTCTGATTGGTCTCGGTAAGCTGGTGTTCAGTTGCATTGCAGATTCTGACGTTGCACCATTTGATTTGATGGGTAAGATATGTTCGTAACTGATAGACAAATCACAACGATAGGCAAATCACAACGATGGCCTGATATCTCTAATATATTTAGTAAGGAATTAATGTAGTGATATCAACTAGGATGTCTCCTATGTCTTATAAAAGTAGTCATCTTCATTGATTTATGCATATGCTTCTGATGAAGGAAATTTTGAAGCATGTGCTGGTTTTTATTTCCATTTCCCTTGTGCTGCTGCCATTCACCCCCTATAAAATGCAGAAGTTTTAGTGTTATGAAGAACCGGTTCTGATTGTCAAGGTATGCCTTTTGTTTACTAATTCTGATAAAATTTGACATTTTGTTTTTTTTTTTTTTTTTTGATATCTTTTTCCATTTTTCTTCTGCAATTGTGTTTGACATAATTTAATGATTATGGTATTCTTGTGCAATTTATAAAACCTTAGGGTTTGCTAGAAAAAAGAATAAATAAACCCCCTTAGATCTCTGATTACTCCGTTATGACTATGTTGCAGATGATTTTGCCACTGTTGGGCTAAACAAATTAGGGTTGATGAATGTTTTCACTGTTTGCTTGAAAGACTATCACTACATGCTAATTTTGCATATGCCTTATAATTTTGCATACTTCTCTTTCTGTCCTGTTATCGTGGCATGGTTTTTTCCTTATACATGTTGGCTGATATGAAACGACTAGCAATTCAGGTATTTTATACTGATTATGTAAATCCACAAATTCTGTTGTTTAATTAAATTTCGGAAACTGCATAAACTGCTCATTTAAATACTCAGTCAGAGACAAACGATCTGGAATTTCAGGTTTAATGGGGAGGTGAAGCTCAATCCTCTAATAAAGTCCCAAAAAAACGTTCATACATTGTGTGAGGCCATGAAAAATCAGAAGGTGGAAGATGTGGAGAAGAACTGATGACTGAAGCTTGGTACAGTTTTAGAGACATTGTCTACACATGTGTTTCTTTTGTTTTATAGCTACAGACTCTATCCTTAAGGAATCAAACTCTATTTAGTATTGCCATGTATGACCATGCTGCTTATTTTTGGTATGTAAGCTAAGGGTTACATTTTCCTTTGGATAAAGGCATCGTTTAGTTTCTAACAATTTTAAATAAAAAAATGGAGTAGAAAAAGTCTGTTGTGGTTCATTCAATATGAATCATCTATTAAGAGAAGGTTCATATATGAGGTATAAGCAACTAAGTAACACTACTGGTCATCAGTTTAATCTGTTTAAAAATAATGATACTCCTGTTTAAGCCATGTTTAAAATTAATTATAGCATGCGAGTTACATTTGGTATGCTTTCATTTTCTCACTAATATTTTGAATATGTTTGTGTTTGATGATGTGTCTGGACTCTCGACAATTGTTGGTTAATGTTTGATATGGTGGTTATTCTATACAGAACTCAGACGCTTCAATGTTTCAGCTTTTCTTATTCTTTTGGTGCATTCTTCTTCCGGAGTTGAGGTATGTGCAATTAGAGCAATTAAATTGTGCATCTTCATATTCTATGAAGAATATAAACTAATGAGTATGGTTTTTTTTTGGCTTATATGGAGATTAGGTTGCATGAGACTATTGCATTAGGTACAGCACGTATTTATAATTCCAATGTGGACCCTGTGTTATAAAACGGTCCCATAATTTGGTGCTTTGATTAACAATAAACCTAATATATAATTGTATTATGTCCTAATCATATATAAATATATATCCAATATTTTAAATTTATAATATGATCAAATTGACAAAAGAAATTAATTATAATAAATAATACACAAAAATGATAACTGCATATCTTAATGGGCTATGTACAAGCTATGTTGTCCCAATGGTTTCCACTAGAGTCTAACATGATTATCCAGTGGAGAGATCATGTTTCGAATCCTGCTTGAGGCATAGTTTAAAATAGGTGTGGAAAAATCATGTTTTGAATCCTGTTTGAGGCGTAATTTAGAATGAATGTGTGTCTTTCGTCTCTGAAAATAATAATAATTATGGGCCAAAAGGACATTTCGACACGTTACATGCCACTTTTTATAAGGAAACAATAATTGTTTAACACCCATGCTTTTTAGAGTAGAATGAATTAATTAGTGAGAAATAAATTAAGAATTAATTTCGAAGATAATTATTTTAAATACTGTATAATTTTTTGTTATTTGTTTCTTTTTATCCGGTAGATTCCAGATTGTATGAGATTTGTGTAGTTATTGTTTATAGGCACAAAAGATAAGAGAAAAAGGGAAACAATTAAACAAATAAAATAATAAATAATGTAACTTATAATCTATGTAAGAGACTAAAGGGAGGAGATTTCGTGTTTGAGTCTCGATGGAGACAAAAGTTGTACGTACGTGTTTTATTTTGTATCGTAAAAAAAATGTGAGTGCAACAACCGCAAGGAAAGAAGAAAAGAGAAAAAGCAAAGAAAAGTGTAGAGTCGGACTCTGTTTTTATACCCCTCAATAAAAAGACTCTGTTTTTATTTATTTATTTATTTTTATTTACAGATTATAGAGTCACAATATGACGACAGTTTTGAGGTATCATAGTTTTGTCGATTGTATTAGGTTTTTCTTTCCTCTTTTACATTAAATATGAATCCGCGGTCTTTGTGGTACTTGTCATTAATTGTGATCCAAAATGCAATTATTGAATTTTTGGATGTTATGTGATGACCAAAATAGCAACGACCAATCTTAACCGACACGGTATCGGGTCGGAAGCACTACAGTGAAGAGCAAGGTCGTATCCCACGAGAAATCAATCGAGTACCAAAGTCATTCTCATACTTAGTTTAGGTTAATCAAGTGTGTACAAGTTTTGAATATGCTAAGAAGATATTTAAACTAGAGATAAAGAAAGAAAGAGGCATAGCTAAATCACGATCCAATTGAATATTTTGTCCCCTCTAATCGACTATTTGGGAATGAAAACTACCAACCAACCAAGTTAATGCTTATATCACAATGCTTATATCGACTCGCTCATGGGTGCAAACTCCTAAGATAGTACTAGACGCCATGCAACAATCTAGTACCCTTTGCCCGGTTCAACAGTCCGCCTTTAAGGATTTAACTGACCGGAACAAGATAAACGCTCTAGAGCCGCTCGATTTACACCGACAAACCTCGTTACCCAATCGATCTAAACAACTTAGTTAATTGCAAATAACGATCTTAAAACCCCTTTTCTCACACCCCTTCGCAACATACATTTATAAAAGTGGTGTGTGTGTGTTCATGAACTAGGTGATCAAGCTAATTCACGCATTAAGAACAAGTTCGAAGACATGAATTCATATAACAACAATTAAACACTACACATTCCCAATTTCATCCATTAGAGGGTGATTTCGTCACTCTTCACATGATTTAGGGCACTCCCAACAGAAACACCAAATTTTATCCCTAAAATAATATAAAATAATACATATCCCTATTTTACAACATCTCAACCCAAAAACCTCCACAACAGCA
Organism: Gentiana straminea; assembly: GCA_036785695.1. Taxonomy (NCBI): domain Eukaryota; kingdom Viridiplantae; phylum Streptophyta; class Magnoliopsida; order Gentianales; family Gentianaceae; genus Gentiana; species Gentiana straminea. The sequence continues at coordinate 4,326,373 of JAVUPR010000135.1, forward strand.
TCCTTATCCTTATCCCTATAACATTTCAAATAATATTAAATAATACGTATTCTACCTCACAACCCTATTTATACACATTAAATATTTATTATTTCACTCCAGTAGCATCCCTATCCCTATCCCTATAATTTTTAATAATTAAATATGTTTAGGGCGTGAATAGTGCATCCCCACAAGTAGATGCACTGTTCATATCCCTAATAATAAATAGGGACAGGAACTCTGTTGTGGAAGCTATTTTGGGGTAAACTCTATTTTTTATCTTCATTTTAGAGATAGGGCACCATATAGGGCTTCTGCTGGGAGTGTCTTTTGCTATGGTATAGTTTAGCTACACATTATATCTACAAAAGCAAGAATCAAACATGAAATTAAAGCCATAAAACTAGAGAAGAAACGAAATTGATTACCGAAAATGTAAAAATTCGGGTTTAGATCAAGCTCCATCAACACCCATTGTCATGTGGGGAAGAAGATGAACCAAAATCCTACAAAATCCAAGATTCTTCAACTAGAAACTAAGCTAGATTAACTTTAAACTAAGTAAACTTGGAGTAGAAGTGAATCTAAAGGAGGAGGGGAAGAGATCGACCTAATCTAGTAGTTAGGGTTCTAAGGAGGGGTGTTAATTTTTTGAAAATCTGTCTGAAAATGTATATATAAGTGCCCAAAATCGACCCGGTGCGCACGCACCACGTCTGGTGCGCCCGCACTGGAGGCTCTGTACCAAAACTGAACATTCTGCTCGTCCAGTGCGTCCGCACTACATCTGGTGCGCACGCACTAGAAGCTCTGCAACTATCAGCACTGACGGCCTTCAGTAATTTGGCAATATCTTCGCGTGTAGAGCTCCGATATGAGTGATTCAAAGTGCGTTGGAAATATCATTCAATTGTCTAAAACTTTCATGAAGATCACAAGTCCATAAAAAGCATGTATCTGGTAGAAAGGTGCAGATAAAGTGAATGTAAGGAGAAAACACCAACTGTTATTGATCCGTTTCCATCCCCGTGCTTCGGTTATGCCACTCTAAGTCTCATGCCTTGTCTTCCGGGCTCATAACTCACCTAGATACTGCATCACAACATTCAACCACATACCAAGCATAACTCCGCAAGATAACTAGGGCTCGAAAAGGGCCAAAAACATCGTCAAATGCCGAGGTTTTTCCATCAATGTGTCGGTTCACCTCAAAGTGATTGCTCAATGTGTTTTGCCCTATAAATGGTCTAAAAAATCCAATAAAAGCCAAAAGTGTCATAAATGGAGGTTAAAACATGCACCGAAATATAGTAAAGTTGACTCTCATCATTATGTTAAAAATATGTGGTATAAAATTAATACTTGTTGTATGAGTAAACTATGTGCTGTAATTTGTGGATACAATGCGGGAAATATAGTTGTATTGAGTTTGTTGTCGGAGTCGTCTGCGGATTCTATGTTTACTGCATATTGTCTATGTTGTGTAAATAAATTTTGTGACAATTTTGTTAAAGGACAAATCTGAATAACGTAACCCTTTGTCAATAATTAAGGAACTAACTATTGAGATAAATTCATTAATAAAATTAAATGTGCTCATTAAACATGGGACACGACAATATGAGTAAGGTCATATGTGCAAATGAACATTGGGGCATGATGATCTGAGTGTGTGAGTGGTCATATGTGCCCATGAAAAAAGGGGCATAATGATTCGGTTCATGGATGTTTATATGTGTTCATGAAAATGGGACATGGTAATTAATCATGGGTGCGTGTGTGGCCATATGCGTTCATTAAAAGAAGGATATGACAGTCGGTTGTGTAAGTGTGTTGTGAAGTCTAAAAATAAAAAGTAAGCAGTAAGAGGGTGTGTGTGCAGTGGTTTTACCCTTGGCAAGGCATAACTATTGTTGGGTGCGTGTGTTAAGGATTGTGCTATTGGGGAGCATATGTACGGGATATGGAGCCCGGACATATGTGAACTTCAAAGGACTTAAAATACGTGACATAAGTCCGACAACTTTGAATGAAAGTAACATGATCATCTGTAATGTGTTTGTAAAATGTGTTATATGCCTACTTGTTGTAGTTGATACAATATGTGGATATGCATGTTAAGTGTATAAGTGAACTCATGGATCATCTTATCCGGGGATGATACACTAATTACCTTCGACACAATCTTTCTAACTGAGCAAGTTTGCGCTCATACCTTACTATTTCAGGAACTTGAGGGGTTTCGTGAGGCAAGGAAGGAGCTGAGTTAGTGCAACCCTTAAGAGGTGTCGAAGATCGTGGTTTATGTTATGGTCTATAATTGATAAGTTCTTTCATTTTCCATTATTGTAGGTTTCCTTATTAAGAACAAAGTTGTAGTCATTGTTGAACAATGTAAATGAAATAAAGTTGTTTGGTTTTGTTTCCGAGCTAAGATGGTTTAATACTTGCTAGATTCATTGTGATGGGTGGTGACAAGAGGCTTTTTCAATTTTGATTATCTATCACTGATCCATTTTTGTAGGCAACGAGAATAGACATTTTTTTATTAACACGCATCACTTCACTCCATGTGGAATTACTTTCTGAAAACATCAGTGATCGATGTCTATTAGGTTTTTCTTTCATCTCTTTACATGAAATATGAATCAGTGATTTTGTGGTACTTGTCATCAATTGTTATCTAAACGGCAATTGTTGAATTTATGGATATTATGTGAAAAATATGTGATATAAAATTAATAATTGTTGTATGAGTAAACTATGTGCTGAAATCTATGGATATAATGTTGGAAATATGGTTGTATTGAGTTTTGTTGTCGGAGTCTTCTCCGGATTCTAGGTTTATTGCATATTGTCTATGTTGTGTAAATAAATTTTGTGACAATTTTGTTAAAGGACTAATCGGAATTAATAGAACCCTTTGTGAATAATTATGGAAGTAATTATTGAGATAAATTGATTAATAGAAATTAAATGTGTTCAATAAACATGGGACGCGGCAATATGAGTAAGGTCATATGTGCAAATGAACAATGGGGCATGATGATCTGAGTGTGTGAGTGGTCATATATGCCCATGAAAAAAAAGGCATAATGATTCGAGTACGTGGATGTTTATATGTGTTCATGAAAATAGGACATGGTAATTAATCATGCGTGCGTGTGAGACCATATGCGTTCATTAAAAGGGGAACATGATGGTCGGTTGTGTAAGTGTGTTGTGAAGTATAAAAATAAATGGTAAGCAATACGGGGGTGTGTGTGTGCGCGCAGTGGTTTTGCCCTTGGAAAGGCATAACTATTGTTGGGTGCGTGGGGTACGGATTGTACTATTGGGGAGCATATGTGCGGGATATGGAGCCCAGACATATGTGAACTTCAAGGGGTTTGTACATTAAGGTTGATTGATACATCGAAGGTGTCCTTGCTAGGATACTAAAGGCGCAAAAGTCAATCAAATCAATTGCATGGTGGTGTGGGTGTGTAAGTGAAATGTTAATAAACTTAAAATACGTGACATAAGTACGACAACTTGGAATGAAAGTAACATGATCATCTGTAATGTGCTTGTAAAATGTGTTATATGTCTACTTGTCTGGTAGTCGATACACTATGTGGATATGCATGTTAAGTGTTTAAGTGAACTTGTGGATCATCTTATATATATCAAAACCGGAAAATGTATAAGGTTACAAACGCAACGACCTAACTAACTATACACACAACCAAGCTAGATAATTGTTCAACACCAACTCCCTAATTATTCAACATTCATTTAATCCAAGCAATATGCGACTCCCTAGCCTTACGAATTACCCGAGACGCAAACATGCACCACATGTGATGGCTAGCCACACATGTCGATACAAGATGATTTACGAGTAAAGATGAAGAAAAGAGCCCAAGCCGACACCAATGGACAACAAATCACCATTAGACATTCGATAAGCATGCTGGCTAGCCATTCATCATCAGGATGAGTCATGTGTATGCATGCATATACATACAACAAAATAATCAACAATAAACAAAGCAGAGAATAAATTTAGAAAAGAAGATGTTATTTGATTATTATACTTTTTACCATAAGGGCGAAAATGATATTTAATAAAATGCCGGAGAGAATTGTCCTGGCAGGAATTATATCGACCTGGCAAACCACTTGCCTTTTTTCTAATTGTTACAGCAAACTACTAAAATTTTGTTACAAGGCAAACTATTTTTTATTTATGTCTTAACTAAAGTATTTATGACATTTTGTTACAAGACATGATAACATCAATACTTTTGTTACAAAGCAAACTAATTTTGAATAATTGGCTTTACGAAGGTCAACGTATTTCTGAAGCTATTATAAAACGTCGTCGTTTCAATTGGTAAGGCTTGTTCTAAGTTCAATATGAAGAAAAAAACGTCGTCGTCGTTTAACCATTTTTTTAAGTGTTTTTGAATTGTTAGCAATATGAAGAAAAAAATAGTGTGGAACATATATAAGATCATTCAATATATTCTATAAAAAAAAATCCGCATATATATATATATATATATATATATATATATATATATATATATATATATATATATATATATATATATATATATATATATATATATTTTTTGAGGAATATTTTTTTTGAGGAATCGAAGAATTTTATTACTCAACATCCGCAAAACATGCGGCTAGTACGTCTCGGGGAGGAAAGCGCCCCAAAAAGTCTCGAATCTAAAAATAATACATGTCGAGCTAGAAGATGCGCGGGTACGTCCAATCCGGCGGACAAACGAAAAGGAAACAGAAGCAAAACTAGGAAGCAAAGCTAGACAGTCCCGAAGGAGACAGCCCCGGGCGTAATGTCCTCCATAGGCTGATGAAGCCGCTGCACCCATGCCAAACAATCACTTTCCACCTCCAATCGGAGCACATTCAATCGTTGTGCCTTCACCAGTGCCAGGTAAATAGCCCGAAGCTTCATATATTCCGGCCGACCTCCCCCATCAAAAGGGTAACTCATCGAGTGCATGACTGCTCCTGTCGAATCTCGAAAAACAAGCCCAATGATGGGAGTCAACTTCACTGCACTTTTGTATGTGATCTAGCCCCCGTTTATCACTTTATTGGCATGTTTTGGGTAGATTTAGACCTGTTTGAGAGTAATATCGAGAGTTATACGCACGGGGAGTTAAACTGTCATATCGATAGGGAACTCCGCCTTTTTGACGATCTTTCACTCTTTTCCGAGTACTTTTGTCTTGCGGAATTACGCGTGGTGTTTGTTCGTCTATGTTATTGCAGGACTTAGGTGACTCGAGGACCCGGAAGGCGATATCTTGGACTAAGAGACATGTTCGTGGCGCGAAAATTGAATGAAAGTTGAAGAAAAGCCAAGTTTGGAGTGAAGTCAGGGCAAACGGGCGTTTGCCATACCCAAACTGGCGTTTGCAGGAAGCCTACCTCAAACGGGCGTTTGCCCATTCCAAACGGGCGTTCACAGAGCTGACACTCATTCAGAAAGTTATGTTTTCAGCTGGACGGGCGTCCAAAAGACCCCCAGACGGGCGTTTAAGTAGGTTCAGCTCGATTCAAGAAAGCTCGTATAAGACAAACGAGAGTTCAAGGCAGGCCAGACGCTCGTTCGGATCAAAGGAATAAAATGACCGTTTGTTAAAAAAATAAAAAGAAAACAGACAACACTAATGCATTTTTTGTAGAGCACTTTGAAACTGTATTTTACTTAGAATTATGCCCCGTAATGAAAAATCCCACGTCCTCCCTTGATCACTGCGGCTTTTCTTAAAACACTATATATGGGATATTTAATATAAAATTGTGCCTCCCTACATCAAAATTCTGGGGACATGTTAAGGGTAGGTGTGGGTAAGGATTAAGTGGGGTGAGGGTAAGTGAGAATATGGGTTGTAGGAGATGGTTGGGTGGATAAGGGTCGGGATAAGGTAGGGGTGGGTGAGGTGTAATAGTCGTGGTAGGAAGGAGTAAGGGGTGAAAGGTAAGGGTGAGTTAGGGTAAGGGAAGATGGGTGGGTAGTACGGTATCACAGAAAGAGGTCATGAGTTCAAACCTCATTCTTTTTTTATGTTTCCTGCCAAAATGGATTACTCATTGATTCATTAAGAAGAAGAATAAGGCATATTCTTTATTATGTATGAAAGTCCTCCCTATTAAAATTAACCAAGTTTTTACAACAATATGGATGCAACATAGAGTCTCTCTACCTAATAAGACTTATCCCTAAGGTGTACCCAGATTTTTTACTACTGCATCATAAGCAGCATTTGCTGCTCTATTTAGAGCAATATCCTTCTTTCCGCGGCATGTACCTCTACCTCGGAGTTGGTTATCAACAAAAATCTCACAAGCTCCTTCTTCCTCCCAAAGGTCTACGATTTTCACCTCAAGTTTATGTCTCTGGCATATCTCAAACAGTTTAGTGACAGGGTTTGTCTGAAGCATTTCTGGTGTTATTATCGGATCCAACAGAGACTTGGTTACCTGCAAGGAGCAACAAAATTGTTGTTAAACGAAATCAAAACTCAGTTTACAAAGTAGGCCGTATTGAAGGTTATGCTGAAGTCGATAAAATATCTAAATTGCTCACTTTCTCAATAACTTAAGCTTTTGGGAGAGATTAATTCAATAGGGTATTAGAGTAGCAGGTCATTAGTTCAAACCTCTCCGCCAAGATTGTCTCCCTATTTGTACTGTTCACGTGTTAGGCTACTTTGTTTGGCCTTGCGTGCCCCCCAATGTTGGCACAACCCTTTATATGTTTTTGTGTCCTTTGTTGATCAGACTATACGTATTGAGCACACACATGAGGAGCGTGGTGTTGAAATCAATACATCTCTGAATTACTCACCTTCTCAATAGCTTAAATTAAGCTCCCTATTTATATAGTTCAAGCATTTTTGTTTGGCCTTGTGTGCCCTATGTTTGTAGAGCCCTTTATATGCGTTTGTGTCGTTTGTTGACCAAACTATATGTATTAGGCCTACACACAGAGGGGAGTATTGAAGTCAATAAATGTCTAAATCACCAACTCCTCAACAACTTAAACATTTAACAAAGATGGTAATTCAATTCATTCAAAACACATCAATATATGTGTGGTCTTGCACTGACACAGCTGTTTAGGTTTCTTGCATGTCATTCAAACATTAACCAACCATGAAAGCTTATAATGTAAAGCAACAATAGAGACAATACTTTTCAGAAGCACGTGCTACTATTGGGTTTCAATGGGAATTTGTATGATTTGGAAAGGGAGATAGTGAAGACATTGAGACCATGTGTTTCAAGATGGAGGAAAGTGCTTTTGCGGGATTTTAAAGGGTGTTAAAGGCAATAACATCAACTGCAAGTAAAACTAAACGAACTGATAAAGAAAAAATCTCTAGTAGAACCACCAGTTTTCCTGTCTGACGTGAAGATGACGTTAATTCGAGAAGAAAAGAAAAAGAAAAAAAAAACTGATTGGAATAACAAAGAAAGAATCAAAGAGAGATTATATATCAAAAATGTAGAGAAACACTACCTCCCATGTCGTATCTAATGATGAATTGCTGTCAATGAATACAGCTCCTATGGTCGATTCTACAACATCAGCTAGCACTTTTGGAGCAACAATCAGGCCATGGGAATGCAGAGGATATTTTGGAAGACAAAACAAAAATGTCTGAATCTGTAGAGGTCAAAGATAATGACAAAATAAGCAGAGAAACATCGATTATATACTTAGACAGCTTAAGCATATTATCAAGGAAAGTAAAGATGGGCTATGGACAATCAAACAGGCACAAAGTCAAGAAAAAGAGAAACAGACAGATTATAATAAACAGATCATTATGTTGCAGAATTAAAAGGTGCAGTAAAGTCCCTCAGGAAATTACATTGTCATTTAGATCAAGTAAATTGACCATTTACATTTTAATTGAGGTCTGCTCACGTTATAAATGAAAATCTTTATCTGCAAGAATGAAAATAATATTTCTCTGTGGACTCTGAAATGGCCCAAAGATATCAATAGATAATTGTCCAGCTAATGCACGGTGTCCATTTTAACCTTTTGAATATTCCAAACCCACACTTTGCGTATTCAGCTACATAACTTCTAATGAGAGACGAACAAACAAAACATTCATTATTCTCCCCGTGGAGATGCCAATTACGGAAATGTAAAAGAAAAGCACAAAGACTATGTCAAATACAGTAGAAACTGAATATGAAGTTAAAGCTTACTTGTTTTGAGAGAAATGGCTTCCCATGACGTAGATATTTATGGAAATCATGCTTGACAGCCACACGTGCGAGCTTCTCTGTGTCAACATTTGCAGCACGAAGGGGACTCAAACATCCCGGTGGAAGAGCCGGGTAAAGAGAATATTGCTTAGTTGTTATCAAGAAATTAAGTACCGAATCACCCACATACTCCAGCCGCTCATACGATTTGGAATGCCTACTATATGATGAATGTGTAAAAGCTTGACGAAGTAAACTCCTACTATTAAAACTGTAACCCAGGACCTTCTCAACTTGTTTGATATCCAGGGATGATTCGACTCTTAGTTTCTCTTTTTTCGATTCTGATGGTCTCTTTAATGCTTTCGAGCACTGGACTGTCTTTTTCAATGGTGTCTTTAATACTGTATCCTCGACTTTTCTACCAAGTAAGAATTCACACAAATTATATCCTGGGAAAGGAGAAAATTACAAGTCATAACTGATTCATCTGCTCCAAAAGCATCTTGCACATAACATAGAATAGAATAGATCTTATCAAAGGTATATTCTGATTTCAAGAACATGTTGATGCTTGCATCATATTTATAATGTTGTGAAATGTGTTTAACGTTTCTAGCTGTACACCCCTCCCCTCCTCCGAGGTAAAATACAGGCAAAACTTGAAGGTTCACAAAGGAAGAATCAATTTTGCAGATGCAAGTAATAATCAAGAGGCTAATTGAACTAGAGTGTGCCATTCTAAGGCTTGTATTTTCATAAAGCAACCAAATTTGAAAGGGAGGGACAACTTCCCCACTTAAAATGCTTATCCACCCCATTCTAAAGATTATCTTACACCTTGAAATTATGCAGATAATGAATAGGCTCACTCAACACTTATAACAACTATACCACTTGCATTGCATTGCATTACAACTACGGTCTTTTCCACATAAAAACAAACACCTAGTAGGCATAAAAGTAGGATCATCTGGCAATTTACAAAGAGGAAAAAGATCAAAACTTCACCAATCTATCAAGTTTTACACGCTACTGGAAGCTCATGTGGTGTTACTTTGACATAGTGACATTTGATAATCTAAAAGGCAAGCAAGTATAAACTCAATCAGGGGCAAAGAATAAACATACATGGGAAAAAAAACAACCGTATTTGAAAAGGGAACGCCCGATAATGCGAGAGGATTGCAACCAGGAGGAAACCATCTGAATCTTCAGTTGTTTACTTCCCTCACTTCTCCTCGGAGAAGAAGATGTAGCAGCGGGGGAATTTCTGTTGACGATCCTCAGTTGTCGATTACTCGAATATGCATTTCATTTTCCATTTTCCATTTTATTGTATTTTATTTTATAGGTTTGAAAATCAAACCAAACTACGAATCAAACCAAACTACGAATCAAACCGATGAATACCCTTAGTTAAAATGGGTATTTGTTTAAAAAGACTGATTTTGAAACGACTTAATTAGACACTTAGATACCTAAAAAATTAGGCATAATGGTTTACCCCAATATCCCTATCTTTTTCTTCCTCCTTCATCTTCTTCTACAATTCAGAAATTATAAAACAAAAAACGTGAGCATAGATGGCCGCATTTCATGGCGTTTCTTGAGGGGTTCAAGGGGTTAAGGGGTTTAGGGGGTTAGGGGTTTAGGAGGTTGGTCGGAGGTGTGTTAATGGGTTTCGCCGGGAAATTGCCGGATTTCATGGCGTTTTCAGGGACTTTCAGGGGGTTCAGGTGGGTTAAGGGTTCAAGTGGGATAGGGTTTAGAGGGTTCAGGTGGGTTAAGGGTTCAAGTGGGATAGGGATTAGAGGTTGGCCGGAGAAGATGGGTTTTCCGGCGAGGGAGTTGAAGAAGCTGGGTTTTCCGCCGGATTTTTGCCGGTTTCATGGCGGTTTTCAGGGGTTTAGGGGGGTTTTATGGGGTTTGAAGGGGTTTAGGGTTAGGGTTCATGGGGTTTAGGGGGTTTAGGGTTGGTCGGAGAAGATGGGTTTTCCGGCCGGTGAGTTGAAGACGAAGCTGACTTTCCGGCAGGGTGTTGAAGAAGAAGACGGGGGTATTTTGGGGTATTTTAAGTTATTATATAAAAATGGGTCTTTTACACATATTCTTTGGTGCAACAGGTTATGGCAACCAAATTATTGGTCAAATAGGCTTTTTAACCCTATGCCCCAAAAAATTATATTTTAAAAGGACAAAATTTAATTCACTTTCTCATTATACCCTTTTATCATATCTGGAATAAAAAAGGTCCGACAATTGCCATTACGCTGCCTTTCCCTTCCGACATTCCTTACGACCTTTACAACGGGCAGCCCCCATAGATCCACACCTTGCTATGGAGCTAGATAATGGTGAATCGCTTCTATTTTACCTTGTAGAACTTAGATCTTCAAAAAGCTCTCCATAATTGTTTCGTTAGATTGAAGATAACCAATCGATGGCGGTCGTGGTAGAACTCTTGGTTCCTCCGCAGCTGCAAAGAAGTATCAGTCCCGGAGTAGCAAGGCCGGTCTGCAGTTTCCCGTCGTCCATATTGCTCGTTTCCTCAAGGCCGGAAAGTATGTTGAACGTGTTGGTCCCAGCGCTCCGTTTATCTCGCCGTTGTACTTGAGTATCTTGTTGCTGAGAGCAAGAGACCGTAAGAAGAGAGAACTGTACCAAGACATATCCAATTGGCTGTAAGAAACGATGAGGAGCTGAGCAAGCTGCTTGGGGATGTCTTGTATGGAATATATGTAGTAATGGTTTGGTAATCAATGAAATGATATTTTGATTCAACATATATATATATATATATATATATATAATGGTGAAGAGATAGCAGAAGAGTCGAAGTACAGATCCATGAAAACGATTAAAACCCCTCCGCCTGAAGATGCGATCTTTGGAGTTATAGTCATTACAAATAGCTTGGTTGAAGGTTGCAGGAGAGAAAAGACTCCAATCCAGTCTAGTATAAATTGGCAAAATTCTTGGTGGGTTTACCTAGTATAAATTGGCAAAATTCTTTAGAACGAGTCCTCAGCTGATTTATTATTTGAATTGAACCAGTTGTTAGCTATACATAGTTAAATTTTGTACCTGGAGCCTGGAGGGAGGGGGACACTTCCTGTTATTGTGCCAATTCAAGTTTTAAGTGGTTTTGTTTTCCTCCCTTCATAACTTTAAGATGAGATTTTATAGTATACATCTGTTATAGTAATTCTGGTATATTCTTGGCTATGTGCTTTAGTATCTATTTTGTTCTTTGCTTTTTCTCTGATTATATAAATATAGGTTATGCAAGAAATTAAGTCAAGCATCCACATATTTATAGAGAATATCAAAGGGCCACTTTTGTTATTCCAACCTTTTGAGTTCTTGTGATCGTAGTATATGAATAATTGCTTGTTGTTTGCAGATAAAACTGAGTCTATTTCAGCATGTAAATATGTGAGGAAGATTGTTTTTTTCCATGGAAAGTTAATACACTTTGCTTATATTGATTTGTTATTATTGTGATGATGCACATGTTGAACTTTGTTGTGTTTTTTGCCAGCTAGGATTGCATTGTCACTTTATTAGAGAATTGATGCAGTGACGTTGATGTCACTGCATTAACAATTTGATACACAAATTTAGTAACTTTGTAAAATTAGTGTAGTGTCGTTTACATTAGGTGTGTAATCGAGCCGAGTCGAGTCGAGTCGATACTCCCTTAGGCTCGAGCTCGACTCAACTAAAAAAGTTTGGGCTCGATCAGGACGGTCATATTATACAAAAGCGATACTCATCAAATGTCACTGCATCGTGAAGGTTATTGCATCTCAATGGTCACTACATCGGGCGGTCACTGCATCGTGGTGGTCACTGCATCAGGGTGGTAATTGCATCGCCGTGGTGAATGCATCGGGGTGGTGAATGCATCGGGGTAGTATCTGCATCGTGGTGGTCAATGCATCGCGGTGGTCACTGCACCGCGGTGTCAACGCATCGGGGTGGTTTATGTCTCGCGGTGTCACTACATCGCGGTTGTTAATGCATCGGATGGTCATTGCATCTTGATGGTCATTGCATCTCCGTGGTGAATGCATCGTGATGGTCAATGCATCGCCGTGGTGAATGCATCGTGATGGTCACTGCATCGGTGGTAGTCAATGCATCGTGGTGGTCAGTGCATCGTGCGGTTGTCAGTGCATCGCGGTGGTCACTGCATCGCGGTGTCACTTCATCACAGTGTCTCTGCATCGCGGTTGTTAGTGCATCGCGGTGTCACTTCATCGTGGTGTCCCTGCATCGCGGTGTCCCTTCATCGCGGTGTCACTTCGCATCGCGATGTCTCTTCATCGAATTGGTCAATGAATCGCGGTGGTCACTGTATCGCGTGGTCGATGAATCGCGGTGGTCACTGTATCGCGGGGGTCAATGCGTCGGGGTGGTCAATGCATGGCGGGGGTCAATGATCGGGGTGGTCAATGCATCACGGTGGTCAATGAATCGGGGTGGTCACTGCATCACGGTGGTCAATGCATCGTGGTGGTCAATACATCGCGTGGGTCAATGCATCGGGTGGTCATTGCTTCGCGGTGGTCACTAGAAAAAAAAATTAACAAAAACAATTTTTTAGCATCCGGAAAAAATAAATTTAAAAAACAACAACAAACGAGACTACAAACGAGAAATAACAGACATAAAAATGACCAAAAAAAAAAACTGGAGGACATGAGAATCACATGCTGTGATAAAACGTGGGTGTGAAACCCGCGTCATCATTTTTTTTTTTATTTTTTTTTTTTATTTTTTTTTTCGAGGACGATCAGCTAGGCAGAATGACTCTGAAAACGTAAAAACAAACTTCAAAACATAGAACTTGACATGACTAATAATTATTTATATAATTGACCGTTGGTTCCCCGGCAACGGCGCCAAAAACTTGATGACGTAGATCAAGTGAAATTAAAATACTTGACCACCAAAACTAATACTAGCAAGAGGACTAGGTCAATCGTAGTATAGCTATAGCGAATCAAGGTCGATCCCACAGGGAACCAAATTATGGGTCATTCTATAAATAATTAATTAAGCATGGCAAGCACATAAAACGGTCTATGACCAACAAAGAACAGAAAGGATAAATTGACACGACTCGACACAACTCAAATACAACATAATTAATCTCCCCAATCATTACATTATCGTCTGGATCTAGAGATTATATATAATTAAACTAGACTCACTACTATTAATCCGATTCGTATCTTTTTTATATTGGCTACGGGAGTCATCCCCTAAACTAGATCTAGCTCCGGGTAGGCCATCCGGATCACTATGCTACATCACGTGACTTCGCTTTTTATGCCGATATTAACCGTATTCCTCACCTAGGCAACATTCCTTTGTTCGGACGTACTTCCAAGCGATCGCATCGGTCTCCGTCCCATTAACACTAACTTTTTAGGTATCATGTTAATCTACGATTTATGTATAATCAGGTGCGCGCAATTCCCTAATATAACACAGATCTAGATCTCGCTGAAAGTCCCGAAAGATCAATTCATGAGCCGACCTAGGAGTACTATATTGGTATTTCCTCACTACACGTTTTAATTAAAACAGACGAGCAACGTAGCCGTAGTCATACCTACTAAGATAAGAAATTCTAAGTGGACAATCACACCATAAAGACGTGGCTAGACTGACTCGGCGAAAAACTAAATCTTGGCGTTCCTCTATACTTATCGGATAAAATAGAAGCTCATAAAGTAATTATATATACCTACTAGAAACACGATTATTAAATCAAAATAAAATCATACATAGATCACAAAACATAGACGTGGGTGTGTGGATCCTTATAGACGAGGAATCCCCACCGCCTCACGTCGTAATCCTAGATCTACATCATTTAACTAAGAAATAATAATCTCAAACGATAAATAATAATTGGGGAAAAATTAATAAAAAAAAAAACTAAGAGAAAATAAATACAAGAACTTACATAATTGAAGAACTTGTAAAAAACTGCTCCAAGTAAAACTGAAGATTTATTATGAATTGTGTGTATTGTGGTGTGTTTGTGTGTGGCGTGTGTATGTATATATATAGGGGAGAAATTTACATAGGATAAACCTAAACCAATCTGAAATAGTTTTCCTAAATTCAAAAGGAGTTTGAAAACACATTAGGATAATTCCCGGCTAATCTTAGGATAAGGTCACAAAAATGCGCCCCCCCCCCCTTGCATGCGGCCTCCATATGTCGGCGCCAATCTTCATTGGATTTGCCGGCTTTTGTCTTGCCTTACTCCTCTTTTCCGCGCTTATCCGATCTTTATCTTCAATGTGATGACTTTTACGGGTATATTTTACCGTCACTTTTGGCTTTGCTTTTTTTTTCTTAATTCAGTTCAATTTTTTTTTTATTAATTGAGGTTAGTTTGGTCCAAATACTAATTTTATGTCCTTATAACCATTTTTGTTTTTTTAGGGGTAAAAGAGATTTTATTTAAAAACTAGGAGAAATCCTCCATACAAGCATGAGTTACATGGGAGGGAGGAGAACAACCTCATTCTAGACATCTAACAAGAGTGAGGCTTCCCTAGCTAAAAGATGGGCAGGTAAGTTCCTTGCCTTTTGACAAACGAAAATGATAAATTAATGAAAGTTGGTATAAACTTCCGACATTCTTCTATTATACTTCCAGCCGAAGACAAATCATCTTCTTGATTCAGAAGGCGCTGGTGCAAAATGAGAGAGTCTCCTTCAACGATAACATGAAAAATCCCCAAGTCAAAGCAAATGTCAAGGCGTGATACACCGCTAAGGCCTCTCCAACTAGGACTTCATATCTGCCTTCCAATTTTTTGGAAAAGCTGCGGATTACTCTTCCCTGGCTATTACGAAGAAGTCCACCAATTGCTGTTGATGAGTCACTAAAAGCAGCATCGATATTAAACTTTAGGGAGCTAGAGGGAGGAGGTTTCCACTTAACCTCAAGTATTTTCTCCTTAGCATTATCTGGCCGTCTCACTATGGCTTGGGAGTACTATTCTGCTTCGGTAGTCAAACGGGTGATAATAGAATTTATATGCACTGCATCTCCTTGGAAAAGATGACCATTCCTAGCCTTCCAGATGTTCCACAGTAAGTATATTACCTGAATTAACTCAGTTTCATCTTCCAAATTAAGCATTTCATGAAACCAATTAAGAAAGGATTGTATACGAAGTTTAGAAAAAAATCGACCAAGGTGATGGTTACTCCAAATGGATTGCGGTATGATGCATTCAAAAAGACAATGCCAAAGTGTTTCTTCCTGTTGTAGACATACCTGGCACAACCCGTTACCTACACCTCTACTCTGAAGGGCAACAGCCGTAGGCAGAATGTTGTTGAGGAGCTTCCAAGTGAAGTGTATAATTCGCGGTTTCACTTTAAGCTTCCAAAGAGTGTTCCAAAGCTTTTTACGTGACGTAGAAGAAGATGAGACCGCATGCTCAGGCTCCCGGTATTTGTTATCATAAGCCAGTTGGTACCCCGTTTTGACCGTATAAATCCCGTTGTTTGAGTGATGCCATATCAATCTATCCTCCTTAATCGTTGGAGACAACGACATAGATAATATTTTTTCTGTTTCATGAGTTGAAGGCCTCATGGATTATAGTCTTTTTCCATTGACAAGTAAACGGATCTATCAAACAGCTTACTTGACATTTAGGCAGCCTCTCTTCTATTGGGTGGGCATGAAAGTAGGCAAAGAGGGCAGCATGGATCGTCAACAATGTCAATATTAGCACAATTCTCCACCTTCCATCTTAACCCATGAAATAATAGTTTTTTTCCACTCAATATACTTCTCCAAATTGTTGAGCGGTTTTTCGTGAGTGAGGCATTTTTGAAGTCTCGATTACCAATTAAAATTTAAGTGTGTGCTATTTATCTAATTAAGTCTAATATATGTCTTTTTGGACCATTTTCCCTAGTTAAAATCCTTCTAAAGACATATGTTAAACACGTCTGCTGTAAGCTGAAATCCTTCAAACTATTCCAAGTGTACAGCTTTATATATGCAAGCAATACAACATCAGCATTGCTGACTGATGCACAATAACTGATGCACTGGAAGTATTAACGATGTTTTTACACAAAACAGTATCGTTTTAATACAATTTTTTCTTTCGGATCTAAATGGGGGCATTGGCCCCTCTAGTTGGCCGTGGATCCGCCTGTGCTACTGCATTGATCAAGCAACCAGTGACAGATCCAGCAACTAGACTGGTGAGGAAATCGAAAACACAAATGGTATGATATTGGTTTTTTTTTTTTTTTTTTCTTTACAAAAAACACATAACAATGAAGCTCAAACTCAGACAACAAAGGGCCTTTTATTTACCCGTCGTTCGAGCAAAAAAGCTGATCTAGTTTCTGAATTAGGAGAAGCTTTACATATCCTAGACTAAAAGGACTTTGCTGCTACTCATGGCCCTTCAAAGAATGGATTATGAAGAAATAACAACAAAAACAAAAAAAGGTAGCCATCTCAAATGGCCTTTTGTGTTTCAAAGAAACTTCTTTTTTTTTTTTTTTTTCATATCAGTAAAATTAATCATACACTCTCTCTCTCTCTGCAATTGCCTACATCTATTCTCTATGTAGGTGGAAAGAATCTGTTGAGGTTGAAAGGCAAAGTGTAGAACTCTTCGTTCCGATTATCCCCTCTATATGTTCTGAATTTCACCCACCATGGCATTCCTCTGTCTTTCTTTGATTTCTCCACTTCTAATGTGTTGTCAAGAAACACTGCTACGATCAACCCCACTGTGGGCGGCGACGTGAATATCGTGTTTAAAAATGCATTAAACTGCATCACAAAATCACCCAAATTATATATATATAAGAATAAACAAGCCTGATAGAAAGAGAATAAACACCGGACTAAGCTTTCTTTTTGAAGGTTTAGTTTACAGAAAGAGTTGCTTACCCATGCAGCATTGGTATGAACAAGGCCACTACGAAGAGTCCAGTATTCACCGAAAAACTGAGGAATTGAGATGCCAAGAAATAGAGAGAGACCAGTTATAAATAGATTCCGCATTGAGTTCATGTTTGTGAACTGCAGAAATGATAATCCAACAGCACCTGAGAATCACATATATTAGCTTTTGAAACTATGTATTCTTATGAAATATATATGTCGTGATAATGCTCACAATCGCATACCTACGAGGCCAAATAGAACACAGTGAAGTGCAGCATATATCGGGAAAGGTATAGATGCAAAAACAGCCCCAAACTTTCCTGCAAAAAAAAACTAAGTTATTTTGGCAGATTCCAATCCATAATTTTATTCTGCGTTTTTTCATAAGAGCGGGAAACATAATGTACCTAAAATAGAGAAGAAAATCATAAAACCAGCTGAAATTTGAACTACACGGCGACTGCCTACTCTAGTGAGTCCAAGGAGACCAACATTTTCCCTGGAAATTATGTAATAAAAGTCGATCACAAGAATTAAGGCCTAAATCATTGACAACAATCATGAATTATGTACCAAAAGTTTCTCACACTGATATAGTAGAACCAGTCCCTGTCCCAAAAAGTCCATCTAACAATATTCCAATGCCCTACACAGAAACAATGCAAAATCAGGCCTTTTCATATCTTTTTTGTTTTTTTCTTCTTTTTTTGATTTGAGGGCCCTTTTTACTCATGTCTTTTCATACCTGCCAACCAATACCCCTGCTCAGCACATAGGCAGGAGGTGGTGTTGCGATTGCTAGACGAGACGCTGCTTTGTATGCACCAGTTGACTGCAATTACAAGAAGATTCGGGACATGATCGTTACATGCTTGGAAAAAGGCCCCTTTGAACACTTACAGGGGTACTTACAGATTACCCACCAACACAATTCCACCACTGGTGGTAGAAATCAAAAAACCCACAAATCGACTCGTTCTTACCATCCAAGCCAATAAACTCAATAGCAAACAGTGACATGAAAAGAAACAAGTTCACAGTTCTCAAAGTACCTCAACCATCGATACAAGAACAGCAGACATCATGGCAAACGAATGGCCAGCAGCAAAAGTCGGAGGACCCCATTGCAGAGGATAAGGAAACTTAAACCTGAAATAGTAAGCTTCTTTATACCTATGCAGATGAAACATAATAAACCTATATAAAAGAAAGCATTTTTAGTGAAGTACAGACCATGGTGCAGTAGATATAAGATTTGCTTTGTTTGTCTGGCAACTGTATTGTGTTTTAGGCGGTCTGTCACGGTAGGCCCCACCCGCTGTCAGTATGACGGCATATAGCCATACGATTGAAATACAGATCAATACCGGGAATCGTTCAAAGATTGGGAAATCCCTCAATGGTTTCACGTGTTTTAGATACTGCAATTAGACAAAATAAATTAACTTCCATTTACAAGAGATTTCAGATAGACAAGCTGATTAGTCATTCATTACATTTTCTTAGTACTTACTTGTGAAAGGCCAATGACCAATAACAGCATAGGTAACCCAATTTCAATGCAGTTTCCGAGCTGCAAGAGCAAATCACATGGTTATCTTCAAATCTCAAGCCCGCTTAGTTAATGCAAAGAGTACTACTTGTAGCTTTTATCGCATCAATGAACTCACAGAAAAGCTCAAAACTTGAAAGCATTTTCCATTATACATATTACACTTGCATTTAGTAGATACATATAATGAGCCAAGTGACACAATGCACACTCCTATTGCAGAACGTACGAGTCCTATGGATGAGGGATGAGATTTTTAGTTTAGGAATGTATTATTATTCGTATTTAAAATTCAATTATAACATACCACGGGGAACCCTCGTTGAAATAGGCCCAAACCAACTAAACCAACAACCGGTGCCATACCAAGAGGGCTGAAAAATCTGCATTAGTTTGAGCTCAAAAGGTTACTCCACGAAAAATGCAAACAAAGTTAACTTATTCCACTAATGGTATAATGTCACCATACCTTGAAAAGAGCCCCCAAACTTGGCTATATCCCAAAACTATTTGAATGCTTGCAGCCACAATCAAAGCTCCTTGAATAGCACGCATCGTATGTATAAATCTCTGCACCCAATTTCTATTTCAGTAAATATATCATGGACAGTTCAGGACACCGAGAAATCAGCATACACAAGAAAAGTTAGATGAACCTTAGGTGCAAGCATTGCAATCACAAAATATGATGTTATTCACACGTAACAAAAAAATGTGTTCGAATAGGTCAAAGTTTGATTGATGCTCACTATATGAGGCTCCACTATTCGCTGCAGAGAAGAATCGTTGATAATATATAAAATGGGGATGACATAGGCAAAAGAGCCTCCTACTACAGCAGGTAACCTGGTACCAAAGAGACTTTGGAGAAGCGTGTTAATGCCAGCAACAAAAAGTAAAGTTTGAATCACACGTGCCTTGTCCCCCTGTTACGACAACAAGCAATTTTCTTATTAAATGCAATGAAGGCATCTTATGCAAAGTAATTCAATGATTATGTTGTTGTTGTTCAATCCCTGTTATGCTTTCAAATTTACGAGCTTTTGAGTGAATAGCGTAAAAGTATCAAATATAAGGATTATAGGAGCTATAGCTTACATCAGATCCTCCCATTAGTGGAACAAGAAATGAAGGGATCATTACACTTGTGCCAAGAACTAATATGTAGTTCTGAAATGCCAACAAGATGGTTTCGGCTGCAGAAAAATTAAAATACAAAGTTAAAAACCAAGAAGGCGGAAACATGAATAAAGAACTCACTTGATGCATTTTCTTTTCTGAATATCTGGTAAACAAAAAGAAGGAATGAAGGCCTAAGTCCACATTAAGCTTATTAAAAGAGATAATTTTGCTTGATTTACCTAGTATCAGTTCACAGTCCTACAAAACAATGAGACAATCTCATCTAGAAGGTAAAATATAGGATTTTTGCGCTATTCTAACGATTTTTTCAAGAAGGAGAGTTGCTATAAGGAAAGATTATTCGTTCTGAAAAATGATGATTTCAATTATTACAGTTTGCAGCTTTTCAGGCTTTAAAAGTGTAGCAGGTCCATCTATAACATATACACACTAGAAATTCAGCACATTGCATTCATAATGGAAGTCTAATCAAGTGAATTACATTTTAAGATTTCTAGGATTGGCCTAACTTATGCTCTTAGGCAAAAACAAACCTTAGCTGGATGATAATTAAACCAATAGTGCAATAATACCAGAAATCATAACATTATACAGAATATTTGATATTTTTTTCTTGATTAAGTGAGCCTTTGCGCCATAGATCGGATAGCTATTGCTAATGAAATACAGATAATAGAGGACACAAAAAATGAGTAATATCCCATAACAAATACTAAATGACAAACATACAATTTGAGCAATTCGGAAAGCAAATCTTTAATTTTCACAGAAGGGGAAAATAGTTAAAAGACAACATGTGAATGAATGTCTGGTAACTCATGGAGCTTGGTCTGTTATCAAATTTCTTGCCATAGCTACCCCTGCATTACCTTTTTTCTCTCACTCATTCCTTCCCAAATAGCACATGAAGGTTGAAGAATGGTAGAAAAATTATATTCTTGAAGGCCCACTAACCAGAAACGCATAAAGTTGTGATCTTTATCATTCTTTACTCAGATATTCAACCAAAAAAATATACTAAAAAACCAGACAAACCATTTGAAAAAAAGGAGAAAGAGAAAGGAAATGGAAGATGTTTAGGCATCAATCTCCACATGCTCACTTCTCCATTTTGTCACACTCTTGACAACAATATCATCTTTCCAAAACAATTACAAAAGAGCCAAGAAAAAATAAATCCAAACAGATGAAAACATATATACATACACATGTGAACAGAGCACACAGTTCCATAATAACACAGAAAAGGACATTTACATTCTTATGTGTTTCTTTCTCTAATTATTTCCTTCACTTATGAACTTGTAAGAAATGAGAGAAAACAAAAATGGACGTACGCCAAGGAGGATTAGAATCTATGCAGTATTCAAGGTCTTGGAGTTGTTCCATAGGAGGATGACTAATGTCTGCAACAGCCATTTTGGACTCTGTTTTCTTTTTCTTTGTCAAAGTTACTGCACTCAAAGAGAGAATAAATTGCAAGAATGTGTGGGTGGGGTTGTGGGGTGGAGGTGGGTAGGGGGGGGGGGGGTGGGAAGTGTGAGGAGAAAGAGAAGAGAATATTTAGAAGAGAAGAGGAATGAAGAAAGAAGAAGCAAAGCAGCTTGAACAGATAGAAAGTTGAGAGTGCACAAGAAAATTAACACATACATCATATGAAATAAATGATAGTTAATAAACAATTCATTAGTATGTTGGAAAAAGTTATAAATTGTTTTATAGCTTTGAGTATATATTATATAGAATATGATAGTTGATAAACAATTCAATAGTAAGAATGAAGAGTAATATTAAAATGGTGTGTATGTAATAAATATAAGTATAAAAAAATAGAAGTCTGAAATGGAAAAAGAAGATGGAATGGAATAAATGTCTGTGTACTCTGAAATAGCGATATATGCGCTTGGCAAATGAGGAGAGGAGCCCACATCAATTTTTTGAATTTATTTACTCCGATTTTGCAGGTAATGCTTTTGATTTTACAACGTTTTTTTTTTTTTTGTTCAATTGATTTTACAACGTTAATACGGAAAGCCGTTCAAATAAATAATAATCCATAATCATAGTTAATAAAATTCAGAACTTCCCTAAAATAAAAAAATAAAAACAGAATATGAATTATACGTTTTAAAAACGCACGCGTATGATAACGTCTATTGTTTCACAAAATACATTACAAAAACAGTAAAATTGTCGTAATTTTTATAAGAACAAATAGGAATAGAACGCAACCATAAATAGGAATTGAATATGACCAGATGAAAAACGATATTACAATCTCTCATATCAACTAAGGTTTAAATCCGCATACCGATTATAATAAAATTATAAGCTCCTTCGCCTTGATATACAGGAAAGGGAGTGAATTTTTTTATATTACTTTAACTTACCCTCTTATGAGTCTTCTAAACTTCTTTTTGTTGAAAAAAATTAAAATTTGGAAATAAGTAGCAATTAATCATAGGTAATAAATGTCAAATGATATTTTGATATTATGGACTAAAGAGAATATCACATATTTTGGTGAAGTCACAAAAATTTCAGCCCGAACTGAATTATACGTATGAATTTTTTACGGACTAAAAAACATGAATTATCGTAAATAATTGAAATCGATATGTGACACTTGATTTTTTTACTAATTCGTTCGGAAACGAATTATTTGTAAATTTACTAACTATGGTAATAATAAGGGAAGCCTTAAAAAAATTTCCATCCA
Source organism: Gentiana straminea (assembly GCA_036785695.1). Lineage (NCBI taxonomy): Eukaryota > Viridiplantae > Streptophyta > Magnoliopsida > Gentianales > Gentianaceae > Gentiana > Gentiana straminea. The sequence goes on from JAVUPR010000135.1 coordinate 4,348,987, forward strand.
TTGAAAAAGTATTGTTTATTAATTAAATTGACCGCTTTTCAACATAATTAGACATTTAGGACGTGTGAAATAAAATCCTGAAGAATGACCGTATTTCTTGTGGCTGAAGAAGGCTCTAAACAGAGTAATTGTAAACTCCTTATGATTATACAAAAAAATGCGAAACCTACAATGGTCCTAATACCATTCGGGGAAATCTGAGCCATAACTAGATTATACTAGCTCAAAATATGGAAGATGACTGGTACAATAGGAAGCCAGAGGCCGGTGACGAACTGTTGTATATACAATGTGCAATAGCCCTCAAGAGGGTTATTGGCTATTCGTTCAAGAAAATGAAGGATAGGCATGAAAACCTCTCTAAAATTCACTCCATAACCCCGGCACGCCTTTCTCACTTTCTTTAGGGAAACATCAATAGAAATATCCCCCAATTTGGTTGTCTCCACATTCATCATCGAACTCGTTGCCTCTTTTCTTTGCAGATACTCTTGGCAAGCTGGAACTACCCCGGAAGGAGTTTCCTGAGAAACCTCATCGTCGGACCATGATCCCGACTCAAAGGATTGGGAAGGAAATTCTTGTCTACCAACCTTAGCTCCTTCATAAATTTTCCTACTAAGTGCCTCATCAAAAGAAATGCCTACGATTGTCTTAGGACTCAACCTATGATCTGATAAAAAAAAAAGGAAATTTACATGAATGGAAAGACTTAATTGTTGCAATGATTTAAGTTGTATCTCTCGAAGAAATCGGAGAATCATGTATTTCTCTTACAATAGCTATGAAAAATCGAAAGATTGTAAAAAAATGAACAAATTAAATACTTCGCATTTATAAGAATAACTGAAGAGACGTTTCAGGTCGTACTTAACCCGATAAGTTGCGAAGAAAAAAAACCTAAGAGACGTTTCAGATCGTACTTAACCCGATCAGTTGTGATCTTCCAAGTTTGTGAACCGACACCTCGAAAAAGATAGATTGGTGTTTCAAAAAGTGCAAGTTGGCATCTTGCATGCAAACGTCATTAACATCAGAACGATTACACTTTGACCTCTCAGATCATTCCACAACATTTATGTGCAGACCGCTTATGAAATACATCTCAACTTAGGTCTGAGGGCATTTGAAATGTGCCACATCAGTGAAAATTGCATCTTCAACATGGCACATGTCGCCTTTCAACCATTTAGCCGACGTGACGCATGTCGTCCTCGGTCCTTCATGCCGGCGTGGCACAGGTCGCCCATGGTCCTTTATAGCCGACGTGACATATGTCATCAGCGATCTCAAACAATCGTTACACCCAATTACATGAGCACTCCGGGCATTATGCATATATTACACCACGACTGTAACTGCTATAGTTATTGTTCAATGATGTTCGCTCCATTACTTTAATGCGCAATAACACATCATCCCATGATTGTACACTATATAAATGGATCATAATCCTCATTATCTAGCACGTCCAAATTACGTCCACTTTTACCATACCGAATTCACAGTTTATAAAAATCTCTTTATTAGGAAACTGATTTGAGCGTCATAGTGACTATCTGGAGAACAAACTCTTGACCTATCACGTCTTGTTTGTTTTGCAGTTTTTCCGGATCCTAATTCGGAGGCCCAACTACATAATCATGCACTCAATTTGAACCTGGACGATTTACAGGTTTGTTATATACCAATTTTTATTTCTTATTTAATGCATTATACACCACGAGATAAATTCATTATTTATAGTGCTATGGTCATTTAAAGACAACCACCGAGTATTTAAATAAGAAAAACACAAAGATAAACGGTACCACAAATTATTTCAATAAATAATAAGATTAAGATAAATACCAACACAAAGAAAGAAGAAGATAAATACCAACATTTTGATGCAAGAATGGTCCAAAAGGACAAAAAAAAAATAGACTTAATTAGATAAATATGACATTAAAAAATCTTATTTGATTATAAAGACACAAATTAGATAAATAGATTCAAATACTCCTTAATGAAAAAAAAAAAAAAAAAAGGGGAATAGACGCGCGCGAAACAGAGAATACGCTGTATGTGTTTTTTTTTTTTTTTTTTTTTTTTTGAAGGAACGCTGAAGTTGTTTTGTTTTTTTGTTTTTTAATCTCTTTTTTCCCCTTCCTTCTTGAAACAAACGCAGTTGTCGTTGTTTTTTTTTATTTTTTATTTTCTATCCTGGAGGTTATAGCTTGAAAGTGTGACAAATTTTTTTTTTTTGGACGGTGAATTTTTATTTTATTTTTATTGACCATCCCAATGCATTGACCACCGCGATGAAGTAACACCGCGATGCAGTGACCACTGCGATGCATTAACAACCACGATGCATTGACCACCACGATGAAGAGACACCGCGATGCAGAGACACCGCGATGAAGTAACACCACAATGCACAAACAACCGCTATGCATTGACCACCGTGATGCAGTTACCACCCATGATGCAAAGACACCACGATGCAGTGACCACCCCGATATAGAGACGCCGCGATGCAGAGACACCTTCAATGCAGTGATCATCGCAATGCAGAGACACATTCAATGCAGTGATCATCGCGATGCATTGACCACCGCAATTCATTGACTACCCTCAATCTATTGACCACCGCCATACAATGGCCACCCCAATGCAGAGACACCGCGATGCAGTGACCACCCCCGATGCAGAGACACCACGATGCAATGACCACCCTGATACAGAGACACCACGATGCAGTGACCACCCCCGATATAGAGACGCCGCGATGCAAAGACACCTCGATGCAGAGACACCTCCGATGCAGTGACCATCACGATGCATTGACCACCCTCAATCTATTGAGCACTGCGATACAGTGGTCACCCCGATGCAGAGACACCGCGATGCAGTGGCCACCTCCGATACAGAGACACCACGAACTTGTGGCCATCTCTGATGTAGTGGCCACCTCCGATGCAGAGATACCGCGATGCAGTGACCACCCCCGATGCAGAGACACCACGATGATGTGACCACCCCCGATGCAGAGACATCGTGATGCTATAACATTTGACGATGTAGAGACACCGCGATGCAGAGACATCTCGATTAAGAGACACCGCGATGCAGTGACTACCCCCGATGCAGAAACACACCGATGCAGAAGCACAACGATGCAGAGACATCACGATGTTGCAAAATTTGCCGATGCAGAGACACCATGATGCAAAGACATTGCGATTAAGAGACTCCGCGATGCAGAGACACCGCGATGAATAGACAACGCGATGCAGTGACCACCCCCGATGCAGTGACACCACGATGCATGGACCACCCCCGATGCAGAGACGCCGCGATGCAGAGACAACTTCGATGCACTGACAACCGCGTTGCAGTGACACCGCGATGCATTGACCACCCCTGATACATTGACCACCGCGATACAGTGGCCACCCGCGATGCAGTGACCACCCCCCGATGCAGAGACGCCGCGATGCAGTGACCATCCCGATGCAGTGACCACCGCGATGTATTCACCACCGCGACCACCCCGATCCATTGACCACCGAGATGCAATGGCCACCCCCGATGCAGTGACATCCCCCGATGCAGAGACACCGCGATGAAGTGACACCGTGATGCACTAACAACCGCGATGCAGTGACACCGCGATGCATTGACCACTATTAGACGAGTCGAACTCGATCTTGTTATATTTTATTAAAAATTAAATGAATTTTAAGAAAATAATCGACCTTACGAGCCGAGTCGAGCTATATCGAGTACTTAGCGAGTTGAGTTCGATCTTGCCTTCTTATGGCTTCATCGAGCCCAAACTTTTTTAGTCGATTCGAACCCTAGGGAGTATCGAATCGACTCGGCTCGACTCGGCTCGATTACACCCTTAATGTGAATGACACTACATTTATTTTACAAAGTTACCAAATTTGTGTATCAAATTGTATATGCAGTGACATCAATATCACTGCATCAATTCTCTAATTGTAAATGCAATGACATCGATGTCACTGCACCAATTATCCAAGCATAACATCTTATTGCATATATTTTGAAGTACACAAAAAAATGGAACACAAACAATAAGTAGCTTTTTTATCTTCCATTTTATCAATACATAGCACACCCAGTCACTACAACATCACCCGTTGCATATATTCATTTGTTTATATTTGGCAATGTTTCATCAACTGTGAACTCTGATTTTTGTATTTGAGCTTTTGCATTCATTTCCTCTTCATCTTTATGACTAAACCGTCTATTTTAATACCCTTCAACAACATCTCCAATTTTTTAAATTTCGATTTGTCTAAGGATTTCAAACATGGAGGAACCATATCAACAAGTTTAAATCTATTAGCATCAACAGAATCTAGCAGAAATTAATTAAATGGATAGTCAAATCCTGCTATTAAATGCTTAAATGCATTCAATAGATTTAGACTATTGACATTAGCATCCATTAGCATTCATTTATTAGATCAATAGATCAAATAGTCAGATTTAGACTACTGACATTCAATAGATGCTTAATTTCTGCTAGTAAATGAATTGGATTTGTATGGGTGAATTGTGAATTGTAATTTGTAATAAGGCCAGGGATCAGAATTGCCTAGCAAGAATTTGAGTAGATTTCTGTGTTTCTTCCTTGCCAGCACCTTCAAAATTAAGCATCCATTTATTAGCAGAAATTAAGCAACAAGTTTAAATCCATTAGCATCTATTCTGATCCCCGAAGACGATGAATGTCAATAGTCTAAATCTTCTCATACATCGATAAAATCAATTAAATGGATAACATTAATCAACCCATCTAGCTAAACAATACTCATAATCCCTGGACCAAAAGAATTAACAACTCACAAAAGTATTAAACTGACCTTATTCATCTTTTTAGAGCTTACAAATTGCAATACATAGATGAGGGCGTATCAATGGTTATCAGGCAACCAGCTTATTAAACGAGTTTTCGAGAAATTCATTAGCTGAAATTATTGAATTATCTTATTCTTCTTCTTCACTTCATGAAAAGCAAAATGTCACTGATCTTTTGCAGTTGTCTCATTATAAGACTACAGACTTTTGCAATAATGGATCTTTTGCACGATTCCACCATTTCCAAACACATCTTCTTCAGCCCAACCAACTGACCTGTGGCCTTGTCCTTCGCCTTATACACCTTCCCGTACATCCCTTCACCGACTATTTCAAGCTTTTCGTATTTTGCCATTTCATTCTAACGAAATTCACAGGGGAACAAAATTCACAAGGGAACAAGATCTACTTGTTTCTTTTCCCATTCCAAAACTCATATATTAGCCAATATTTAGCCGAGTTCATCTCAATCGAACGGCATCTTCCGCTGTTCTGAGAGTGGGGATATATAGTACGAAAGGTTTTTCTTTAATGGAAGTAAGCACAGGTTTTTAGAAAGGGGTAACTTAGTAGAGTTAATTAGAATGTGTCTTTATAACCAAATATCTTTTAAGTGTGTCCTAAGTGCCTATTTAAGTACCGAAACTAGTCCTTATAAACAAATATCTACATTTTGAAATACTTTATTTCAAGTACAATTCTATCTTATTTCTTCTTCATCATTTATCTCTTGATATTTTTTTCTTAAAGTCTCCGGTATCCGAAATCCGCTGATCCGATTAATTCGGATTTCGGCCCGGGTTATGCCTGCAGAATATCGGTCCAAGAACTATTTCAACATGACGCCTGAGAGGAGAATCAAACCGATGACTTCCTTAAGTATTCTCAAGTCACTTCAAGCTACTTGGTTTATCTCTTGATCTTTGTGTGCTCTAATATCCTCATTCCAACAACGAGAGGATTAGAAAATGACACGACTTTGACTCATGCTTCACGTCTGTTGACTCTTGACTCTCGGTTTTCGGCTCCTAGATATTTATCCGATTGTCTTATTTAATTCATTAAAAAAAGAAAAAAAAACAAAATAAGCAATGGAAGCTCCGGAAACGTAGACACGAACAAGACATATTTTATTTTGATAGTAATATTTTCAGAAGGAAGTTTCCCATAATTTTTAATTTTATTCAAGTGAACGAGTCACACGAACACATCTATTTAATTTTAATGTAGACATGAGGCTGACTCTGAATTGAGCCGAGGAGTGAGGAGTGAGGAGTGAGGAGTGAGGACACGTAGGTTCGCTCTTGTCTTGTCTTGTCTGAACTCTGAAAATATATACCAAACCTTTTTCCCCCTTGTTTCCATTTTCTCTATTCTTTCAATTCCATCTCTAGGGTTTCTGTTCCTTTTTTCCAAAATTTTTCACTGCACAAGTGAATCCTTTTGAATTTTGCAGCTGCTAAATGGCAAAGACTAAGCCCGGAAAGAAAGACCTTGATTCCTACACGATCAAGGGAACCAACAAAGTTGTTAGACGTAATTTTTTTTTCCCAAAGTTGCTTGCTTTTTCTCAGATGATTAAGTCTTGGTCATTTTCTGACTTAATTTACTTGTTCAGTTTTTTTTTTTTTTTCGATTCATTTTGGGTTTTCGTTTTAGTCCTTGAACAGGTTTGTTCACTCTTTCCTGCAGTTTTTCCATTTCTTGATGTTTATTTTGACAATTTTTTTTCTTTCTCGATTTTAGTAAATTTTTTAAAGCTTAATTAGCTGATTTTAAGATGGGTATAAAAAAATTTGTTGTTGACTGTTGTTTTCTACTACCTCCGTCCTAAATTGAAGCCATTTTAGAGTTTTGATACGGATTAATAGTGTGGTTTAAATGACATTTATTTTTGACTATTTTGCCTATTACACTCTTCAAACTTTCATATGATGGATATAAATGAGCGAGGAGTAAGACGAGGGGAAATGAGTATTGTAAAACGGCTTACATTAAGGTAAAGAAAAATAGTGCTAAATTTAAGGGCGGAGGGAGTAGTGTTTTTAGCTTTGATGTACATTTAAATGTGTGGTTCATACATTTTGTAAAATAAATTAAGATAGAGGAACCTTATGGAATGTCTATGCATAATTAGTTCATGATAAAGCTGTAAAAAACATATTTAAGGAACAACTAATACATAAAATTCAAACTTGGTAAAAAAACGACAATTTCGGGCTTGTAGAGTTCTGGTTGATTTATGACATGTATTAGCCAAAGTTCCCTCTTTTTTTTGCATAGTTTTATGTAGTGTTTTTTGCTTACATTGAGCTCATTAATATAGCTGTATAAAGCTTTTATCTTTTACAGCTGGAGATTGCGTATTAATGAGGCCATCTAACTCTGACAACCCTCCATATGTGGCTCGAGTGGAAAAACTCGAGGCGGATCACAGAAACAATGTGAAAGTCCGTGTTAGGTGGTACTACCGGCCCGAGGAATCACTTGGGGGTCGTAGGCAGTTCCATGGTGCCAAGGAACTGTTCCTATCAGACCACTTTGATATGCAGAGTGCTCATACTATTGAAGGTAAATGTATTGTGCACACTTTTAAGAACTATACCAAGCTCGGAAATGTAGGTACCGAGGATTACTTTTGTCGGTTCGAGTATACGGCCTCCACTGGTGGGTTCACTCCAGACCGTGTTGCTGTGTGAGTCTTAACATTGTTTTTTAATGTCTTTTATTTAAAAAAAAAAGTGATTATTTTGACCCAAAAACTTCGAGTATTTGATGTTTTGGGTATTGATTTGATAGATATTGCAAGTGTGAGCTGCCTTACAACCCGGATGACCTTATGGTGCAATGTGAAGGGTGCAAGGACTGGTATAATCAGAAATTATTGTCTGAAGTAATTAATTTCAAGTTTTTTCTTTGACCTGAATTTGAATTTTCAGGTCTTCGTTAGTTGTGCCAATCTTAGAGTGCCATGCTTAAGTATATTTGTCATTTAGTGATCAGTTTTAGTAATATCTGTAGTAATGATATTCGGCATAGTTACGAGGATAGTGTTCTTACCGTTGCTTGAATGAATAGTTACCCTTTCTAAAGTCTTTGAATTCATGTCCTGCAAGATTGAGCAAATAGCATTGACATAACTAGGCTATGAATTCATGTCCTGCAAGATTTAGCAACAAGTGATGCTCACAGCTATAATAAGTATACACTACTAATTATACGAGACCTTGAAAAAGTTAAAAACTTGAGGTTTCACATCAAAGAATTACTTGATGGGAATGATTTTAGAAAATTCATCGAGTCAAAGAAAATGAAGCTCGGTAGTTGAAGCATTATGTGAAGATAGGAGAATCATATGTAAAAAAATGTCGGGTGCTATTTATACCTCATAGACAAGTTAGGTACGATAGGCCTAAATGGACTTAGCCCTTATCACACAATATAAAGTGATTTGGGGTTCCAAACTTCTAATGACTCGATGGAGGCCATCTTGACATTTAACATATACTTTTGGATCAATTTCAACTCGAATCAAGTTGTATTATGCGTTGCATTGGGGCTTCAACATTTAGATTATACGGTTGATTTTCAATTGAAATCAGAAGACTTTAAGTTTCTTTGAATTTCTTGAAAGGTTAAATAATGGCCTTGATAGTTGAAAGAAAAATATTAGTATGCAGTAGTTGTACTTCGGGAGTTTATGTTATTTATTTTAATACTACTATTTAATGTTGGACTTCCATGCAATTATGTACTATTAGGGGAGAGAATTAAACTATACATTTCGGAATGTCCGTTGGAAAGATCTTAACCATTTTTGTCATTAGGAGTGTTAAACCCCCCCCCCCCCCCCCCCCTACCTCTCCCTGTCCCTCTCCCCCCAATTGAGTGAAATGTTGGTTAATGATTGATATTGTATACATATTTCAGGTTTCATCCATCATGTATGGGTAAGACTATTGAAGAAGCAAAGAAATTGGAGCAGTTTTTGTGCTTAGACTGTGATGAGGACGCGAAAACGTCTTTGAACTCTTTCCCTGTTTCACCATCTCCAGAGTCGTCAAAGGTTGTAAGAATTCCCGACATCTGGTGTCACGGTTTACATTAATTTCTTTTTTTCAAGTGTATAAAATTAAATTACATTTCATGTAACAGTTATCCAAATATGGTAATTTATCGTCTTGTGTTAATAGCAGTTGTGTTGTTTCATGTTGATTATAGGTTGACCCGAAGCGCAGAAGGAGATAACATGGTGAGCTCCATGTCGGAAAAAGTTACCTGGTTTTCTGGCGGATCGACCCGGAATTGTTGTTGTTGTTGTGATGATGTTAAAAATGTACAGTGGAAACTGTACTCTGCCACAAAAAAAGGCTAGAATATATGTAATGGTGATCTCTACATAAATATTTCTATGAGCATGTCTTCTGTGTGCTGTTAATCTCAGATATATTTGAATTATTGATTCCAAAACTGTCACATTTGAATTATTGATTTCAAAACTGTAATATAATGAGGAAACTATCTTGGAGAGTGTTTGTCTAAATCTAGCTAATTCCGCACCACGTAATTACTTCAGACACCCTTTATTGTGATATATACAGAAATACCACAAATCGCACCTATACGACATTTCGGTGCACTAAAGACTCAAAAAAAATTCTTATTATGCAAACAGGCACCATATCCAACAATCAAAAAGTGTTTAAAAGGACAAAATCAGTTGGAAGCTTTGGCACCAAATGTCTTAGAAAGCTCCTTAATGAGGGGTTTCTCTTTTAAGTTTTGCTCCTTCTCTATGTGCCATTTCTTGCTCGTGTTTTCGACCTGAAAAAAATACAGTCATTAATCCAATGCAATCAGCAAAGTCTGATATGTATTATTTGCTGTTACAAATGACAACGGTTTGCAGGCATAAGATATACATACCCATGTTCTAAGAGGATTGAGCTGCTCTCGAACCATTTCAAACTTTGGGTGTATTATGTCTTTGCCTTTCGTTTTTATGTCATCTCCCTGTTAAAAAAAAGACCAATTTTTTTTTTTTATACAGGAATCTGAATACAGGGAGAAACAGATAGGGAGGAGGGGGGTTTAGAGAATGTACTTTTTGAAGCTCAAGCTTAGAGGCCAACAGCTGAAACGTGACGATGGCACCACCAAAGATGAGCGTAGTAGCGCAAACAAATGCAAACCCAACTGAAAGAGTGGAAAAAAGAAGAAGATTTACATTACATATATTTGCCAAATCATGTTGTGGGAGGGAGGAGGAAGAAAGGGGTTTACTTTGTGATAATCCTGCTGCTACAGCTTTCATCTTCTCAGGATTAACGGGTGTATGCTTGTCTTGACGCAGCTCATTTGCTGTAGAAGCTAAACTTGTATTTTGTGCATTGGGTACTTGCCATCTGTGCATGGCAGAATAGATAAAGAATGTTAAAAATGAAAAAAAGAAATCTATCAAAGAAGACACAGCGATATAACCGAACAGAAGACCGTATTAGCTAGCTTTCCACACATTTGATTCAGAATTGCGATTCCAAAACACAGGCATCAGAATTTCGTAAGAAACCTACTAGGAAGAAAGTTAAAGTTCTTTTACAGACTGAATATCTAGCTACTCGGGTTTCTGGTCCTAAGATCAAGAAACGAAAAATACGGTTTTGTAGTAGAAATTAAGGACTCTGCAGTTACATATCATCTCTCAAGTCTAAACTAGACATTAAGAAAGACACTACTTGAATAGAACATATGTTCCATGATTAGTACATGCACTTCAGACAGTCGTTTTTGCAGTTTTTCACCCCGAAATGCAAGATTTTTAACTATACAAAAAACGCAATCTGTAGACTTATACTGAATATGGATTTCCTAATCTTATCTCATGGCTGCAACAAAGCCAGAGACAACTTCAATCTGACAGAAAATGTGCAAAATAGGTAACGACGGCTTTATTACCACTCATTTCCTAAGATCTTCCATTTTTTTGGGAACAAGAATTCCATGCTCAAAGTCTTCAACTAAAACACATACATAGTAAGAAATAATTCAAAACAGACAAGTAACAAAACACAGATTCCTGATTTGCACCCCTTACATAGCTTAACTGCATCCTCCAATCCATACACCCTTAATTCAAAAAAAAGCAGTAACTGAACCATACACAATTTCGCAAAAATGATAAGACATTTACAAAAATAAGGCAAATTGCTAAATCTTTTGTCATTTTTGTTTTTTTATTTTTTCTGATTACGTACGATCATCAGATTAAAGAACAATAGATAAGATAAATATACAGAGCTGGGAAGCTAAAATTGATGCAATAATAAGACAATACCGAACTCAATCAGACCTTCTAGGGCCAAAGGTAGTTTGTGGAAGAGAAACATAAGCTCGAAGAGGATTGAGAGCTTCAGCTGATCCAATACGTGTTGAATTATTCTTAGAATCATTCTGAACCACCCATTTCGAATTAGCAAAGTATGACGAAGAATTGGTTGATGATTCCGACTGAAAAAAATTCGGGGGCAAATTATGCTTCAGAACCTCAGGAAGAATATCAGCAGATAATTCTTGATTTTCAACGACAGAAGATGGAGAATTTGGAGGAAGCTTTGGTTTGGATTTTTCAGCCAAACGGGTGACAGCTTGTTTGGATTCTTGCAAGAAAAATGCACCCTCTGTGGCTGCTAATCTACCTGCCAGAAAGCTCATTTTTCTTCAATAAACTGTCTCTCTCTCTCTCCCTTCTGAATTTTGAGGCTCTGGACAGGGTCTTTGCGCGTTTTCGGAATAACTCGGGGGAAACTTTGAAAAGTATTTTTTTTCCTTCCATTTTTAGAACTAGAAAATAAAAAAGGATGTAGCCTAACGATAAAAATATGCAAATGATACTTTTATTAAAATTAACGTACATACCCTAGTGAGGGTCCAGGGTTTGAACCCGGCTTGGAACTTATGTGCGGCGTTATCCTTTCGTTTTCGGAAAGAAAAAAAACTGTCAATTATCGAAAAAAACAATCATGAAATTGTCTTTTCAGACATTATGCCTAACGATCTCTACTTGACATTAAAAAAACTACCAACAAAGTTATGCCCAACACGGAAAGTTCTTCTATGATGAGGATAATTGAAAAGTAATACATGTGGATGATTTTGGAAGAATTACCCTTAAAACACGTCCTATACTATCTAAAGACTACAATATCCTCTCACTTGCTTTTAAAATAGACGTCAGGGGCGGATGCATGTACACGAAGGACCAAGGGGTCACGTGACCCCATTGAGATTCGGAAAAAAAAATAGTATTAAAACGAAAAATTTTGTTATTAAAAAATGTCATTTTGTTGTTAAAATGTGTAGTTTTAGACTCTGGTGAGTCCACTAAAACAAATTTTTAGATAAAAATATAATTTTACGATCCGGTGACCCCCATTGAAAAAGAATTCTGGATCCGCCGCTATCAGACGTGACATATCTCTAATGCTCATACCCTCCAAATACATATCAAACATATTTGATGACAACGTCTTGATGAACATGTCAACTAGATTGTCGTCTCTTTGCGCTATCTATATGCTTTGATCTCTCGGGTTGGTAAAGATAATGACAATGTGGTGATCATGTGACATAGGTTAAAAAGATTTCATTATTTTTATTTTTTTGGACTGTGCTTATGCTTCTTGTGTATATTATTATTATTATTATTAATTTTTTTTGAGCAAGTTCGTTGACAGCTTATTTTAATTTAAATTATCTGCTGTGGACATATGTCGTTTTGCACGGCAATCCCACTTTGAATTACCATCCTTTGCCTGAAATTAATCTTCAATTTTAGTGCATGATGTTCATGTAGTTTGTTGATAGTATACATATCTACAATTATATATATAGAGTCAATTATTATATATCATGACACTGTTTTTTTACATTGCTATACGTCCAACCAAGCCTTCTCCATCTCGTATCGGTAGTTGGAAGTTGCACATGAGACTGGATATATATACGAGAATATATACGTGGAGCTCTGGATGTCTGAAAGCACGAGATTTACGTACACTTTCTTTGCTGTTGTTGTATATATATTGGATTTTCCGTGACATCTAGTTTTGTATAGGGAATGCAGTGCGCGGTTACTTTTAAACACGTTTTTTTAGAGGCCGGGTTAATTTTGTTTTTGGTTTTGCGGAATTCGAGGCGGCTCCGAGTGCTCGTAACGCCAAGAGCTCGTAAGGACTAAAAACAGCTTGATCCCGAAAGGGTACATAGGCGGTCACACTTTACTATAATCACACCTTGAGAATAATCAGTGGTGTATATAAACTAAATGCTAAAAGAATTTAACCAAAGGAAAGAGATAAATTGAGGTTTTTAATAATCAAATTGTCATTGATTTAACAAGATTTCAGATTGCCATTTCAAAAAACTCCATCAAATTGTCATTGATTTAACAAGATTTCAGATTGCTATTTCAAGAAACTCTGTTTAAAAAGGAACTGTTATTTTATAGTGTTCACTTTTTTCTTTTGCCTCTTTGCTACCCCAATCATATATCTTCATTCCATGCAAAAGAAGCTGCAAAAAATTAACACAGATTTAAAGGCTATATAAAACACCAACTATAGAGAAAAGTAGAAAAAAGGTTTAATAAAATTACAAACTTGTAAGAACTAAGAATTAATGAATTAATGTACCTGTTCGAGAAATAGTCGAATTCTTGTCATCAAAATTCACAGCCCAGAAGAAATATCCACCAAGACCTTGTGATTTCGCAAACTTGATCTTGTTTACTATCGTTTTTATATCATCATATCCGATCCATGACGTGTTGCTATACGAATACGCAGATACTGTCTCGTTATCGTACACCAACTTGACGTTATTACCCGAGTTGAATTCAGTGATGTTAATGTAAGGCATAACACCTTTGAATCCCGGACCGACTCCCACAGCCGGAGCTCCGATTTCGTGTCGATTTGGATCCTTCAGTTCCCATGATCTTCCATATAAAGGCAATCCCATTATGATCTTATTCGATGGGACCGCCCCGTTTGAGATCCATGATGATATGCCATAGCTAGTACTTATGTTACTTAACTTGTCATACAATAATGCTTGAGAGCCTGTTGTAGATGTGTTCCATGATCCCTTGTAATCATAGCACATAGGGTTGATAAAATCAAGATACTCACCCATGGTGGTCCCGGGATACGATTCGGGAGGATCAGACAGGATGAATGTTGAGGCGAAATACACGGCTGCGGATAGTAGAAGGCGGGGCTTGTTTGATACCACGGATTCGTTTATGACAGATACATGCCATTCTTGTAAGAGTAATGCTAAGTTAGACTTGTCTTGTGGCTTTTTCGGGAACTCCCAATCGAGGTCGAGTCCATCGAATCCGTATTTCCGAGCCACTTTGATAGTGGATTGGATGAATCTAGCTCGGTTTTCACGGGTGCTCGAGATGTTGGAGAATATGTTCGGATCGAAACTGCCGCCTCCGATTGACAACATGAGTGTCAATGTAGGGTTTTTTTTGTGAAGAGTGTGGGTGAATCTTCTCATCCATTTTTTCTGTGTTTTAGTGATTAAAAGATGGTGTGATGTAGCATCAGGTGTAATGAAGGCATAGAAAAGATGTGTGAAAAATGAGGTAGGTATTAACCATGGAGGATGCGTATCGGCTTTCCACGACGGCCAGTATCCCCCTTTAATGCCATCAGTAGGGATAGCGTTTTCCCGAGCCCCTTTAAGAGCCTCGGGATTAGGCAATAACATTGGAGGCAAAACCGAAGCCAGGACAGAAGTTCTTGTATTTAGGACCAATATTGCTAGAAAAAATATCATCATCTTTTGAATTATCAAAATGAAATGGAGGTGTTTAAAAAACAAAAGAGGCACATGTAATTTATAGGAGTGTTGCATTGACAAATGGATTATAATGGCGATTTAAGTATTTAGTTGGTGAAATGTGGATCAATCAATATTATGTCATTTTTGTTTTTAAGTAACAAACTTTATAATGTTGGCTGTTTGTGTATTTCCTTTTCATAAATTTGAATGGGTAACGGCTTTCTTTTTGCAGGCATATGGATTTATATTATGAGTATTAATTGCCTATGAGACAGTGATAGGCCTACAAATTAACGAAACTTAATGTACCGACCCGAAATTTTAATTAAGGGTATAATCGTCTTTTTCGTATCAATTAAGTAATTCATCGAGAACAGTATTGGGTTTGTGTTATAATACGGTTAAATACGAAACATATATTTATTTAAGTGCAAATTAGTTATACAGCCGTCGTTAGAGAATTAATGATCATTTAGGACACTCCGAAATCTTATTTAGTTATAAGGACATTCTAATTTTAAGAAGGAAACTTATTTAGTTATAAGGACATTCTAATTTCAAGTGGATAAACAAGAAAAAGGAAGGAAGAAAAAAAAGAAAGATGAAGTGTTGGAAAAAAAAAAAAAGTGCTGGAAGAAAAAAAAAAAAAAAAAAAAGATGAAGCGCTGGAGCTAATGTTTGTTTGTTTGTTTGTTTTTTTTGTTTTTAGATGCAGTGGCAGTGACATTGATGACTTATGCAGTGACATTGATGTCTGAAGAAGTGACATTGATGACTTATGCAGTGACATTGATGTTTGATGCATGGACATTGATGTCTCGATGCAGGATATTGATGTCCGATGCGTGCAATGACATTGATGAATGATGCAGGGACATTAAGCTAAACAAGATCGTCAAATGATTCAAGATCGTGTTAAAGAATTGAGGGATTCCACAATGAATCCAATTATCGTGAGGGCACAAACAACGTGTGGCCATTACAAGAAAGTCATAGTGAAAAGTCTTTGTAGTTTCACCAAACTTGTACTTCTATCCATATTAAAAGCTCCACATTTGGAGAAATGCAAAACAAGAGCAGAAAGTTGATCGATGCATTGTTAGGTTTTGCGATGGACATTGACGACTTACGTGACATTGATGTCGATGCAGGGACATTGATAACTTTTGCAGTGACATTGATGTCTGAAACAGTGACATTGATGACTGTATTTACAATTAGATAACTGATGCAATGATATTGATGTCACCGCATATACAACTTGATACACATATTTGATAACTTTGTAAAGTAACTTTATTTCTTTGTTATCTTTAAATATTTGATTGATGTTGGTTTATTTGATTAGTGTTGGTTTAAATTTTCGATAACTTTGTAAAATAACTGTATTTCTTTTGTTTTTTTTGTTTAAATGCATATTTTTACAACCAAATGTATGCATAAATTGTTACAATAACACGTCACTGCATAAATCGTTACAATAACACGTCACTGCATAATTCGATACAATAAGACATCACTGCATAGATCGCTACAATAAGAAGTCACTGCATAAATCGTTACAATGAGATGTCATTGCAATCGCTACAATGAGATGTCACTGAACAAGGTTGTCAATGGATCGCGGCGGTCAATACATCATGGTAGCCAATGAATCGTGGCGGTGAATGCATCGGGGTGGTTAATGGATCCCGGTGGCCAATGCATCCGGATAGGTGGTCAATGCATGACGGTGATCAATACGTCACGTCGATTTTTATGAAGAAAAAAAATTGATTTTATGAAATTTATTCGGAAAAATATCAAATTTGATTTTAGAATAAAGAAGAGGAAAAAATATGAATTTTAGTGAAAAAATTATGATGATCCGAGTTTTAGATCAAAATATATGACCTTTAGAAATATGGTGAATTATAAAAAAAAAACAAACAAAAAAAAAACCCACGCACACAGTAAATTTTTTTTTTGTTTTGTTATGTTTTTTTTTATTTAAAATTACTTTGAAAGTTTTTTTTTCCCTCCTTTTTTTTTTCCTTCTTTCTCTTTATCCACTTGAAATTAGAATGTCCTTATAACTAAATAAGTTTCCTTCTTAAAATTAGAATGTCCTTATAACTTAATAAGATTTAATATTAAAGGAATTATTACAACTTTTATCTTTAATACTTAATCTGTGTGAATACTTAATCTGTGTGAATACTTAATAAGTTGTAATCAATCCTAATCTGTGTTAAAAACACATTTACCATCATTCAAAGTTGTAATCAGTCCTAAAAACACATTTACCAACAAAGTATTTATATCTCCAATAAAAAAAATACATTTCCAACACTATATTTGAGACATATTAATTACTTTTTTAATCTGTGTAAATCTTCTCTCTGCGACATATATAAAAAAACGGAGGGAGTATGTGTTATGTCGTGTGTGATGGTGCAAAATAAATTATATCGAAAAAGAAAAACTGCCGGCAACTTGAATGGGTCCAACTTTTTTTTCCTCGCTTAAAGCCTCCGGTATCCTGACCAACTAGCCCGACTAATTTGGAGTTCGATCCGGATCGTGTCTCTAGAGTCTAACTCTTACTCAGTGGTAATGTCTGATCAAGAGCTATGAATGGTCCAACTTTGCCCTTTGTGCTATCAATAGTACATTTTTTTTTCTTTTTGGATTAAACTCATTAATAAATGCGGCTTCTTTCGGCACCATGAAAATACTCACGGCACCACGATTACTCTCGACACCCTATAAATCACTTTTAGCACCACATTGAATATTTTTATTATTTTTAACAGTATAATGTCAGTAGCACTGATGTCCGTTTGCGGTACGAGCGTTACTAAAACTGTCGTTGGTTTTCAATCCCAACGTCAGTGACACTGAATTTACAGTTATAAATGTGTTATTAGTGTAAAACGTCAGACCCACTGATGTTGTGAGCGAAAAAAAAAACGTCATTGACTCTGACGTGCGTAACGTGATGACAAAAAGTAATTTGATGGTATGATGAAGAAAATGGGAAGAAAAAAAAAAATGTCAATAGTACAATGATTATCGCCTTAATAAATTACGGGTAATTATTTGTTATTTTGTTTGTTTAATGCTTTTTGGGAGTTCTAGACGATGGAGGTTCAAATTAAAGTTTAGTTCTTTAATTCTCTAAAAAAAAAAAAGTTTAGTTCTTTAAATGTTAAGTTTGGTGGAAATTAAGATTTTTCAGGAAAAGAGGTTATTGTATACCAACGTTTAGTTTCACGGATTCTTGTGATCAAAACCGACGAGCACGAGATGAATATCGATCTAAAATCGTTTAGCTTAAATTCTTCTAATAAGATCTAGTGATTTATTATATTTTCATACTACTGATTAAGCTGTAAGTATTTTCAACGTAGAAATGATTTCGTTGTGACATTATTATTTTATACTAAAAGTGATATTATTATTATTATTATTATTACCCACATTATTATCACATGATAAATTGTCTACCATTATTAGGAAAGATATTTAACGTGAATTTATCATTAGATGTATACGTTATTCCTATTGTTAAATACGAATGCATGCATTTAATTTATTAAATAAAGATCCTTATATAACAAACATTTCCATCCGGTTATTTTTTTTTAGAGAAAAGCTCATTCCTTGTTGTTGTCTTTTCCGGTGAGCCGCCCCGAGTGGCCATATCCACCACCTTTAAATAGTCATTTCTATCCCCCGGAGCTTATCAACCATGGCACTAATATAGTCATAAATATATAAACACAGACGTCCTTCTTCGTCGCCGATCAACTTCTGATTTTTTTTTTTTCTTTTCTTTGCTACATATGCTTTACATTCAAAGACACGATGCCCATCATTGAACCAATCATTTTGACCTTCATCGAGCTGCATCTATTTCAATCAACAAAGTCACCTCGTCATATAACCAGATGAATCAGTTTACTCTTGATCATCATCTTCAGGGCATTATTATAGGGATATGATGTTTGAGAAAGGATATGAAACATGTGTGAGCAGAAAAGGGACTAGCTAGGGGTGGGATTTATATGGAGATGGATAGATTGTGTGTTAAAAATAAATAAATAAATAAATAAAAGGTAAGAAGTCGTTATCGGCCTCATGGTGGTGAATAGATCTAAATTTGACGGAATCTAATCAGTCTGACAAAAAGGGCCGGGGTGTTATAGAATGAAAGAGTTAATCTAAATGCTGGAATGCATGATCATATTTGGGAGAAAAAAAATACACTACTGGCAATGTGAGGAGAAAAGGTACCGGAGTATAAGTGTATAACGAAGAAATGTCAAAAACTTGCAAGTGGAATGTGAAATAATCGTATAAGCTTCGATATTAGGTGAGTCTTTTATTTTGATATAAAGCCAAAAAAGTGTTTTATATTATTTTCAAATATTTTGTGTATATATATCGAATGAACTTTTAAACTCTCGGAAGTCATTTTGAATGATTTCTTTAAAATTAAACGACTCGATTTAATTTAGTGCACATTTTTATAAATGAATAAAGCGATACTTGGAATTGATGGATAATACTTTTTTCATTTCGCGTGGAACGAAAGTGTCAAAGCTCGGTGGTTAGGGGGATTAGAGTTCGCTACAGGAGAACGGCTAGTCACCGGTCTCGGGGCCTCTTGACTCGAAATCTTTCCGATAGTAGCTAGAGTCTGCTCACTCGTAAGAGTGGGGACGGTACCTTTTCCCCGAAGATTCATGCTACGGCCCGGGAAAGCAAGGGCGACGGTTGGTGCGTGGGTCCTAGGGCATGGATAGGGTTGGCTGGAGCCGTGTAGGAGGTTTGCACGGTGAATGTTGATTCTTTTCCCTGACAATCGGCCGGAGTTGTCAGGCATGACTAGTTCTCGTGAAGTGCGGTTAAAATCCCTTGGGTACATATGGTGTTTGGGCGGTACTTGACTCATCGGCTCGGCCAAAGCTGGTGCTTGTAAAATAAACTCGACATGTTTTTCCTTAATGCTCGTGCATTATAAAACTTTTAAAATTGACTTATTATTATTTTTTGCTCCGTCTTTTATTTTTATTTTTCAAGAATTATTTACTAACTCGTTTTGCAAGATTAATAAAGGTTTCCGCTGCAAATTTTTATAAAAGTTGTTTTTATATTTATATATATACATATAGTATAACACTTGCACACGTGTCTCATACCAGCCCTTTGCTGACGCCTCGTTTTCCTTGTTTCTCTGTTTTGTTTTGTTTTGTTTTGTTTTCTTCTATAATTATAAATATAGGTTACAGGTTAATGATCGAGGGGAATGAATATTATAAGAGATGTTATTGATCGAGATCCGAGGAAATTGAAATTAATGTTTTTTTTGGTACTTCATTTAATTTTTGAGAGCTATTGTAGTTTTTGGGTTGTAATATTGTAATGGAAATATTTTATCGAATTGATGTTAAATTAACTAGTGGATTTATTATGTCAAATTGTGGATTAGGTTGATTATCTTGGGATTTTTAGTCTAGTTATTGAAGTCGTGGCGAGAGCTTCGCAACCCCTCCTAGAATGACCCCAGTGGACCTAGGGGCCGGGAGTAGGGTATTACAGATAGCAATTCAAACGTAAAATGGCGGAATTGATAAACACAGAAACAAGAAGAACACAGTGATTTAACGTGGTTTCCGGCGTTGTGCCGACTACTCCACGGACAGAAAATGAGATATTTATTATGCACAGAATTACAAGGTTTTCACAAGTGTGTGAATAACACTTTGAATGACACACATTGCATTGATTACAACATTGATATTTATAGACACAAGTCCCAAACCCTAACCTCCAAAGATCTTTATCGGAACTACCATAAATACCCCAGATGTGGACCCCAGCTCCAGCTGTTATCCACCAGACGAAACCCAGTTCAATAACTGACTTCCCAAACTTGTAATCAGTTGCCCAAATGTAGAACTCAACTATACTCAGCATAACGCAGCAGACCAGAAACTGACTGCTGACTTTAGAAGAAACTCAGTTGCACTTCATCAAACTGACTTTCACTGAACAGAATATACTGAACTGAACTGACCATCAATCTCAGTCTCAGTTTTCCCAGATTAGTTCCACCAGATATTTCTCAGTTTAGAGATCAAGTCACCAAAACTGACAAATCTCCACCTTAACTTGAACTCTCATTCAACGTCACCAGAATTGCATAATCAGATGTACTTGTACCAGATGCATTCGTCAATGCCAGGATGTATAGTACCAGACATCTCCTCATAATCCACTCAGTTGATCTGCCCTCAACTGAGTATCCAAACTTCAGTTTACAAGCTTTGAATATTCAGCAAGTCCAGACACAACTGAAACTTGCTCTGCTGAACTGGTTTAGTGTACATATCAGCTGGATTATCCTTGGTGCTGATCTTCTTCACTACAACCCTCTTCTCATTTCTAAGAAAATGATACCTAACATCGATATGCTTGGTTCTTTAATGATGAACCTGATCCTTAGCTAGACAAATTGCACTTAAACTGTCACAATAAATCTCAGCTTGATCCTGATGTAGCCCCAAATCACTAACTAGTCCCTTCAACCAGATACCCTCCTTGGCTGCTTCAGTAAGAGCCATATACTCGGCTTCGTAGTTGACAAAGCCACCGTTGTTCGAAGAGTTTCTTCCACCTGACAACCGAATTCCCCAATGTGAAAACATAACCGGTCATAGATTTTCTACCGTCCACATCACCCGCATAATCGCATCACAAGCATCGTGATTTCTCGAGTATCACCTCCATAAATGAGACCAACATCACCGTACCTCTAAGGTACCGAACATTCTTTTCACAGCCTTTCCCGTTGTTCCTTTCCAGGTTGAGCCATAAACCCGTCGACAACACCGACCGCCCGAGCCGATCGTGCCTAAGTGCACACCATGGCATACATCGATCGCCAACCGCACTAGCGTAGGGAACTCTGACATGTACTCCTTCTCCTCTCGCCGATATGTGAAGCAAAAACTCGACAAATGAACATTTGATGCCATAGAGTATCTATTGGCTTAGCAACTCGACATGCCAAACTTTGACAAAATCTTCTGGTATATAGCCATACGGAGATAAAAAACAGTTTCTCGGATTTCTATCTCTCCGACCTCCATCCCCAAAATTTTCTTGGCTGCACCCAAATCTTTCATTTCAAGCTCAGCACTGAGAAGGTCTTTCAGATACTGAACATCAGACTTCTTCTTTGAAACTATCAGTATGTTATCCACATATAACACAAGATAGATGTATGATCCATCTTCCAACCGACTGTTGTAAACACAGCAATCATAAGGACTTTTGTTGTAACCCAACTGGATCATATAACTGTCAACCCTTTTATACCACTATCTAGTAGCTTGTTTTAGTCCATACAAGGACTTCTTCAACTTACACACAAAATCTTCCTTACCAGGAACTTGGAAATCCTCTCGCCGAGTCATGTATATCTCTTTGTCTACCTCACCATGTAGAAAAGATGTCTTCACATCTAACTGCTCAAGTTCTAAGTCCTGTTGTGCCACCATTGCTAGTAACACTCTGATTGAAGTATGTCTGACTACTGGTGAGAATATCTCATCAAAGTCCACCCTTCTTTCTGACTGAACCCTCTTGCAACCAAACGTGCCTTATACTTAACTCCTTATGCCTCAGTTATCCCTTCCTTCTTCTTGAAAATCCATTTGCAAGTAACAACTCTCCTATCAGCTGGATGTTTAACTAGATCCCAAGTCCGATTCTTCAGTAATGACTCCATTTCATCTCCCATGGCAGCAAGCCATTGAGATGCTTCAGAACATGTCACTACTTCCCTGTAAGTAGAAGGTTCAAAACCACCCACTTCTTCTGTAACTTGAAGTGTGTATCCAACCATATCATCAAACCATACCTTCGAGGAGGTATCCCAACATTGGATCTTCTAGCTCGCCGATGCCTATACTCGCCGACCCACGTTCTCGCTTGATGCTCAACCGACATTTGCTCACCGATCGGCTTGATTCAGCTTCTCGGTTCAAAGCAACCGATCGATGAAAACTGACTTGGATCGGTTGATTGTTGCATTCCAACTGACTCCACCTGAAGCTCCACCTTACCGTCGCTTCTCGGCCAAAGACTAGTTTCAATTTCGGTTATCCTCCCCACTGATGAACTGAGTGTGGAATTTTCATCGAAAACTGTATCTCTGCTGAGAATGACTCTGTTTTCTGCTGATGACCAAATTATATAACCCTTAACTCCATCACCATACCTAACAAACACTCGTTTCTTGGCCCTTGGTTCCAGTTTCCCTTCACTGACATGATAGTAAATTGTGCTTCCAAATACCCTTAGAACTGAATAATCTGCAGGCTTACCTGACCACATCTCAACTGGTGTTTTGAGACTGATCTCCGTGTGAGGACTCATGTTGATTAAGTAGCAAGCTGTGGTTACAGCCTCTGCCCAAAATCTCCTTGATAAACCAGCATGAGAAAGCATACATCTTGCTCTCTCCAGAAGAATTTGATTCATCCTCTCAGATACACCATTTTGCTGAGGAGTATTCCTGACTGTATGATGTCTGGAAATACCATCAGTTTTGCATAATGTATCAAACTCAGTCTAGCAGAATTCCAGACCATTATCTGTACGAAGCCTCTTGGTCTTCTTCCCCAACTGATTTTCAACTAGAGCCTTCCATTACATGAAGCTCTTGCATGCCTCACTTTTGTGTTTCATTAGCACCACCCAAGTCATCCTTGAATAGTCATCTATGAATGACACAAAATATCCGTGACCACCCAATGACTCCACCTTTGATGGCCCCCAACAATCGAATGAATGTAATCAAGTGATGACTTTGTATTGTGTATCCCTTTTGAGAACTTGCTCCTAAGCTTCCCAAACACACAATGCTCACAAAAGTCCAGATGCTTGACCTTACACTCCCCAAGAAGATCATTCTGAGAGAGAACATGCATCCTCTTTTCACTCATGTGACCAACGTTGAAATAGTCCTAAACCCAATCGGGTTGGACCGGATCCGACCGGGTCGGATCATTTCTACTATTTCTTTATGTTTATACATATATTAAATGGCTTTTATGTTGTCATATATATGTTCTTTTAAAGAACCAATTATGAATTGTTATTTGATAATGTCCTTAGTATTAAACTGTGATAGAGAAACCATGATAGGCGATTATGGTTGATGAGATCTCTAATCACTTTAATAAGTTTGATACTTAAATGTCTCTAGGCTGATGTACTATCAAACACGGCATTGATAGTATAAACAGACTAGCACGTATTAGATGTCTTCTGTCTTTAAGGGCAGGGATAGATCTCGTCTATCGAAGTGTAGAGACACTTGGACTGTACGTTGACGTGTATTAGAGAATGCGTACGTTAGACTGACCAACTTACACGGATAAGTGTCACACTATGTGACGGTTGTGTAATTATCCTTTGGACCGGAGTCTTCATGGCATCACGGTGTGGATTGTCATGCTTTGACACTATTGAGGTTTCCCCTAGCCACGGGGCGATCATGCGGTAGTGATTGGGTGTGATCACTGAAGCATGCGGAGTATACATGATTGGTCGTCCGGGAATCGCGTATCCTATGTTTGGGATCGAATATCCGAAATGGCCTTCTTATAAGGAATGTCCTACTCTCGTGAATCTTTGCAAAGTGGGAGTAAACGAGTTACTTCGAGAGAGCTTGATATCCAGATTATAAGATACGGTCGTTGATGTTTGACACTCGACATAACGACCGTATGGATATTATTATTGCGATAGGATTGTAAGTTACACGGTAATCGTTTCACATGAAAGGTAGTAGTCATTGCATTTGACTCTTCCGATGATGGGGGTCACGGTGTGTTTCTAGACGCTATCCCGTGATCGTTAGGCATGAAGGACATTTTCGTAATTTGCACTTTGTGTCTACGGCCAACATATTCGGAAGCCTATCGGGTCACATACATATAAACATCTAGCCGGATTAAAATGTGGTTATAGATGATAACCAAATAAGGAAAGTTTATCTCGAGACTATAAAGGTTATAGTAGTAAATTAATATGGTGGTATTTATTTATTATGAATAAATTAAATACAAGATATTAATTATGATGATTAATTAAATATGTATATGATGTATGAATTTCAAAATGGTATATATGTGTATATGATACATGTATTTTGAAAATTAATTAATCATAGTATATATTATTAATTAAAGAATATTGGCCAAAATTAAATGTGTAAGAACACGCATATTGGCTAATAATATCTTTGTGTATTTGATACATTTGGATTGTGCAATTTAATTAATAAGATTATCATATATTAATATTAGATATTAATGACTATAGATTTGTAAATGTGTAAATTGATTTATGGTAATAAGATATATATATTCAATATAAGATATTGACAATATCTTGGAAATATTTAATATAAGATATTAAATTAAATGAGATAAATCAATAAATTATATTTTCCTTATTTTATTGGGAAAAGATTTTCTTCTCTTTCCACACTATATTAGAGGGCGCCACACTACACTATAAATAAGAGGTGGGTGTCAAGCTCTTTTGTACATCACAATTCCAAAAACTAATAGTTCTTGTGTAAAATAGAGAGCATCCTATGAGAGTTGGAGAGAGGGAAAAGGCCGGTCTCCAAGCAACCGGAGTTTTCCAATAGCAATCCATGATGGGATTCCGGCGGAGTGTTCGTGTGGACTAGCGGTAGAGGCCGAACACTTGGGCGGCTCTATGCGTAACTACTCTCCTTAGACGGTCAAAGCGTCGATCTTAAAGATCAACCAAGGTAACCACCGTCTACTAACTTATTTGTTTATTGCTTAAACGAAGTCGATCTTGGTTAAAAGGAAATAAAATTTTAAATTCCGCCGCGTTCCCGCGTAGATTTCCTAACAACGTCTCATATGCCACGCTTTGTAAGTCGTGGATCGATGAATCTCGCTGATGCACAAACGGCGAGAACAAAGCAACAACTGACCCTTGAAATATATACATGGTCCCTTTCTTGATTCCCTCGAGAACCTAAAACCGAGTTTTTATAGACACTCAAAGACACCATTTTCCCCCTTAAAATTGAATCCCCCTTGTTGTCCAAAGAACTGAGAGATATCAAGTTTTTGGTCAATTGTGGAACATGTCTAACTTCACTCAGTTTACAGAATCTTCCATCATATGTCCTCAACTGAACTGAGCCAATCCCAACTACCTTGCAGACCTTGTTGTTTGCCATAGATATATGACCACCATCTATCCGTCGATAACTTGAGAACCACTCTCTCGTGAGGGCAAATATGAAAGGATGCCCGAGTCTAGAATCCACACATCGCCTTGATATGCCGACTCTCTCCGCCACTAGACCATGTCCTCATCCGAATCATGCTCACCGCTACAACACTGTGTGCGAATTGTTCTCCCGTCGTTTCTTCCTCTTTGGACAATTGGACTTCCAATGTCCTCGCTCCTTACAATAATTGCAAACATCTGTGGATTTAGGGCCTTTGGACCTTGTCTTCTTGGAACTTTTCTTCCTAGACTGACCATGCTCTTTTCCATCGCTACACCGACTATCGTCCGTGACTCGATTGTATGCCCTACCGCCTTATGTCTCACCACCGGCATGTAAAGCCGACCTTACATCCTCTAAAGCAACTGTATCCTTCCCAACTATGAAAGACTGCATAAAGTTCTCATAGGAAGCTGGTAATGAAACCAGCAAAATCAAAACAACATCTTCATCCTCAATCTTAACATCAATATTCCTGAGATCAAGTAATATTGTGTTCAACTGATCAAGATGATCTCTCAACTGAGCCCCCTCATGCATCCTCAAATTTGAATAGCCTCTCCTTCAAGAAGCAACTTGTTGGTCAATGACTTAGTCATATACAGGCTTTCAAGCTTTAACCATAACTTGGCAGCGGTGTCTTCCTCGAAATTTCGTGATAACATCATCGACAAGCACAACATGATGGTTGAATGTGCTTTCTCCTCCAGACCGGCATAATGCAGAACCGGCACCCTCTCTATCGATAAAGCGAGTCCACAATCCTTGTTGCTTTAACAAGGTCCGCATCTTGATTTGCCATAAACCGAAATTGTTCCTCCCCGTAAATTTATCAATCTTCACGTTCATTGCCGACATCCTTCTAATTAAAGAACAAACCTTTGATCACAAAATCCTAGCACCGGTCACCGGTCTTGGTGAAGATCAACTATGTTCAACCCGCAACTCTCCGAATCTTGAACCGACGCTCGATACCGTTTGTTAAAACACGTACGAAATCTTGCGCTTTAGAAAGAAACAAACACAGATAGCAATGCAAACGTAAAATGGCGGAATTGATAAACACAAAAACAAGAAGAACACAGTGATTTAACGTGGTTTCCGGCATTGTACCGACTACTCCACGGACAGAAAAGGAGATATTTATTATGCATAGAATTACAAGGTTTTCACAAGTGTGTGAATAACACTTTGAATGACACACATTGCATTGATTACAACATTGGTATTTATAGACACAAGTCCCAAACCCTAACCACCAAAGATCTTTGTCGGAACTACCATAAATACCCCAGATGTGGACCCCAGCTCCAGATGTTATCCACCAGACGAAACCCAGTTCAATAACTGACTTCCTAGACTTGTAATCAGTTGCTGACGGACGTTCTCTAGTGCTATACAATCCTTACCGGCAGTGTACCAGGTCAACTCATAGTGCTAGTGTGGTGAGTCAGAGTGTCGAATCCTCAGGGAAAACGTGGTAATTCTTTTAAGTGTGGTTAAACACCAAAGAGTCATTATTAACTCGATCTAAACCGTAATTTTATAACACGATTACTACTATTCTAATCAACATAAAGTAAATGCGTAATTTAAAAGTTATTCTAATATAATATATATAGATATATAAATATACATAGATTGCAATATATATATATATATATATATATATATATATATATATATATATATATATATATATATATATATATATATATATATATATAGATACCAATATATAGTTTATAATAATAGACTAGACGGATAATTTTATAGAACTAGCCAAAGTTTATATAATTGATTTATACGATCTTTTTCGGTAAACGGAATGTGCTCGATCTTTCCTTTTATATTAGGTCCAATTGAGTAAATGAAACGGTGCACTCCGAGGTTAACAATTCCTCCTCACACGAGCGTATGAAATTGTCATATGTCAAATTGTCATCGTTTAATCTCCACAACCGCCCCATGCTAATCTCGTTAGTACGAACAGTACCGAGTACAAATCTACCCCGGATAAAAGAGGTTATTCCGTTTGTCAGACGGCCGATGTTATTCAAAAGGCTCCGGTTGTCAGGCGGATCGATTTAACTTTCCGGTGTTAGTTTCAATTAAACCGTTGATTTTAACATTATTACGATCTTGAGCACAAATTTAATAAGGTTCATCTTTCCCAAGACAAATCTGCCCCCGGGTAGGAAATAGGATTCCGTTGTCACGCTTTCGCACGGCCAATTTTACACTCCGGTTTTTCTATCTTTTATCTCATATCCTAACTTCTCGGTCGGTTCATCGTTAGGTTATATGTTGCGATTCATCTTGGTTAATTACGTCAATCCGAATATTATCAATACGTTGCAAAATAGAAAAAGATTCAATTAACTCAATTTTAGTAAAATTTTACTTAGAAACATTCCTTTACCAAAAAGATCGAAATAAAACGATTACATAACTTTGGCTAGTTATTAGATTTAGCCTAAAAACATTATAACGACTAAAAAGATAAAAACAAACATAACAAACATAAATACTTAAGAAATTTTACCCGATTACAAATGTTGAATCAGAGGTCCTATTCTTCCGGATATTACAACGACTTCAACAACACCGAACTTCTGATAATTTCCCGAGCATTACAACAATACTACGGTATTATTATTTTTGGCATAAGGTCTATTTACAACTACTACTAAAAAGAAAATAAGAAGGAGATATATATATATATATATATATATATATATATATATATATATATATATATATATATATATATATATATATATATATATATATATATTGGTACACCCGATTCTCGTTGCAAATGAGCTCCCTTTTATAGGCAAAACTCCCTTGGCCGGACCGGTCCTTGATATGGCCGGACTGGTCCGGCCTAATGATTGAATCCATCCCCCTTGATTAATCAAAGCATGTGCGAGGATAATATATATATAATTATAATTATATATATAACTTATAAAATTCATATCTCGAGTTCCCGATCTCCAAACAACATGATTCAAGATGCATTGGAAAGCTCGTTGAATGATATACAACTTTCATGAAGGACTCTTCTTCAGAAAATGTCTTTTTGATGAGCCATTCGTTTGTCGAAGATATTTCTCGATTACCACTTAATCAAATCGATTAGCCACTTGACCACTTCGATTGACCACTTGACCACTTAAGCTCGTGACATTCTCTAAATCCTTTCAGAGATATGATTATACTTCAAAATGTCGATTCTCGGGATCTTGGCTTATAAATCTGCAATAAAATACCACAAATACCCACGTAAATCTGACACGACACTCCGATTTACTAAAATCGGTACAAAACGATAACTTTTTACTATTATTACTAACTTTTACTACTAACTATACTAAACTATAAAGATTAATATTTCATACTATTTTTATCATAATTTCATATATTTTATATAGAATTCGTTGATAAAACATAATAATATAACGTATATTTAATCATATAAAAGTAGTATATCAGTTTCCCAAATGTAGAACTCAGCTATACTCATCATAACGCAGCAGACCAGAAACTGACTGCTGATTTCAGAAGAAACTCAGTTGCACTTCATCAAACTGACTTTCACAGAACTGAATATACTTAATTGAACTGACCATCAATATCAGTCTCAGTTTTCCCAGATTAGTTCCACCAGATATTTTTCAGTTTAGATATCAAGTCACCAAAACTGACAGAAAGGTTATGTCAGCCGTAAGATGTTTCAGAAGGACGTAGATTCCGAGTAGAGAGAACCTACACTGTTAGAAGATAAGATCAATGAGGGTATATTAGTTTTTCCTTAAATGTTTGTTATTAAGAGAGTGTACTAGAATATCTAATACTAGATTCTACCTAGATTTTATCCCTTTTGTCATTATCTTTGTAAGGCATGTATAGGCTCAGAATGCCGGCATAATAATATGATTACATCTTTATCCAAAATTCAAGTTGGTATCAGAGCCTTGAGGCTATAGACAACAAATAATATTTACCATCCACAGTAGGAACTCTATTTGGTCCCCAAATATCTACATGAATCAAATCAAATACAGACATAGTAGATGATGTACTAACAGGAAACTTTAGCTTCTTCTGTTTTGCCAGAGGACATACAACACAGTTATGTACAGGCAACTTTATTCTAGAGTCTAAAAGTTTCAAAGACTTCATTCTATCCACAGATGGATGACCTAATCTAAAATGCCACAAAACGGAATCAGAAAAATCACAAGTATTACACAGAATTTGAGATTTATTCAGACAAGCATTGTGATCTTGATCAGATTTGTTGCAGAAAATGTACAAGGCACCCTCTAATTCAGCTGTACCAATCTTCCTCAAAGTTTGTAGGTCCCGCATCACACACTTGTCAGTTCCAAAGACTACTGATATGTGACTATCATTGATCAATTTTCTTACTAAGATTAGGTTATAGGTGAAAGATGGGATACAAAACACATTTCTCAAAATGATATGTGTATTTAATCTGAATTTGCCTATGTGCGTGACATTAACATGAGAACCATTTGGCAGATTAACATACAAGCCTTGAATAGTCTGAACATCAAATAGATTTTTTAAATCAAAAGTTATATGGTCAGTAGACCTTGAATCTATGATCCAGTGATGGCTACTGCCCTTGATACCTGAGAGATTAGCAGAAGTGTCTGCAGTCATTACTACCGAATTACAGTGGCTGTTTCCAGATTGAAGTCCTTAGATCAAAGACAGCAAATGATCATACTGAGAATTTGTGATTGATGTGTCAGCTGCTGTTTGAACTGTGCCTTGATGATCATTAGAAGGATCTTCAAAACCTTGTTCTTCTAGGCCTTGATCAAAAGTAACATTGTTTGCCACATCTCCACTATAACCTTTGCCAGATCCTCCATTGAATCCTCTGCCAGATCCTTTAAAATTGGGTGGAAAACCAAACTTCTTGTAACACTTTTCAACTGTATGACCTTCCTTGCCACAATAAACACAATGAGGTTTCTTGTAACTGCCTCTAACAGTTCCAGAACTTCCTCTTTGCCCTGGCCACCAAATCTTGGATTAACAACATCATTACTTTCCAGATCTCTTTGACTATTGACGACCAACAAAATAGACTCAGAACTGGAATTTGAGTAGTTCATCTGCTCTTCATGATTGAGAGCCATTACAAAGCGGTCTTGACATCCGGAAAGGGCCTAGTCATCAAAACTTGTGACTTAACTGCTCCAAAATTGCCATTCAAACCTTTCAAGAACCTAGTCGTATAAGAATTGGCATAATGTTCCCTGATCATTGGCAGGGCAGCACAAGTGCATGGAGGAATTGGTTTTAGTACTAGATATTGATCCCAAAGTGATTTCAACTTGGTGAAATACTCAGTCACAGACAATGTACCTTGTTTAACCCTTTCCATTTCCTCTTCAAGATTTGATAATCTATAAGCATCAGCTCTACCAAACCTATCTTGAAGATCTAGCCAAAATTTCTCTAGCCGTATCAAAGTACATAGCACTTTCAGAATATTGGGAATCATGGAATTAATAATCCAAGATGTAACTAAATCATTAAGTTGCATCCAGTGTTCATAACCAGGATCATCTTCAGGAGGCATGACTGAAGTACCATTGATAAAAGACAATTTACCTCTTGAAGACAAAGCCTTAGAAACCGCTATCCTCCAATGATGAAAATTCTCTGTTCCTTTCAACAGAGGCTGTACCAATACTAAGCTTGGATTATCTGTGTTATTTGAGTGATTCACCGGTCCAATTCCTTGATTGGACATGACAACACCAAGAACGAATAACCAAAAACCCCCACTTTGAATTACCATCCTTTACCTGAAATTAATCTTCAATTTTAGTGCATGATGTTCATGTAGTTTGTTGATAGTATATATACATATCTACAATTATATATATATAGTCAATTATTAAATATCATGACATTGTTGTTTAACATTGCTATACGTCCAAGCCTTCTCCATCTCGTATCGGTAGTTGGAAGTTGCACTGAGACTGGATATATATATTAGCGTATATAGTTGTGTATATATTTTCAATTGTATTTTGTAATAGCCCTAGTGATAGGTTATATATTCTGTGTAATAGTTTCAACTGTGAATATATCAAAAACATAATTTCTAAACTTCATCTGTTATGGTATCAGAGATCTTCGATCCCTAAACCTAATTTTTTTTCCAAGCCGCCACCCTACAACTCGGCTTCTTCTTCTTCACCACTTTTTGTCAGCATAACTCGGCCTCCCCCTTTCCGGAATCAATGGCAGACGAAAAACTCATCACTTTCAACTCCGCCAATCAAGCTACCATTAAACTTGATGCTACCAACTACTACGTTTGGCATATGCAGATAGAATCTCTGCTCATCGGTAATGACCTCCTCGGCTATGTCAATGGTTCTACACCAGCACCGCCGGCCACCCTCACCGTTGACAACAAAACCACACCAAACCCTGCTCATCAGCATTGGCTTCGTTAGGACAACCTAATACACAACCTGCTCATTGCGTCCCTCACCCCACCGGTGGCTACCCTTCTCTACGGCAAGAAAACATTAGCGCAAGCATGGAAGACGCTCTCCGATGTTTATGCAACTCCATCTCATGCTCGGCTCAAACAGATTCGTCAAAGTATGAAGGATTACACTCGTGGATCACAATCCATCCATGAATACCTGTACACCCTCAAACACAAGGCTGATGAACTTGCTCTTCTCGGGTCTCCCATGGATGGCGAAGACTTTCTTGATATTGTTCTCGACAATATCGGCCCGGAGTACGCTGAATTGGCTCGTGCTATTCAAGTCAGGGACACCACGATTTCTTTTGAAGAGCTTCATGAGAAACTCTTAAACTTTAGGCCACCTACTCCGGCTGCAACCCCCTCCTTTGCACCGGCTACGGCCCACGCCGCCTTCAAGCCGCAGCAACGCAGCCAGCAGCAAATATCAGCACCTAATCGCCCTCAGCAGTAGCAAACTTATGGTAACAACTATTTTCCCAACTATGGTAATCATGGTAACCCTAATTTTAATAATTACAGTGATCAAAGGTCCAATAATCAAAATCCGAATCAGTCTGCTTCGAATCGTACTAGGCGCCCTTTTTTGGGAAAGTGCCAAATGTGTTATGTACAGGGTCATGTTGCTCGGGATTGTCCTCAGTATGGGGCACCGGTTCGTCAAATTTTCAGTCAAATGTGACCCCAAGGCCCTCGGCCTCAGGCTAACATTGCAGTTCCCGCTCCTGACTCGGCTCAGCTCGATTCGAATGCACCAAATTGGCTTCTTGACAGTGGGGCTTCTCACAATGTGACTCAGGATCTTCAGAATTTGTCTCTGCATGCTCCCTACACTGGCACTGATGACATGTTGGTTGGTGATGGTAAGGCCCTATCTATTACTCATACTGGTAGCTCGTCTATTCCTATTTCCCCTGAAAAATCCTTATCCCTCAAACATGTCCTCTGTGTTCCCAGCATGTCTCCTAATTTAATATCCATATCTCAACTTTGCAAATCCAATAATCTGTCTATTGAGTTCTTACCCTCTGAATTTGTTGTGAAGGAAATTCGGACGAACCGGCCTATCCTCCGTGGTCCAGTTAAGAATGGTCTGTACGAGTGGCCCAATCCGCCTATCGTTGCATTTGCCTCAAATAAAGCCTCCTTTCAAGATTGGAACCATCGCTTGGGTCATCCAGCTCGTCCAATTTTATCCACTATTTTGCACAATTATAATTTACAGTCCTCTAGTTCTACTTTTTCACATTGTAATGCGTGTCTGCAGAATAAAAGCCACAAACATCCTTTTGGCATTTCTACTTTACATTCATCCCGTCCCCTTGAGATTATTTTTAGTGATGTTTGGACATCCCCAGTTTCTTCTATTGATGGTTATAAATACTTTGTTATATTTGTTGATCATTTCACGCGATATATTTGGTTTTATCCGTTAAAACGCAAATCTGAGGTTCATCCTACATTTATTCGCTTTCGTGCCATAGTGGAAAAATATTTTGAACAAACCATCAAAGTTCTCTATTCTGATAATGGGGGTGAATTTATCTCTCTTCGTGAGTATTTCTCACTAAATGGCATTTCCTTTTTCACTACTCCCCCTCATACCCCTGAACATAATGGTATTTATGAACGTCGAAATCTCCACATTGTCGAAACTGGTCTCGCCTTACTCTCTCATGCTTCCGCTCCCACCTCATTCTGGCCCTATGCGTTTGCCACTGCTGTTTACCTCATCAATCGAATGCCCACTCCCACTCTCAATCTGACCTCCCCTTATGAATTCATCTTTCACAAACCGCCAAATTACCATAAACTTCGTGTTTTTGGATGTCTGTGTTATCCCTGGCTCCGCCCCTACACTTCTCATAAACTTCAACCCCGCTCCCAACCTTGTGTGTTTCTCAGTTATGTTCTTAACCAACATGCGTACTATTGCTATGACACTGTTACATCTCGCCTCTATGTCTCCCGTCATGTTAACTTTGTGGAGTCTATTTTTCCCTTCTCTTCCCAGCCTACCTCGGTCCCCTCGCACTCTCTGGCCTCTCTCTCTCACTGGCTTCCCCTTACCCCCCTCTTATTTACTAGACCAGATCTTGCCTTTGCTGTCAACAAACTGTCTCAGTTCATGCACGCTCCCACGGATCTTCGTTGGAATCATGCCAAGCGCATGCTTCGTTACTTAGCTGGGACAGTGGACCTCGGTTTACAGCTATATCGTGACTCCCCACTGGTTCTTCATGCCTTTTCTGATGCAGACTGGGGTGGCTGTAAGGATGATTATGCCTCTACGGGTGCTTATGTTGTGTATATTGGCAGAAATGCCGTCTCTTGGAGCTCCAAGAAGCAGTCCACTGTTGCTCGATCATCCACTGAGGTTGAATATTGCTCTGTGGCCTCTACTACAGCTGAGCTCCTATGGGTTACGTTTCTCCTCCGTAATCTTGATTTTCCCATAGCTCAACCTCCTGTTGTCTACTGTGACAATCTTGGTACCACGCAGTTTTGTCATAATCCCGTTTTTCATTCTCGCATGAAGCACGTTGCCAT
Organism: Gentiana straminea; assembly: GCA_036785695.1. Classification (NCBI taxonomy): domain Eukaryota; kingdom Viridiplantae; phylum Streptophyta; class Magnoliopsida; order Gentianales; family Gentianaceae; genus Gentiana; species Gentiana straminea. The sequence continues at coordinate 4,384,170 of JAVUPR010000135.1, forward strand.
TGACTATCATTTTATTCGCGATCAGGTGCAACGGGGTGCTCTGCGTGTTGCTCATGTTAGTGCTCAGGATCAACTTGCTGACTGCCTCACCAAGTCTCTTCCCAGATTAGCTTTTCTTCATCAGCGTAGCAAGTTGGGTCTCCTCTCTCGTCCAACTTGAGGGGTGGTATTAGCGTATATAGTTGTGTATATTTGTTTATATTTAATATTATCATTAGGTCGTAGATATTTTCAATTGTATTTACCGTAATAGCCCTAGTGATAGGTTATATATTCTGTGTAATAGTTTCAACTGTGAATATATCAAAAACATAATTTCTAAACTTCATCTGTTAATATATACGAGAATATATACGTGGAGCTCTGGATGTCTGAAAGCACGGGATTTACACTTTCTTTGTTGTTGTTGTATATATATATATTGGGTTTTCCGTGACATATGGTTTTGTACAGGGAATGCAGCGCGCGGTTACTTTTAAACACGTTTTTTTAGAGGCCGGGTTAATTTTGTTTTTGGTTGTGTGGAATTCGAGGCGGCTCCGAGTGCTCGTAACGCCAAGAGCTCGTAAGGACTAAAAACAGCTTGATCCCGAAAGGGTACATAGGCGGTCACACTTTACTATAATCACACCTTGAGATGAGAATAATCAGTGGTGTATATAAAGTAGTATAAACTAAATGCTAAAAGAATTTAACCAAAGGAAAGAGATAAATTGAACTTTTTAATAATCAAATTGTCATTGATTTAACAAGATTTCAGATTGCCATTTCAAAAAACTCCATCAAATTGTGGCATGAACATATTTCAAGAAACTCTGTTTAAAAAGGAACTGTTATTTTATAGTGTTCACTTTTTTCTTTTGCCTCTAGTTTGCTACCCCAATCATATATCTTCATTCCATGCAAAAGAAGCTGCAAAAAATTAACACAGATTTAAAGGCTATATAAAACACCAACTATAGAGAAAAGTAGAAAAAAGGTTTAATAAAATTACAAACTTAATTATAAGAACTAAGAATTAATGAATTAATGTACCTGTTCGAGAAATAGTCGAATTCTTGTCATCAAAATTCACAGCCCAGAAGAAATATCCACCAAGACCTTGTGATTTAGCAAACTTGATCTTGTTTACTAACGTTTTTATATCATCATATCCGATCCATGACGTGTTGCTATACGAATACGCAGATACTGTCTCGTTATCGTACACCAACGTGACGTTATTACCCGAGTTGAATTCAGTGATGTTAATGTAAGGCATAACACCTTCGAATCCCGGACCGACTCCCACAGCCGGAGCTCCGATTTCGTGTTGATTCGGATCCTTCAATTCCCATGATCTTCCATATAAAGGCAATCCCATTATGATCTTATTCGATGGGACCGCCCCGTTTGAGATCCATGATGATATGCCATAGCTAGTACTTATGTTACTTAACTTGTCATACAATAATGCTTGAGAGCCTGTTGTAGATGTGTTCCATGATCCCTTGTAATCATAGCACATAGGGTTGATAAAATCAAGATACTCACCCATGGCGGTCCCGGGATACGACTCGGGAGGATCAGACAGGATGAATGTTGAGGCGAAATACACGGCTGCGGATAGTAGAAGGCGGAGCTTGTTTGAGGCCACGGATTCGTTTATGATAGATACATGCCATTCTTGTAAGAGTAATGCTAAGTTAGACTTGTCTTGTGGCTTTTTCGGGAACTCCCAATCGAGGTCGAGTCCATCGAATCCATATTTCCGAGCCACTTTGATAGTGGATTGGATGAATCTAGCTCGGTTTTCACGGGTGCTCGAGATGTTGGAGAAAATGTCGGGATCGAAACTGCCGCCTCCGATTGACAACATGAGTGTCAATGTAGGGTTTTTTTTGTGAAGGGTGTGGGTGAATCTTCTCATCCATTTTTTCTGTGTTTTAGTGATTAAAAGATGGTATGATGTAGCATCAGGTGTAATGAAGGCATAGAAAAGATGTGTGAAAAATGAGGTAGGTATTAACCATGGAGGATGCGTATCGGCTTTCCACGACGGCCAGTATCCCCCTTTAATGCCATCAGTAGGGATCGCGCTTTCCCGAGCCCCTTTAAGAGCCTCGAGATTAGGCAATAACATCGGAGGCAAAACCGAAGCCATGGCAGAAGTTCTTGTATTTAGGACCAACATTGCTAGAAAAAATATCATCATCTTTTGAATTATCAATATGAAATGGAGGTGTTTAAAAAACAAAAGAGGCACATGTAATTTATAGGAGTGTTGCATTGACAAATGGATTATAATGGTGATTTAAGTATTTAGTAGGTAAAATGTGGATCAATCAATATTATGTCATTTTTGTTTTTAAGTAACAAACTTTATACGTACTGTTGGCTGTTTGTGTATTTCCTTTTCATAAATTTGAATGGGTAACGGCTTTCTTTTTATAGGCATATGGGATTTTTGAAATTTTAATTACCTTTTAGATTGTGATAGGCCTTCAAATTAACAAACTTAATGTAACGACCCGAAATTTTAATTAAGGGTATAATCGTCTTTTCAATATTGATTAAGTAATTCATCGAGAACAATATTGGGTTTCTGTTATAATATCGTTAAATACGGAACATATATTGATTTAAAGATAAAAGTTGTAATATCTCTCTATATATATTTAGAAATGAGATTTGGATCAATACAATTTAATAAAAGAATTAAATGAAAAAAAAGGTGAAATCTAAAACATATATTATACACTATGTGTTATGTCGTGTGTGTGATGGTGCAAAATAGATTATATTTAAAAAGAAAAACTGCCGGCAACTTGAATGGGTCATGTATTAAAAAAAAAAACTTGAATGGGTTATGGGTCCTTTCCTAAAAATAAAAATAAAAAAAAAACTTGAATGGGTCCAACTGCTATATTATTAGTTTTTTTCTTTTTCGTTTAAAACCTCCGGTATCCAGATCAACTTTGTCCTTTGTGGTAATAGTACATCATTTTTTTTTGGATTAAACTCAATAATAAATTACGGGTAATTATCTGTTATTTTGTTTGTACGTTTAATGCTTTTTGGGAGTTTTAGACGATGGAGATTCAAATTAAAGTAGAATTACGGGTAATTATCCCGTTATTTTGTTTGTACGTTTAATGGTTTTTGGGAGTTTTAGACGATGGAGATTCAAATTAAAGTAGAGTTCTTTAAATGTTAGAGTTTGGTGGAATTTAAGATTTTTCAGGAAAAGTGGTTATTGTGTATACCAACGTTTCGTTTCATGGATTATTGTGATCAAAGCCGACGAGCACAAGATGAATATCGATCTAAAATCGTTTCTTACACCAAATTGGAGGCAAAAACCCATTCTTTCTTGTGATTAGGGTTCGGCCTTATTGGTTAACACATTAGTTTCATTTTCTTCTTTTATTCTTGATGATTATTCTTTGATATTTAAAGCATTAATGTAGATTTAATTAGGGTTTCGTATTTCAATGTCGATCTCCTATAGAAAGGTTATGTCAGCCGGCCGTAAGATGCATCATAAGGAAGGACGTAGATTCCGAGTAAAGAGAACCTACACCGAGGTACGTAAGAGACTAGTTTATCGGACATGTGGCGAACGTTGTCTTTTCGATCGATCGTGTGCTCGACTTCGACTACTGAGAAGAAGGGTCATTATAAATGCAGTCTTTTTCATTGACATTTCACAAACATGCATTTTTTAAATATGCTATAAGAGATTGAAATAAAGACCGAAATGACCTCTAGCGCGCTGTCTGTCTGCGAGAGGGAGATCAAAGAGATCTGTAAATAACAAATAATAATGTAATTATATTAATAATATATGTAGCATGCTTCTGGATTCAGTGATCAATGAAGCCTAGATACATGATAGCTTGAAAGTTAAATAATCATGGAATGGAATGGAACAACTAAATGAACGTGTAACATTTTTTTGCTCCAATGAACCACTGCTTCTTTCCTAGAGATAGAATGAGCTTCTGCTGCCTTCTCTAACTTATTATATAGATAGCAACATCAAATTCAACCAGGTAATTAAAGACAGCCGCGTTCGGGTAGTCGTAGCCGGATATCTTCAAAACTGATCAAGTTATTCAATATATAGGATTATTATTAATGATAAATAAATAGTTGCAGATTACTTTTTTTAACCCTACCTCTGGCTCTTAAAGCAAGAAAATGAGAATGAATTTGGATGTAATTTGAAGGTAGATATGTCAAACAACTCTATGAACCTCTGATCTGATATTCTTGCTTTAGCTCCTGCAAACCGTTGGTACTCGTCTAGAACCGAAGTCAATCGCCATTTCTGCAATTTTCGTAGGCATCCCACGAGGCAGCCTGTTCGATGCTGAACAACAAACATTAACTAACACGGTTAATTCATTATTCCTCTCTTCAAGAACATGGAATAATTTTATAAGGGAAAGGGAAAAGAATCGAATATGTATATATATACCTTCCCTTTTCTACAGTGGATAAGAGAGGATGATTCTTGGCATCTGTTGTAAATGCAATGAATATCATTATTGTTAGTCCAATCATAAATCATATAATCGACTTTTGGAAAATTAATTAAATGTGTATTTGTTAATGAATGTGTAAGTCATGCAACGTGTTCTAGTACGTTGCAGGACTAACACGTTCCTTAATTAACATGTAGTACTATGTACTGCAGTACTAATACTTCATACGTACCGAGGAGAACTTTGAGAGCTTCGCGTATAGTGGCCTCAGGAATGTTGACAAATGGTTCCTGAATTTAGAAATTTTTATTAAAAAAAGATGAGGTAATTGATAAATATATATGCAAAGGGATTCTCATCGGTATAAAACAAGATTCATCGTCGTAGATTAAGTATTTAATGTAAAAAAAAACAATGAAACAAACAAATTAAGACTAGCTCTATATATGCTGAAACAGTTCTATCTGGATCAAATTTGCCCTTATAACCAGGGGCGGACGCAGGATCCCGGGTATGGGGGGCGATACTATATATGGGCGAGTGTAAATTTTTAGGGAGGCAAAAAAAAATACACAATATATATAATAGTGTTTTTTCCGGATCTAAATGGGGCGCTTGACCCCCCTCCCCTCCTCCTACATCCGCCCCTGCTTATAACAAGGAAATTTTGATGAGTAAATACTCATCGTTATTATGCCTATTCAGTGAAATTCATAGAAAAAATAGATAATTAATGACGTGATAAAATGAGGGATATATATATATATATATATATATATATATATATATATATATATATATATATATATATAAATGTGAGCCCAATATCATAACGATATAGTGGAAATGCTGCACGGACCCATATATATATAGGAAGAGTAAGGTATGCATGTGGCCTCAACCAGCTTGACATATGTCTCATAGTTTTCCTTCTACTCGATCTGTTAGTGTTAGGTTGGGGGGAAGTCCCACATCGGTTGGCGATTGTGGCGATCGATGTTGAGGTAGCCGACTTATGTGACTATTTAATAAAATTTTGGCTTTTTGTTTTAAGATAGACTATTAAGAGCTATCACTGGAGTTTCTAACAGTTGGTCACACAAGTTCATACTAGGTTAGGTTATATAGACTTACGGTTAAAAAATGTAAAAATACCACCGGTGCTCTAGAAGTTCATACTAGGTTAGGTTATATAGATTTACGGTTAAGAAATGTAAAAATACCACTGATGCTCTAGGTTGATTATCAGTTGCGCTCCGATGCCCCCACTTAGACACATTTCTAGATCCGTCTCTATCATCAACATCAGGGGCGGATACAAGGATGGGTCACGTGAGCCTACTGAGATCCAAATAATTTTTTAAGTATTAAAACGATGTAGTTTTGTTGTTGAAAAATGTCGTTTAATTTTATATACTTAAAAAATGTAGTTTTAGGCTCCGGTGACCCCACTGAAACAAATTTTTAGATAAAAAAATGTAGTTTTAGGATTCGGTGACAACAGTGAAAAATATTCCTAGATCCGCCACTCATCCACATATGCTAAGTATTCAAATGAAGTTACCATACAAGAATCACCCTTGCATCCATCCATAAGGTTACGAGAAATTATATAGTCCAAGCGTTGTAACATGATAAGTTAGAGAAGATAGGCCCACGGAACTAGGGTATGAGTTTTGCTATATTCAAACCTTACCCATCACAAAATTTCTTTACGCATTCCCTATCCATTACACTTACGTGCGGGTACAAAATTTTAAACTCATACCCTCTTCATACGGATATCCATAGGCTCATAGACATCCATGGATATCAGATTCCATTAACAACTACATATCGCAATTTCATATAATAAAGAAAGTCAAGTCGTAAATGGAAATAATTAACATTGTTAAAAAAAACCTCTAAATGTGAAAGTTTAATGTAAAAATATTTTTCTAGCTACTACTACAATGAATTTGACACAAAGCACATTATTTTGTATTTGACACTTTGACTACTCTCGTACGTAGGGTTGCAGGAAATATGACGAAACTGAATGACCCCAAAATACGTAGGATTAGGGTAATACAGTTTCTAGATTAGATTGATTACTTTTTTTTTTTTTTTTTTTTTTTTTGTCGAAACCACATATTTTATAAAAAAAACTTACGAAAACTGTACAAGCGAACGAATTGTATAAAAATTAAACTTTACGGAGGGTAACACTAGCAAGCAAAAAAACAAATACAAGAAAGGCTCAAGGCCATATTAAATAATATAGTATATGACGGGGCGGGTGGTATTAGGCGGATATAAAATATATATCCATACCCTACTCTACCTACGGCAAGTTTCGAAAAAATGAACCCATATATACCCTCCCCTGCCCTTGAAAATACTCTTCCCTAACGGATTGTAATACCCCGAAAATACGAGAAGGGTATAAAAGTAAAATTGGAATTTAAACTATTATTTTCCTATTTTATTTTTAACCTTAAAAAGAATGAGAATAGTTAAAAGGAATTAATTATTGGATTTTGGGAATTTAATTAAAAAGGTATTTAAGGAAATAATACCTAATTAATCCCAGTAGTTGATTACGTTAAATTTTTCTGAAAAAGCTCTGAAGCATTCGACGCAATTCACAGGCAAAAGGGAGAGCGAACTTTCCATTCGTGTGGCTTAACGGTTGATTTTTGGTGCCGGCCGTAGTAGAAGAAAGTGATCACCGCGAGAAGACGATCGTTTGGATAATAATCGTTTGCAAAACAGTAAGTTCCCAATTCTAGCCCTTAAACTAGATTCGTTTACCTTCTTGAGAGAAAAGTCCGAATTTTGTGAATTGGAAGGATTGCATAATCGTAGCTCGTTGTTTAATTATCGTAGGTGATTCGTACAAGTGATTGAGATCGAGGATTGAAGCCTTTACTTATCGTTTTGGTCTCGTTTTTGCTTTGGAACTGCTAAAAGGTAAGGGGGTGTTCTTAAACGGATTTTGGTGTTCAATCGTAGTTAATTATGTGTTATTTGTTTGCTATTGTGATTCCTCTTGGCTGTTATAGGTATGTTCTTTTATTTTGTTTTTACTTACTGCTACCGAAATTGAGTAGGGCTGCTGTTGTTGTATGCCTGCATATATGTGACGTAGAGCAAAGAAAAAAAAGGGAAGAAAGCAGATTACTTTGTGTACAGTAGCTTTGATAGCTTTGATTTAGAATGAATACCTGGTTCGAAAGTTTAAATATATATATATATATATTTGGTATTTGAGAGAAAGTTCCTATCTTACGTCTAAGTTCGTAGCTTAAGTTGAATTTTATAAACCTCTTCAGCAGCTTAGCTGACCCTTTCTTCTTCACACATGGCTAAGAAAACTGCTGGGAGCACTAGTAAGTTAGTCCGTTAAGTAATCAATCCTTACGGATGAAGTCTTTAAACCAAACCACATCACCTAGGATTAAGTGAAACCCCTCTAAGTAAAGCTTTGGGATCGGAGTCTTATGCCTACACCTTTAAGTTGAGGTACTCTTGGTTGAATATTCCTTACACTCCCTATTGTGATCTCTCCACTTCTTTCTACACCTCAATGTCAAAGCCTACACTTTGGCTTGACCTACTCCATAGAGAATGATGTCTGACTTAACTCTACATATCCTCCACTCCCGCTTGATTTGTGTTTACCAAAATTCTTTGACCTTGCTTTGATCGAAATGGGTTCTACACGAACTCCATCTTCAATTCTATCCTTTTCAAGTGCTTCTCGCTCGTTTCAACTATTAGTGTTAAAGGTCTTCTGCTTTGGTACATAGTTTTCATCATCCTCGTGGTTGGCTTAATCCAAAACGAGTGAATGCCTTTTATTTTGGTATTTTCCTTTCATGTAAAACCATTTCCCCTTCTCCAAAAATTCTTAAAATTTTCAGCAAGATAGATCACTGTTTTATCTACAACTTCTCTTCTTACATCAACTCGATAATCATTATGGATTGTTCAGAATTTTTTTGTTAATGCCGGACACTCTATCCAGAAAATCTGCAGCATTACTTTCACTTCTTCTTCTGTTTTGAACAAGTTAACCACATTCAAATGACCTGAATTTTCGATATGTTGCTGACAACACTTTTATCTATAACTTTCCTTTTGGGATTAAGTTCAAACTCCTTTTCGTTTGATCACAATCTGCAATTCAAATATGTGTTTACTAATCTGGAAATTCTGACAGCTTGTGTATTCGGCAAAAATAATTGTTTTTGACCGACTTCTTCTCATCCAAAAATTCTAATATTTTGCTATCACCTGGTAAACTCCAGAATCTATATATTTTCTCCTTTGATCGTGCGCAAAATCCTTTTGGTTTGGGTTGCACAAGTCGATAATATCATATCCGGAATAAAATATCATTGACAACAGCCTAAAAGGAATCCTCACCTCCTTGACTTAGGGTTTGGGCTAAGAGAGTAATAAGTTATGATTGTGATGTTTTAGAAGTTTCCTCAAAGTTTGATCTTCTTCTAGAGTAAGTCTCTTAGTAGGATGTTTGTACGGCTAACGTTATGGTTTCTTTTGCAGTTATAAACAAGCACAAAGACGTTACCTTCCAGTATGCCATGTTTGAAGTTCAAAACCTTTTATGCCTATTCTAGTAAATTACTTCCATTCGATTCCTCACTTGAGGTATTTGAGTTCAATAACTTCTCACCATCTTCTGTCACGAATTATCTCAGATACATATCTCCTTAAGCCTTCATTTGTGAACAAGTTCACTCCTTCTTACTTTTCAAATCAAAGAAACAAGTTCTCTCTATTATTGCATTGTTGTACTTTCATTCTTCCTTTCAAATCCAAAATTGAGTAAATCTCCTAATGACAGAACATTCTTCTTACTTGTGTTCATTCTCAGCTTCCCTTCTAAGGGTAATGTTGATATTGTAAGATTTTCATATAATGGTGCCTGCTATTTCAAGGTATACATCTCACCGTTACTGTGACATACATTTTCAATTACTTACCCTTAATCTTTTGGCAATCTACGCTAAACCAGTTCATGCAGAAGGTGTCTTTGCCAAGATGCCTTCCGAACCTATCTTGCCAACCAACATATGTACTCCACGATCTTATTAATTTCAATTCAGATTAATGCACCTTGCACCTTCTCAGCTTTAACTCTCTTCGAAGACATTTAGAGCCATGAGCCACCAGACACACCTTTTGACATTCCCTCTTTTGTCTTTGTGGTTATATAATAATTTTGTTAAACCAGTTGAAATGTCTTTTCTGTTTTAACCCTTTTCATTCCCTCATAATGAATAACCTTAAGCATTTATTATTTGGCATTGTACTACACCTCTCGAGTAGTGCAACCTTGAACCCTCGAATTGGACCGTCAATGATCTTTTTTACACCTATTTTGTATTATGAAATCAAACTTTATCCGACATTTCTTAAGTGTCTTTCATCTTTCACACAAAAACTTGGTTATCACATACTCTTCTTTTCAAAACTTTTGATGTTCCTTTACATTATCTTGAGGGAAATTTTATCCCCTTTAAATCTTGAAATAACCTATCTTTGACTAATACAAACTTGGACACTTCTTGACAAGTATTTGTTTCATTCAGAGACCTATTTGGTGTACTCCTTTGACCATGTTCATGTTGAGACTCTTACTCTCTCCTTGATGTCTAAATTGTTTAGTCTTTTTGGTGCTCGACCTTGCACCTTTGCTTTGCTTCTCGGTTGTATGATGATTCATTTACGACATTCATGCAACTGAGAATTCTTCTAGTTCACCAACAACCATTTTGTTAACCAAATAATTAACAATCAAGGTCACCTGCCTAATGTTCTCAAGTCCAGTATTCTCTTTACTTTGTATTAGATGTTCACAAGTCCATCATGTGATGTTTCCCTTAATTTTCCCACCTTCTAAGGGCTTATGTAAGAGCTCATTATCTCCCTTTCAAGTGGCCCGAGTTCTTTTGCAAACCACCGTATCTTGCATAATTCAACTTTCTTAAAAGGATTTCATCTGCAAGATAATCCTTTTGCTTCTTCTTTGGTGGTTATCTTTTATAATATGACATCACGTTCATCCTTCAATCTTGAACCAACTTCAAACTTCTCTCGATCTTGAGTCATCTTGTTTTGTTTGTAACCCATGCAACCCCCCTGTTTTGAGAACTTATTGCCTCATCTTCAGCTTACCAGGTTGACATGCCATCCTGGTGCTCAACTTGTCAATTTTTAACTTTATTTGTTTTCTAAGTTAACCCTTATTGTCATAAGGATTGGATCAGACCGTCAGAGAGAAAGTATGGAAAATGCATGTTTCTCCTTCCCAAGAAGTCTCAGAGATCTTTCATTTGGGATCCTTGAAGTCCTACAAGCTTGTGCCGCAGTGATGGAAGTTGAGATCAAACGGAGTCAGTCGTGTCAAAAGTTGCTTACCAGTTGGAAAGTTTAAGCATTTGATGGTTCCTTCAGCAAACGGAAGTAAAGTGCGTTGTACCGTTGATTTCAAGACTCGGGACTTGGTGATCCGTTGTTTGTTCGTTTGAAGTCCATAAGAAAACATTTTTTCCTGGAGCAACCAAAGGCGCGTAGAGAGTTATCTATTGATGACCTTCTATAAAGATTTAGTACAACAAGTAGATTTTAATTTATTGACATTCTTTTTCCGAGATCTTTTTCACTTTTACTCGATTGATTGTTACGAGGCGCTTATGTATATATTACTTTTGACGATTTAAAAAGTTAATATATGCATGCCGGCCGTTCTTTCCGGATAAGGACTCGGTATCCGGGACGGGACGTCACACGGATAAGGTCGGACGGATATCCACCGGGTTGGATCGGAATTGCCATCCATAAACCTAGCATTTGCATATAATCTTCATATATAGTACATGTAAGTATATTGTAAGAAATGCAATTTGATAATTATGCCTTATCAATTCAATTTGTAAGGAATTAAATGCAAATCATGCTAATAAATATCGGTCATTTAGGGATTTTTCATTTATGTATTGCTGTTGGCGTGAATAGATGGTCTTTGCCTTGACATTCACCATGAAAAAAAAAAAAAAGAAATAGTGATAAGTATACGTGTATTTTTGTAAGTTTGTGTCCTTCAAAAGTCAAAATTTTAACATTACTTGCAAGACACCACATCTAAATGATCATAGAGTCAAAAATTCAACATTATTTGCAAAATACCACATTTAATCGAGCACAGAGTCAAAATTAGAGGTGATTCGGCGAAATACCGAACAGAAGACAAAGTAATTTCTCCTTATGCTTTTTGTCAGAGAACATGGTCTCCTTTTTTTAGAATCAAAATATACATAGACACACTTTTTGTCTTCTTTAATATTCGAACCCGAATATAACGAATTAAACCACGGTGATTATCACTGTAATGTCCTATTGGCCGAACATCGTCTCCTTTGTTAAAGTAGACAAGGGTAGAGATATTCTTCGAAAAATTCTTTCTATTTTCTTTCCTTATCTTACATTTTGGATAATAAAGTACTCTATTTGTACAAAATAAAAATAGAATCTTTCCATAATAGGTGTATATCATTTGTGTCTAATTGACAAATCTGAACCTTAAAATTAATTTTGATTTAAAATGTGTAGATCTTGCAATATGGGTTTACTCCGCGTGCACCTAATAACTTCTCCGCTATTACACGACACATCTAATCGACCGCAAATCACTTTTTGACAAGCAATGCGGTGGATGATGTAATAATGATCCATCCGTATATTTATATTTCAGGGGACATCACACCGTTTGATATTTATTTCATCATTTATATCAAGATTCACATCACCCCCTCCCTTTAACCTCTCCATTGCAGTGATCCTAATTCTATTTAATCAAATGGTTTAACTCCGTCCGATTCCGATTTCAATTAGAAGAATGAAACAGAGAATTGCAATTAACAGCAATAAAATTTAAAAAAAAAAAAAAATTAAAACTGCAAAAAGAGCTAAAAACAGGACGTACCTTAGCTCCTTCAATCCCAAATTGATACAGTCGAATGCCATTAGACTTCACAAACTCCATGTTTGCTTCAGGATATGGCTCTGGACATAGATATCTACATCCAAATTACAAGGTTGAATTTAGTTTTAAAAAGACGGCGGCGGTTGCGGCGGCTAAAACCGCCGCTTGAAATAAAAGCAGAATTAATTGAACTAATTACATGATAGAACGGAGACAAAGTGACCGAAGGAAGGAGAAATCAGCTGGCTCAGGAAATCCGGAACGGAAGATGCCGTAATCAACAATCGCAAAATTGACAGGTGGAGTAAAGAGTGTCTCGCCGGAATCGGAATCGGAATCGGAATCTTCATCATGCAGAGGAGGAACAGGATTGAACTTCACCGCCGTTAAAACATTTTGTTGCTGCGGCTGAGGAGATTCGGCGGCGCCGGAAATGGTTTTACAAACTTGAGCACAAGTAGCTGTACATCCTCCTCCTTGATCTAGTTGTTGTTCGTTAATTATGACCCTTTCCAATTTCATGATTTAATTTGTCTGTCTTTAAGCTTTGTAGTTTTTAGCTGCAGGCTGCAGGACGATGCTTCCAGAAGACTAATTTTTGGACGTGAAAAATAGTATGTGAAAATTAAAGGTTTGTGAGATTGTTTTTATAGATATTTTTGGTCTTAAAGAGATTTTGTTACTGCAAGCACAAATTTTATTATGGTTTAGGATCAAATTTTACGTGATGTGCTCAATCAATAATATATTAGAAAATTATGGTAGACCCTTATATATTAATACGAACACCCAACCATGTTTTTTTTATTTTAAAAGTGATGACATAATGATTCGGTGACCACCGAGGAGGTAAAATTACCTCGCCATACATATATTTTTTGCACACAAATTTAAAACATTATTTTTTTTAGGAAATGATTTTTTTCATTATATTTCATAAAAGGCGAGGAGGTAAAGGACGAACAATCACCTCGCCATACATATATTTTTTGCACACAAATTTAAAACATTATTTTTTTTAGGAAATGATTTTTTTCATTATATTTCATAAATTTAGCGCCGTTAAAAATCTTCCGCGAGTTTGGGATACTTTCGGTTTTTTAAAAAATAAAACAAACGCAAAGATTTTGGAAAATTTATTTTTACATTTATAAAAATATTTTATGATATAAAATCTATCTTAATCTCTATTAGATTTATATCTCTTTTGATATTCTTGTAAATTGATGTCCAAACGTTCGCGAACATAATTGAACGTTCGCGAGCCAAGCTCGTGTTCGTTCGTTAAGCAAACGAGCCTACAATCATGTTCGAGCTCGGTTCGTTTTGTTAAATGAACAAACGATCACGAAACTAATTTCATCTCGGATAAATATTCTGTAAACTCAGAAAATAAATGTAGTATTTTTTAGGGGTGAAAATGTAGTATTTAAAAGTGTGAAAAAAATAATACGTAAAGCGCTCATGGTATCATTATGAATATACAAACCAAAACTGTGAAAACCCAGAAATATACATACCGAATTGAGACGATGCGAATATATGATTCAAGTGCTCTTAGCAGATTATAGCTTCATTGTCGACAACGGAAGAAGGATGATAGTGAGTACTACTCTTACCCTTATTTTCGTAGATTTTACTTGGTTTCATGCTATATTCAAACACTATATTTCTTTCATGAGTTCAAACTTCAAAGTACTCTTTGAAATCGGGAGTGGATACCCGACGGTACACACAGTGCGGTACAAAGTGTCGTGCACCGTTTTCGTCGGAATTTTCGACGGATCCGTTGAATTTTCGACGGAAAGAGAGTGGAGCAAATTTATAAAAAAAATAAAATAAAATAAAATATATATATATATATATATATGATGCTCCCGTCGAAATTTCGACGGATCGTCGAAAATTCAGACGGAAACGACGCACAGCACCTTGCACGGCATACCTTACACGGCGTGGGATCCGCTCCCTTTGTAATCCGTCATGGTGAGTCAAATATATGGTGAGATACCACTTTGTATAAATAGAGACTGATGTACGTAGTAAAGTGTTAGTGTGGGTGTGCACTTTTATTTTATGTAGGAATGTGAAACTTAAAGAAGTTTTACTAATGTAATCATAAGGATATATATATATATTCATTATGATGCCAATTATGTATTGAAATTTAGCAGTGGCCGAGTTGTTTCATCTTTCAACTTTGCAGTATCCGATAGTAGTATTACTTTGCGTGTCGTACGAGGGTTTCTGTGATTCGAAAAAAACATGATCAAAAAACATGATCAAAATTAAATGGTTCAATCCAGAAATTACTTGGGTTTTTTTTTTAATCAGATCGTCATAGTTAGAGTCCGGTTATTCACGAGTACGTTTTGAATAAAAAGTTCGTATATGTTTTTACCACTATGTATTTTCAAATAAAAATAAGTCGTAAAGTGCTATTTTGTATATCAATATTTGTACTATTTAATTATATTGCCAAATTTCAATGATAATAACAGTAAATTAATAATTCAGAAAAGGAAATACGTGAAGGAAGGGGGATAAAGAAAGAGATGGTGACCTACGGCAAGCAACCAATGTTGTAGAATTGCTTTTTGACCGCCATTTCCTTCATTTTTATTCCCAACTTGTCTCTTCGGAAAATGGAGTAGCTATTGATAAATCTGTGATTGTAAGAGAGAACTAAAAAAAAAAAAAAAAAAAAAAAAAAAAAAACAATTGAGTCCTTACAAAAAAATCTCCCCGTAGAGTTTTATTGATGACGGAGACTATATCGATAATATGTCTATACACATTTTTATTGAGAGATTTTTGTGGAGTAATTATACGGGCATAACGAGTGACACAACGGTGATCTGCAACGTTGATAATAATGTGTCTAAATTGATCAGATGTAAATCTAATATGATCAACGGTGCAGATCACCGTGGTGTCATTCGTTGTGACATAACTGTTGTGTCCGTATAATTACTCGATTTTTGTGTGTTGTCTATATTCGTGTACAACACTAGTATTTCTCCATTTTATTACCCTAAAAAAAATCACAATTTTTTAAGGGAAAAAAAATCACAAAATTAAATCTTCATTTTAGCTTAAAAATTACAAAACAGGAAATACTTGTGTGGTGCCCCACATGTGTAGAGAACGCCACAACCACACAGTTTCATTCTGTATTTATATAAACTGTGTGGTTCAAATCGTTTCACCTGTCACATCACCTTTTTTTTTGTAACAAATATTTATTTTATTAAAAGTTCCAAACGTGCCATACTTGACCCTCCCTTATATCAATTACTTGTCAGAACATAGTACTGTCTTCTTAAAACCTACTAGCAGCAAACCCCGTGTGGGGAAATCTATCATAGTAGGAAATAGTACAACACCTTATGTTGTCAAAAACTAAAGCCCCAAAATACAAGAAATCAGTGAAAATAAAACAAAAAATGCTGATAGCTTGAAAATGAATCTTTTCCTCTCCATCATCCATCTTCGTAAGTGAAAGGTGAAGTGGCTTGAATCTGTGTTTGTGGCTTTAGCCGCACTTGATAAAAATATCTCTCCTGCTGGTCTCTCCAATAGGCTGGGATTACGACTTCATGGCAACTTGAACTTATCTTAGCTTGAAGCATCCATTCATTGCAAGCTAGTCCTCCTCCTCTTCTTCGGGCTTGGAGCACTCCAATTCGTGCATGTAGGTCCTAAGGAAGTAAAATCTAGTAGATTGAAGAAAACAAGAATCCAAAAGGAAGATTTAGATAATGAACCAACACGCCTGTTTGACACCCTCCAAGCGTGAAGGGTGTCGTCCAATGTTTTGAAAGCCGCAAAGTATCCTTCCGCTCATGGATCAGAGTCATCCCTAAAATAGAAAACCAAAAGCAAGAAGTTTGGAGATTATAATAAAACCGGAATAGGCTTTCCAAAACGAAACAATCTGCTTTGCACTCTTCAAAATGATACCGTCATTTCACCTTAAAATTCCATCTCCATAAAAGTATTTTCCGTACAAAACTGTCCTTTCAAGGCTTTACTTTTTTTATTTTACCTGTTTGTTGCGCCTCTAGGGCGATCTCTGCTATGCTAATAAATTAATAAGAATATAAGTTACTAGAGAAAAAAATGAGAATAAGTGGTATACACGTTGACAATTGCTATTCATTTATTTATATGATAATCCATTTGCCACAATTTTACACGTCACCACAACACTTCTCCGCCATATATACTTGAGTTGATATATATATATATACTAGTTGTTTAATGTGTGCGCGTTGCACACGTTTCGCCTCGTTTTGTAGTTATTTACTTTACGTTTGTTTCCATGCCTTCTCTGTTGCATCGTGTAATATACATAACATTCTTTATCCATAGTTAGTAAATATGTACATTGTTGTTTGAGTAGTAAGTTTGTTGGTTGTTACAAAAGTGTTGTCTTTGGTAGTTACAAAATTGTATTATGCTGCGACGCTTGTCTGCACTTTTTTCCCTTTTTTCGTTTTTGGTACGCGTGTCCTTTCAAAAAGTATGTCTACTACCTGTTAGCCTGTGTAGTTCCATGATGATGTCACGGTTTTGGTGGGAACTCCAGCTTGACCTTCTTTGGGGGTGTATTTTGCTGTATTTCTTGTGCTGCTGTTTTTGGTCGCTTTCCTTCGCTCTTTTCTGAGTGAGAAATGTTGTTGAAGGACGATTAGTAATCTTATTTGTAGTAGCTGCAGTCATATGCAGCTGTGGTAGTGTGTGTGATTATTGGGTAGATGTTTAAAAATAATACAAAAATAATACGAAAATCAGTTCTACCTTCGCTCTGGTAAGAACTATTTTCCCGGAAACAAATATCAGCAGCACTATTTTTGGTTGTTTCATCCGGTAGATTAGGGGGTAATCCAGGGAATAATTCTGGTTCATACTACACCAACACGTAGAGATATTAATCAATTGAACCAGTTTTAACAGGTAAACAACCATGGAGATACACTTCCGCATTTGTATTTAGCCTTCAAAACAACCAAAAAAAAGCATCTATCAAACATAATAATAGTGCTCAATAATATTTGTGCTTCTATATAATGTAGGATTTGACATTCTAGGAATCTGCACCAATAAGGGTATTATTGTCTTCTGGGCACTATGGCAGCAAGGCACGCAAATAAGTGTTGACAATATAAGTTAAGGAGAAGATGTTGCAAATAATATAAAAAGTCGTATGGAATATATTACCTGTTTTCAATAGATGTTCATAAGCGAGTAGCCCATCCCATTAAACACTTTCAAAAGACAACACACCCATGTCGCAAGCAACCCCACAGGATATCATCTGCTGAGTGGTGGTGATAAAGGCAGGGGATTATGCCGAAATGGCGGTAATGTCAATATGATTCCTGACATTTACTACTTTGTTTTCATACTATAATCAGATTACTTTCCAAACATTACATGATGTATAATTGGTACAGATACAACTCTACCATAGTATACCAGAAAGAAAATTTCAAAAGAAAAGTTGGAATCTGACAATAAAGCGTCCGTGTAATTCCCCTAAGTAGTCAATTTAAAAATCAAAATTTTCACGATTAACAGGATCATCACTCACACTTGAAAAGGCTCCATGGGCATATGCAAGACCTTCAAGCCTGACAGGAAATTTAACATCACATGACCCAACAATATTTTGAATCTTGAAATCCTAAATTCACCAATAAAAAGAGAGAACATTAGAAGCATGACCAATCCGACAAACGTAAAAAATATATTTGCGTAATAATGTTTCCATCTTTTTGTAATCTTTTATGCAAGCAATGAAAGGAGAAAAATGAGGCAGTAGAAGGTACCTTAAACTTTGCTGGAAAACCAAGCTTCTGAATGATTCTAGCATACTGAAAGAGAGAGAGGGAGAGATAAGATACAATAAAATACGCAAAATAAAAATAAAAACGGTAATACTAACAGGAGAAGACAGGCAACGACTCAGAACACTCTGAAGATTATCTGTAAGTAAGATTTGCTTTGCATTTCAATTATGTTTCTATCAGCCAGTTTCGATTGTTGCTCACTCTTCGCTCCTGTGCAAACCTAACAATTTGTCCAAAAAGCAAAACAACAAAACACATAGTCATGTAGAAGATCTACGGTAAACGGATAAAACACGGGCTAATTCAAGCTCGAAGATAATATCATTCTCAGAAGAGAGGATGATTCAGGATGATTCAGTATTTCAAGATCATATAATGTCTTAGCAATTAAGATACTTACACTATTTATAGGCTTAAAAGCCCATTTAGCTAAAACCTAAACATTAAACAGCCCACATGTTAGTTTCGGGCTATCCCCTTCGAGGGGTGGATTTGAAGAACCAAATTCTTCTCCTAAGCCCAAAAAAATCAAAAAAAAAATTCCATTATTTTAAAACATAGATAAAATGCTAATAACTACTATGATGTAATACATCACATAGTCAAAGTAAACGCAACCAAAGAGCAACAAGATAAAACCAAGGATGAAGTTGGGGATTGAGGAGAAAGAATGAGAAAGATTCCAGAATGGTCTCCACCAAATGGAGTTTCCTGCTATCTTTATTCACTGGATTTGGCTTTTTGCATTAGCACATCATTTTCTTTGAAGTTATATGGTTCTTTGTTGGTTACTTCTGCAATTCTACGGGTTTCTATGATGTTCCACGTAACATACTAAGATATAAGATTGACTACCAGACGGAACTAAGTGCCACACCATGCGAGGCGGTGGGGGCACCTCTAGAAACTTCTGGTAGGGTCCCTAAGTCAAATTTTTGTTCAAGGGACCTTCATTCTGCAAAACATTACGGTGTAACAGTTATTTTTAGGGAATAATAGGTGATAAGGTGTAAAAAAACGGTACGTAAGTTGGTTAGACTTCTTTTAACTGAATATATGTATCAATTTGGTTCTTACAATTTTTTTAGCAAGAATTTAAAAAAAAGGATCCAACATACACTACTAACTTATAAAAAGTAGTCTAACATACACCACTCTAGGAGAAGTATTCTACTCATACCCCTCCTCCAAGTCTCACACGTCTCCCAAAGCCTACCGACTAACATGGGCTTTTCTAGGACCAGTTGAAAAATAAAAAGCAGAAGCCATACATAAATAATTACAAAGCCGCCCTTACAGAACAACACACGAATTCCAACAAAAATCTACCTCAACTTGGAATTGATAAGATTTGTGCAACCAATTCATCAGCTATACCGTTGACATCCAAAAAACTTTCTGGAAGGAATTATTCAGAGTGAGCTCGAACTATGAAACTTGCTATGGACGATGGAGAAACTAAAGAGCCAAAAAGTAATGATCCTAAACACGGGATCTGAAAATCTGAGAACTCAATGGATATGGCATGGCTCAAAAACTCAATGGAAGAATGCCGATGGTTCGTGGTTCATGGCAGCTGTCAGAATTTGGTTGTACGCAGTACGTTGTTGTGCGTTAAGTCGTTCGACACTGAGGATATCTTCGTTCGATACGACAATGTCTCATTCACATTGACATTGGAAGTACCAGGAGAAGCAACATTAGAACTTGCATTCGAAGAAGCACTTGCATTCTTGCGGGCTGCATACTGAGCTCGACGGCGTTGAAGGAAAGAATCTTTGTCAGCTTCGCTCATCGCAGCGTACGACCTTCGTCTCTTCTCATTAACGATCGTACGCCTCTCGGTGTCCATGTAGTAGCAATAGGAAATAATAGCTACAGCGGAACGAAGGGCCAGAGCAACATAAATTCTGACAGGATTAGTCATACGACATTCCGGGGAAAATGGAAAACAATAGTGGAGCAGTCAGGTCATCTGCATCTGAACGAGGTGTTTAGAAATTGAGAATGCCAGAAGCCACCAAGATATTTAATGAGACAATGTATAGCAGTTAAACATTTCACGAAGTTCGGCTGTAGATAAGGAGAAATAAGTACGGGAGAATGTACGGCGAACGAAGACGATGCTATCTAAGGTCGCAGTAAGGACATCTTTCGAGCACAATATGAAGTTGGAAATGCATACAGAACAAAGTTGGCCGTACTTAGGGTCCACCAACAGTTATTTTGAATAAACAAAATAACAGGCTATTTATTTTTATTCTGTTTTGGGGTGAATGACATTATTTTCCTTCGAAAACCCTTTTTGGATCATAGCTTAGATAACTCTATGATTTCGCAGAGTGTCTGTCACATTGTGTTTGGCTGTTTTTAAGCTTTTATGATGTAATGACGGCATTACGTAATGATGGTAAACATTATTACGAGCTCAACTACACAGAACGAACTGCTAACCTATTTTTATAAGTGGCTATTGAAGAATTATCACAATAAGAAATGACGAATCGAATACGCAAATAACCGCACACAAACCCGAAGGCAAAAACCACCAGCCAGAGAAGCAAGAATCAAGAAATACGAATCAACAAATAATGAACCAACAACAGAAATAGAAGTGTTGAAGCTCAGAACAGCACAGAAGCATGAACGCACAAGCCAATCAATGAGCATACATGCAGCAACTAATTAAAGAACCCATAAATTGTAACTACACAACAAGGAGAAAACGACGCAGAGCGATAATAGAAAGCAAACCTGATTGGAGCGTCCAGATGAGATACTCTGAAATTAACAACAAACACCGCAAAAAAGAGGAGCACAAATAGAAATCAGAACCGACCAGCACGCCGCCGATAATGAAGGAGGGAACGTCGGATCGGATCTGAGGATTCAGGGAGGGGGGCGGGAGGGGAAGAGTACTTGAGGGGGGTAATAAACGACAACCACGCCGCCGATAATCAGGGAGGGAAGTTACCTCAGAACGGACGGAAACGGATTAAATTCCGGCCACAAAATGAAGGCAGAACTCACCTGAGGAAGACACAGTTTGATAACCTTCTCCGGGCCTCAAAAATGGCACAGAGCCTTGGAATATTTCTCCAGCAACGCAGATGGAAAGACCGTTTATCATAGTAGTGGAGAAGGCAAGCTGCCATGACCACATTGGATGTTGAAGGCGGTGGTGGGAACGTCGGGATGGGATCTGAGGATTGGAGGGGGGGGGGGGGAGGGAGGGAAGAGTAATTGAGGTGGGTAATAAACGACAATTTGGACGTCGAAAGATTCGTATATTAAGGTACCTAAAAGGTAAGATTAATATATGTATGCATGTATGTATTAACGGGATTAATTAAGCACTCGTTCAACCTGTATACACAATCATATTGTTAACTACCGGATCAAATCAACACATCGATCTCTACCCTTTTTAGAAGTTTAGTTGTTTGAAATGGGCGAGAATAAATTTGGACATTAACCCTCTTTTTGTATCTTTAATTAGTAGCTAGATTCATAGTTTGATTTCTAGGAAGAATATAACTGTAATCCACAAGTTGATTTAATTATATACTACTATTATTATAATTATAAGAGCTTACATTAGTTATGGAAGGTTGAACTCGTTAGGACTTTGAAACTAATTAGTGGGCAAATGAAGGAGATATTTTGTGTAGCATTGACAATAGACATAACGCAAAGTCCTACTATCGACAAAATGGGGTTTACATTATTTCATGCGGTTCAATTATCAAGGCATTAAGTTCCATGCTACATTTAATTTTTGAATCATTCATCAATCATCATTGAGTGAAACATACCAGCAGCAAAACAGGTGCTACATCCGTCTTAAAATGTAAGTATGTTTTGGTCTTTTTATACTAATTAAAAAAGTTGTTAGTGTCATAAATTTAATGCTAAAAATCTAGAATACCCTTTCATTCTCATTAATGTAATAGTTATAAATTAGATGAATGTATAATAAATTAAGGATAAAAAAAAATGTAATAAAAGATCAATTGGTATTCTAAATGGATTTATATTTGAATCAAATTCAAAATGGTAAACGGACTTACGATTAGGGACGGAGGTAGTATTTAGAATCATTCAATCATCATTAAATTCCACACAACACCACCATATCTCATCCAACCCCCACCCACAAAAGGGGTCAAGTTTGAATGTAGTGGGGAATTTGAAAATGCATTCTTTGTAACGCCCCACAACTTGGGTCTGATGAAGCTAAAAATACGTCATAATTCTTTCTTTTTTTTTAAACAGCCAAAAATTATCATATATCAGCAAGATGTTAAAAGATTACAAAAATTGTCCAAAACATCATATCAAATATAGAACCAAGCTACAGTAAAAAGAAAACCATCCGCATGAAAACAAATTCAAAAGCCGGATGCATTTCTTCTCCAAACAAAAAGTGATCCATCATCGGTCTTCCAAAAATTAAGTTGCTGCAGTCATCGGATTTGTCTTCCATTCATCCCACTCCAGCTTTCTTAAGTTTATAATTTGATAACCAAGAGAAGGATAATCTCTGTATATCTCTGAAAATCAACTCAGGGTCTAGAACGTGTGATTGAAAAATGACTTTATTTCTATGTAACCAAAATTACCCATGCGGTAATACCAACTAAAGCTGACCATAAGCATGAAGCCGTATTTGACGACGCATTTCCAGCTTCTAAAAAACAAATATCACTAAATGAAAAGGCATTTAGTCCAACAATCTTGCACCAACTCTGAATATGAGACCATATTAGTAACGCCACATCACATGCAAATAAAAGATGGTTGACAGTTTCCTCAAACTTGTAACATAACGGACAAAAGGAATCCTGAATTGCAATACCGCGACTAATAAGGTTCGGTTTTGTATAGATTTGCTTTCCACATGAAAATATTTACCTTCAAGGGCAACAGTTTGTTCCACATGTAAATCAGTTCATTAGCCGAACATGTATTTTTGAAAAATTCCATCTCAAGCTTTTTTCGCAAGGAAGCCACCGAGAAAACACCATTTGAACAAAGGCTCCATCTCATTTATCAATTGAACCTGCATTTTCATCAATAGAGTTAATTAAAACCTCCAACACACCTACTTCCTCCTCCTCGAACCCCCTCAAAATTCTTCTCCAAGCCCAAAGAAAAGAACACCTACTGTCTACCCATTTTACAACACTTGCTACTGTTACACCTTTGACCAAAGATAGCTGAAAAAGCCTAGGAAAAGTTAATTTCAACGGACTATTACCCACCCATATGTCCTCCCAAAATCTCACCCTACTACCTTCACCCACCTCCCAACATTCCGACCCCAAAAGATCAACCCCAATCCTCGTATTTTTAACCGCACTTACAATACCTTTCCACACCCCTCCTCCCCTCATACGAATGCCATCCATTTCCCAAGCACCCTCCACACCATAAATTGACACAACTACTTTCCCCCACAAAGCATTTTTTTCTGAAAGAAACCTCCACCACCATTTACCAAGCAACGCCAAATTTTGAACCTTAAGACTACCCACCCCGATACCCCCCAAAAGTTTAGGAGCTTGCAATTTTTTCCAATCAACCCACGCAATTTTTTTTGAAGACCCAACCCCGCCCCAAAAAAAAGAAGACCTCACACTTTCCAGAAAATTCAAAACGCATTCAGGAGGCTTATAGATAGAGGAGAAGAAGAAGAGCGGAAGAGCACCAAGAACAGCTTTAATGAGAACCAATCTACCACCCTCTGATAAAGAAGACCATTTCCAGGCAGCCAATTTCGCCTTACATTTCTGAATAATGCCTTCCCAAGCCTTTTTTCTCTTCATATTTTGTCCCACCCATAGTCCCAGATATTTAAAAGGCAACAAACCTCTCTTACATTTAAAAACATCAGCTGCATTGAGAATGTCACTTTCCGGCACTTTTATCCCTACCAACGAGCTTTTTCCCATATTAATTTTAAGCCCCGAGATCTTTTTAAAGCAAAGCAAAATCCGTTTAAGATTCCTTACATTTTTCAAACTCCATTTTCCCATGAAAACCGTATCATCCGCATATTGAAGATGAGAAATTTGAATTTGATCTTTTCCAATACGAATCCCAAAGAATTTTTCTTTTGCAACTGCTTCCTTCATAAGGACATTCAACCCTTCTGCCGCAATGAGAAAGAGAAAAGGGGATAAAGGTTTGCCCTGCCTTAAACCCCGACCCAAATTGAATTCCTTAGACGGACTTCCTTCATACGTCATAAATGATCCGGTCATATGTTTAGACCGTCGTCCTCACTTGGTCTAAAAAGGTTAATCAAAGTTGGCAATACATTTATATTTCACACTTATATTGGTGTGAGCATTCTACTACTTTACCGATTTGTGATCTTACATTCTCCTTCCTTATAAGGGACTGGCGTCCTCTCCAAACTTGGCCAGGACTTACCCATTCTACTACTTTACCGATGTGAGATCTTACATCCTCCTCCATTATAATGGACTGACGTCCTCGCCAGAACTTGGCCAGGACTTGCCCGGTCTCGTCCTTATAGAGAATTCCAAAAGTGGTCTACCACCGTCTCTCATGGTGTGGTACTTAGGTCAATTTGATAGTCGGCTCTGAATATCATTCGTAATGCCCCTAGAACTTGGGTTTGGCGGCGTTAAATGAGTCATAAATGATCCGGCCAATTGCCTAGACCGTTGTCATCGCTTGGTCTAAAAGGGCTAACCCGAGTTGATAAGACATTTATGTCTCATACTTATATGAGGTGAGTATTCTACTACTTTACCGATGTGAGATCTTACATTCTTGACCTTGAAGAAGAAGTTAGTTATACCCTCAATCCAATGCTTACCAGTGCAAGGTGAACCATATGGTATATAAAGATGCTTGAGTTTGCGTTGTGTGTTGATGAGAAAAGGGAAAGTCATATCCTATGAGTCTAAACATTTCACGGAGCATGAAAGAAACTACCCCACACATGCTCTTGAGCTGAAAGTTGTGGTCTTTGCTTTAAGGATTTTGCGCCACCACCTTTATGGGGCACAATGTAAGGTGTATACATACCATAAAAGTCTGAAATATCTCTTCACACGGTCAGAAATCAGCACGAGGCGATAAAGGTGTGGCTTGATTTGTTAAATGACTATGAGTTTGACAAACACTATCCCCTTGGGAAAGGGAATAAATTTGCAGATGCCTTAATAAGAAGACATATTGTAGTTCTGACTAGTCAAAATGAATTGATACCACAGTTTAACAGTACAAGGATCGAACTAAGACGCATTGTTGAGTGTCTTTCGTATTATTTATGTTTCATATCATTTGCGATAGGAATAACGCCTATGCGCCAGAATTAGTAGGATTATTATTATTTCCATTCTGAGATGTTACTATGGATTATGTATTTCTTTTACTAGGATTTATAGTAGAGCAACATTAGTGTTTCCCATAGATTTTGCATGTCTGAGTGTTTTGACTCCCTCTCACCGTGGTTTGATCTCCTGTGTTGTGGTGTAGTTTTCTACAATGCTTCTGCTACCGAAGCATGTTCTGGTTCATTTTCAGCTACGCACTGTTTTTATTCATCTACTTTTGTCTATTTCAAATTCTGACAAAAAAATGTTTACGTGTTCTGTAAGATTGTCATATTAGACACATACCGAACGTTGTCTTTTTTTTTTATTTATTATGGATTCGGTTTCCGCAACGGGTCGTTGCAATGGAGAGAATACCTGTTGTCTCGTTTGAAAAGGTATATAGGAATGAGAGGATTCTCATGACAATATGATTGCTTCTTGAATGATTGTAAGGGCAAGAATCTAAATGAATTATTCTATAGAGTACTTGCACCATAATAATGTACTTTCTTTTGTGGGGGTGGGTTAAGACTTAACAGTGACTGAATGAGTACATTCTAAAGAATATGCTTTGAGAGCTTTTGGAACCATTGCCCTTATTCTATTGCTTTGTTATATACTTGCGAGACCTGCGCGCCACGTCTTTGGTAGATCCCAAAATATGCAGTGGACAGTACTAATTTATTTATTTTTTTTTTTTATTTTTGAGGGGAGTGGACAGTACTAGTGGGTGTCGGTGGTTTGCTTTATAAAAAGAGTAGTACAATTTGCAAAAACATAAAAAACATAAAAAACAAAAAAATTGTGATCGACATGACAAATAGTAAAATACAGGCCGGTCCTACGTTTTTTAGGGCGAAAGTTCGGTTAAAAAAAAATTCGCCTACATGTACGAAAAAAAAAAAATCGACCGATAAATGTGTTTATCCTTTGATTTACGCCGATTTCCTTATTTTTTTCCCTTTATGGTAAGCTTTATTGTCTTCAATATATAAAGCGTATTTCAATTTTTTCGAATTCCTTTTATCTCCGCTACTTTCTTCGTGAAGTAACGTTTAATAATATATAAATTGTTTTATTGGGTTGGATATTTTTTTTAAAGAATCGGGCCTATATATAATTTTTTTTATTGGGTTGGGTATTTTTTTTTTTTAAAGAATCGGGCCTATTTGTTATCAAAATCGAGAACTTTGTAATATACGATTTTTTTTATAAATCGATCGGATTAACTCTATAAATTTTTTTTTTCGGATAAGCAAAACACGTACCGATTGGGCCTATCGGGATTCATTGGGCAAGCCGCTCGCGCGGCTTGTGATAGGGCCGGCCCTGGTAAAATATAATATGATAATAGATACATTTGTTCTCCATATAAGTGTAAGACATAAAATATCTTGTCAATTCAGGTTAGTTCTTTTATACTAAACGAGAACGACAAGCTAAGTAGTTCACCGGATGCTTTGGCTCACGTAACACCACTGGACTGGGGCGTTACATATATATCTCTATTTTCCTTCTCATATAGGTTGTGTTTATCTAGAGGTTCGTGAATGGCGTAAATCAATGACTATGTCTCAGTAGTCCAATTGGTAAAGACGGTATGTATACCTCTTATTATTCATAATATTCGATCATTTACGAAATCGAACCTTATACCCATCTTAAAGACATGGTTGTCGGTATAGCATATTTGTCTGTTTTACTATTGAGTTATGTCTTTGGGACTGTATCGGTAGTTTTCATCAACTTTACAATTTTAGTATGGGTGTGACTTAATTAACTTGTAGTAGTCATGATGCATATGTTTGTAATTTAGTATGGGGTTGACTTAATTAACTTGTAGTATTCATGATGCATATGTTATTAGTACGGAGTAATGTTTTATGATTGAAAAAAAATGTTGTATCCATACGTGTTAATTAACATACAATCTAATACCAATGCCATACATAATCCAATACTACAAAACTACAAAGGTGATCATACCTATGTTAAAGGTTACAGGGATGAGAAAAAACCCAATGAACTCAATTCAACCCAAAACCCAAATCGAACCAACCCACAAACCCAAACCAATTGAAACCCAAATTTTTTGGGTTGAGTTTTAATCCGAACCAAAAACCTTTTGGTTTGGTTTGGTTTTTTTTAAAATTTTTTTTCCGGGTTGATCCAACCCAACCCGATATATATGTATATATACATATATATGTATGTATGTATGCATTCGTCCAAAGTAAAATGATGTATGTATGTATGCATTCGGTCTACAATTCTTTGACCTTTCTTCAAAAAAAAGAATCCGCGTATGTATTTTTATATATGACTATTGATCTTTAATTATTATCTTTATATGTTGTTGGTTTGTTATATGTTGTTGGACTATTAATTATCAAATTTTAACGTTTTCTTTCTTAAAAAATTGGTTTTTTTGTAACGATTATTGTTATGAACATATGATATTGAACTCGAATTTGGATATATACATGTGTGTGGATTTTATAGCATAAAATTTTTATTATAGATGCATGTTTTATGGATGAAAACCCGAAACCCAACTCAAACCAACCCGAAACCAACCTGAAACCAACCCGAAACCAACCTGAAACCAACCCATTGGGTTTTATAGACGTTTGGTTTGATTTGGGTTAGTTTTTTCTTAAACCAACCCGACTTATACTATGTAAAAACTCAACTCAAGTCGACCCAACCCAACCCAACCCAAGCTCAGCCCTAAAAGGTTGGTTTTTTTTTAAAATTGATATTAAAGGTTAGTCTTTGTCAACGGTTAATTACTTAATTATGAAATGATTAGTGCCAATCGTTAATCAAAGTGAAATCCATAAACGCCAAAAGAAACTCCACCTAGCCTTCCCATCATATCAAATAAATAACTACCAATTAATACTTGTTTGCTCAATACAAGAAAAAGCAAGGTATTTAACCAATTAGCCTCACATTCTGATTAAAGTATTTTTGTCATTTTCTGAAGAATCAATAATATAAAAGTCCCCATTGATCCGAAAGCTAAAAGAATCATTACTTATTTGCAAAAACCCCACTATTCTTCAAGAGTACTTCAAACGGAAAACCCCTCCGATCCGAGAAATTTTTACTTAGTAACTCCGTATGGAGTGACGTTACAGGATGGGTGATCAGAACCAACTAAAACCACCCCTCCCAGCCAATAGCGGACCCAGGAAAAAATTATGGGGTGGTCTTAGTTTTCATTTCTCATATATATATATACTAGTCATAAACCCGTGCA
The DNA here is from genome assembly GCA_036785695.1 of Gentiana straminea. Taxonomy (NCBI): domain Eukaryota; kingdom Viridiplantae; phylum Streptophyta; class Magnoliopsida; order Gentianales; family Gentianaceae; genus Gentiana; species Gentiana straminea. The sequence goes on from JAVUPR010000135.1 coordinate 4,413,107, forward strand.
TTGCACGGGACTATCGAACATCATTGTTTCGTGAAAATCTAAACTTATAAATATATGTTTTATTGCAATCAGTAAGCGAGAATGAAATAAAACCAAAATGATATATCTTGTATATAAATAATAAACTTAATCGTACACAATAACATCAATCATAAGTTTACACAATCAAATACAGGATAAAATCCACAACGACCAAGCTTTATTATCCACAACACCTAACCAAAAGGAATGGAGACAACAAAGAAAAAATCACATAAATTCTCCAAATTAGATAAGCTTAATGTCATTTAATGAAACTGTACTTTAGGGAAGAGAAAAATGTCAAGCCACGCGTGCTTATTCTGAAAATCACCTTTCACGAACATCTACCACACGACTCTATCTTAGCTTAGTAGTCAATGTATCTAAAAGCTGAAATGGCAAGCTCTCTCTTTCATGCAACAACCAACATTTAAGGAGCAGGAAAATGTTTTATCAATATATTAATTAGTTAGCAAACATCAAAACCAATAATTGTTGAATGAATCCAAACACACATAACCAAACACTTTCGACACAGAATGGTTAAAGGAGTAACGAAAAATAAAGTGCTGACTACTCAAGTGGCATTGTTCAACGAAAAAAAATTGCAAATATTAATCAGAAGCCGAAAAAAGGGAACAAAAGAAAGATTAGCAATATGAATGTCTCACAATTTGAAGATAAACAATAAAATGTACCAATAAGAAAAAAGGGCAAAAGAGTAATCATAAATAACCTTTTATTTCCGCCGAATCATTGCTTCATTTACACTGAAAATTCAATGCGATTTCCCCCCATTTTTGCCCTCAACTATTTCCATCTAACACCTGACGTTCAAAAAATTGAAGTAAAATACCATCTGACAACTGAACAATCCATCAAATAACATGTGAAAACAGAATTGAGCAATCATTTATGAGAAATTATGAAAATTCAAAATGCAGATGAGTTGGCTCATTTTAATTTTTTTAGTAGCAGATAATGATAAAATCTGAAAGAGAACGACTGTAATTTAAATGAAGATTTGTGTACTCCCCAGAAAAGAACGCAGTAGGTCGTCTACGAATAAGAATGGAAGAAGCAAAAGACATAAACTTGCAGCCCGAATTATCATTTGTTCTTAGCAGATTTGTTAATTCTTAGGAGATCAAATTATTAGCTTCTTAATTTTTAGGAGATCAAATTATCAGCATTACATGTATAATTCAAAATGCAACATCCCACGCTAAGAACAAATGCGAAAAGGAAAACACAAAAGCTGTGAAAGACTGAATATCTCACCTTGAAAATGTTGTTCTTTCGATCCAAAGTTGCTTCTCAATTTTTTCCTGCTTCCAACCCAAAGTTGACGGCGTTTAAAACTTGTTCTCCATCTATGATGAACCGCCAACCCCAATCGAAAATCAAACATAAAAATTCAATATAAAAATACACAATTAAATGGGAACGGGTACCCTATGTGTTGCCATCCATCAAATCGTCATCGTATACGAAAATCCACATTTGAAGCCCTTCCCACGCTTCTTTAAAAGATTTTGGGCACGTTTTATCTTCCGTATCTCCACCATTTGGTCACAACTTCTGCATCTTCCATTCCCCACATCCAACGCTACCTTGTAGTGGTTCCAACCAAACTCCAACCTGTAAATAAGATATGGGAAAATAATATAAATGGTTGAAAGACAGCCACCAAGAGAATTATCATGTTCTCTAAAATGATCATAAGCATAAAAAATTCCATATATATTATCTTTAGATGAAAACAAAACATTTGAAGCTCTTCCTGCGCTTCTTGAGAAGATTTTGCGCATGTTTTATCTTCCCTGTCTCCACCATTTGTAAATATCTAAAAGGAATGGCAAAATGAAACTAATAGGGTAGAGGCTCTTACATGTTTCCTGTAGTCCTCAAAGATGGAACCTGCTTCCTCATGTATCTATTCTCCTTTCTGATGACAGCTCCTAGACCTGCTGGAAGCGAAGAGTTGATCGAAGATGCATCCACCCAAATCAAGATAGGGACTACCAACACTGGCGGATCTACGTGTATCTAAGGGGGGTCCACGGACCCGCTAAAAATAAAAATACTCTACATTTTACCTATAGAAAATATTTCGGACCCGTGAAAAAAATTATTTAGTGTGTTAAATATTTACGGACCCCGCTGAAAAAACTTTCTGGCTCCGCCACTGACTACCAAGGGTTCAAGTATTTTAAGTAGGGTCATTCTCGCTTACTGTTTCTCGACAGTCCCGTCCAATGCACAGGTAGAAGATCAAAAGATGAAGCTTGGAATTTGAAGTTTTGTTTCCATTGAAAATATTCATATCTATATATATGTGTACATAAAAATAAGGCATTAACAACTTAAAAAGGCTCCTTTAACAAACCATCTTTTACTATAACTTTTTGTCGGTGGGGAAGTAATGAAGGTAGATCACGCAACTCACATTGAAAAGACACCGAGACCGGCTAGAATTACTCAACAATCTTTAATCAATGCACAATCTTTCAAGACGGAAAAAAAACAGGGGTTAAACAATTCACCATTGTGCCTCCTCAACCATCATTATGTTGGAGAGAATAAAATGGTTTTCTGAGATAACTTTAAAAGGAAAAGACAAACTTGTAACCCCAACGACATTTGGTCCATATAAACAAAATTGTCTCAAATTCTTAATACCGACCATGATAGATCTGACCACTATAAAATAAATACATGAATTGAAATGAATTAAAGACATGAAATAATACTTACATATAGCAGTTGAACCCCAAAAGTTTTTCCTTTCCATTGCATTCCAAAAAATGGATCGAAGTGATAAAATCCCGTAAAATCAGAAAGAAAAATATATCTGTATATAAACATAGACATATCAATTCTCAGTCAATAAAAAACCTACATGAATCCTTGCAATAATAGCACCACATATTCGATAAGACACCTCTCTTCCTCTTCTTTCCCATTATCAATAATTATATTTCTGCTTCTTACCCTTCGACGGGTTAAAGTCTCGCTAGAGTAATGTTTCCAGGCTTGGCAGACTGGTTAAGGACACATCTTACATAAATAATGTACTATTCAGGGAAGAATATTTAGAAAAATAAAAAAAGGAGAAAACAACCAATTCAAGATTATCCCAACAGAGTGGACATCAAAAAGCTATTAAAGCAAATTATACCATATATCTCAGCAGCACACTTAATAAAAATAATTGCATACCTACAGTCATGGGATACCAAACAAACGTACACATAAAATAAAAGTAAAAAAAACCCGACATTAGAATAAAAATTGAAAAGTTACCTTTGCATACCTAACCTGCTAACGTGGATAAGTAAAAACCATGTTTAAATAGACAATGTACATCCAAGCTAAAGCTATATTAATATCATTTTTTATTCATAAGCTCGTGATACTTTGAAACATGGTTTTGATTGGCATGGTTAAGCCAATTAGCCAAATCAACGTGTTGACTTCATCTGCTAAAAAACATTAAAACTATTAAAACGATAAAAGACAAAACTCAATTACACAAAATTTAGAATATGCGTTTAAATATAATATCCGATAAAAACAAATCAAAGTAAAGCAATAAGTAACAACAATAATAAAAGATATAGACCTATCAACCGAGGTGGCCATGGACGTAAAGTCAAAAACCCAACAACTGTTTGCCATGTCAATTGTTCTATCTTGTTACTCTTCAAGCATGAGTCTTTGCATGGGCTGAATATCATTTTTTTCACTACTAATTTCTTGTTCACAAAGCTTTAGCATAGCTCATGGACGCCTCAACTACTCACCTACACAGCCAAGGGACAAAAAACAGTGTGCATAAAACAAAGGAAAAGCTTCATTGGGCCGATTAACTCCGAATTATCATTTGAAAGTTTCTCATCTGCATGCCTACAAACAGAAAAATTAGGAAATGTGGAATTAGAGTACTGAATTGTATACATCAATAATTAAATAAAGACGCATCACAATACACAAAGACAAACTGCAAAAGGTGTGTTGGCCAACGTTAAACACTTTTACTTGATCTTGAATTCTGGATTTCAAGAATCCATCTTCTTTTTGGCCTTCAAACCGTAAAACCTAAGCTCGAGGGAGCCCTATGTAGTTGCAAAAAATTATGTAAAGAAGTGAAAGGGCTAAAAAAATGAGAAATAATGCAGATAATGATCGACCAATTTCAAATGTGATAGTTCCACTGATCCAACAATGTAAGAGATGAAATTGTTAAAAGTTAATGGCGAACCTGTTAAACCAATCACCAAAATTATATGAATTACGGTCCAATAAAAAAACATTCATTTAAGCAAACATCCAACTCTGTTTTCAACTCTCAAAAACCCAAAAATGCAAGATAAAAAATATTCTTTTAGATATCCAATAATAATGATGATAAGAAGTCATGGCAAATGTAGGAGCAAGCAGAATATCAAATATAGCAACAAATAAGCAGGATATCATGAAAAAATAGAAAAACCATAGAGCCGAAAATTCCATTCCTGGCCTCCGCCCTTGATGCCCTTACCACCATAGCATGTCGTCCCATTTGGCCTGCAATTTGGTAGGATCTATTACACTGGAAAATCATTATTCATCACAATTTCTTCCAGTGTTAGAAAAAAGTAAAAACTAAAAGGAAAAATGGTTCACGTACACTATATGCCGTGTCAACGTCGCCCTACCAATGAAATCGATCAAGATCAGTGAGTGGTGGCAAATATATGTGGGGCAGGAAAGGAAATGATAGATCATTCAATCTTTACCTATTAATGATCTAGAATGGCATGAGATTCTAATGCTTTTTGGCCTGAAATATTATGATTGAAGGTCCATCCAGCGAAGTGTTATAGCGTTTGTGCGTTGAATTTTTGATGCGGTTGTTTTTTTTGATGCGGTTGTTCGGATGTGAAGTTAGGGTTCATTCGACTGCAGCGGGATAAGGGGAATTTGGAAAGTGGGGTAAGAGACTTTTTTTTCTGCTTTTTTCGGGTAATATCCTAGGTTTTTTCTTTTTTTTTTACCGGGTCATTTGTAGGTATGGAGCGGGCCAATCGGGTAATTGGGTTAAATTCACTCCTCCATATATTATATATATATATATATATATATATATAGATATAGATATATATATATATATATATATATATATATATCATTAAAAACCCGGATACAAAATATTTAATCCATTAAAACATAATATACATTTAGTCATAAAAATGTAGTGAATCCCATTTAAAGACATAATAGCAGTAGTCGGAGTTAGTTTTTGTGGTGTCTTATATTTTATAAGGTAAAAAAATGGAGTTGTTTTTAGGTTTTTAAACTTTTTTAATCAGATTTAGATTGTATAAGGTTAAAAAAAATTGGGATTTGTTTTGGTTGTGTTTGAATTTTATAACAAGATTTAGATGGTATAAGGTTAAGAAAATGTAAATCTAGTATCAAACATGTAGTAAATTTTGTCCTTTACATATCTAATGAGAGTAGTTGGAGTTTGTTTTAGTAGTGTAATGTTTTATTATTAGAGTTAGATTGTATAAGATAAAACCTGTGGTGTTTAAATTACATATGATTTAAATTTAGATGATATTAAGTAAAAATAAAATTAATGTTGCTTGTGGGTCCCAAACATACAGCCCTGGAAACAAAAGAGAGATTCAATCTGTAGTTACACCACCAAGCCAGCTTACGTTCTTGTCAACAATTACACACGTTTTATACATATATCATTACAGGTATTAATATAATTATAAAAATAAATTTTTTTTCGTTTTTTTTCAAAATTTGGGGTGGTCTTGAGACCACCCACCCTACATGTGGGTCCGCCCCTGCTCCCAGCAGTTACTTAGTAAGACAACGATCTAAGTGCAGTAAGTTGCAAGCTGAGCTATTGAGCGAGATGAGTTGATGTGCTTCCGTGCCTATTATGAATGAGGTGGAAAGCTCGACTAAAGAAGAACTCATGAAAGTCTAGTTCTTGATTATAGATTCCATCATAATCATACACCTGACCTCTTGTTTATGCACTAGGATAAGAACTAGTACATAACATAAAATCATACAACTATTGTTATATCCCGCATTGGTTGTGGGGGAAGCACATTACCATCTTATAATTATGAGACATAAAAGTCTTGTCAACTCGGGGTAGCCTTTTTAGACCATGCGATGACGACAGTCTAAGTAGTTGACCGAACTATTTATGACTCATTTAGCGCTATCAGGCCCGGGTTTGGGGTTTTACAGAATGCTATTCATAGCCGACTATCAGACGGATGTAAGTGCCACACCGTGAGGGTGGGGCCACCTCTAGATCCTCTGGTAGGGACCAAAAAAGGACAAGTCCTAGCCGAGGACGTCATTGCCTTTTAAGGGGGTGAGAATGTGATATCCCACATTGGTTATGGGGGAACACATTACCACCTTATAAGTGTGAGGCATAAATGTCTTGTCAACTCAGGTTAGCCTTTTTAGACAAGCGATGACGACGGGCTAAGTAGTTGACCGGACAATTTATATCTCATTTAGCGCTACTAGGCCCGGGGTCTAGGGTCGTTACAACTATATCTCTAACAACTAGGATTGAGCCAAGTATCTAGGCGATTTACCATTACACACCAACACACATGTAAGTCCAGGATTAACTAATATTTATCAACCCCCTCAAGCGAATGTTTACAGGTGTGACATATAGTTTGGGTCAGAAATTAGTAAAGGCAGCATCTGGTAAATGTTTGGCAAAAGTATATGCTATCTAGTCAACTGAGGGTATGTAGTGCACACACAACTTCTTGGCTAAAACCTGATCACAAATGAAATGTACATCAACCTCAATATGTTTTGGTCCTAGCATGATAAAATGGATTTTGAGCAAGGAGAGTGGCTCAAGTATTATTTGACCAACTAACAAGAATCCCAATCAAGTGAATCTTGAGTTCTGTAAGAAGATGCTTGAGTCACTGCATTTCTGTTGTAAAATTAGATAGAGGTATGCATTCTGATTCAATGCCAGAACTTGATGCAAATTTTTTTTGAGCTCTAAGATACCAATGAGTCATCAAGATAAAAACAACATCCTCCTACTGATTTCCTGTCACATGGAGATGCTGCCCAGTCACATCTAAAAATCCATTCAGCTGGAGATGTTTTGAAGGTTTTATGTGTAAACCATAGTCCAAGATTCCTTTAATGTACCTCAAGACTCTTTTTTAGAGCTTAGTGTCTAGTATTGGGATTCTAGATGAACTGGCTCAGGTGATCCACAAAGAAAACCAGATCCAGTCTTATCATTGTCAAAACTACAGGCATCCTATAGAACTTCTATAAAGACATGGATTTTGTATTGGAACTCTTTGTTGAGGTCCAATTAGACTTCCTGCCACCATGGGAGTTGGACATGACTTCAAGTGTGTTCCGTTCGCAACCTCTTTATTAGTTGGCCACCATAGTAAGACTGAGTGAGGTATAGACGTTCGTTGCGTCTCTATGAGCCTACATTCCAAGAAAATGAGACTCGCTAAGCTTAATGTGGATGATGCTCACAAGATGGACAATCGATGTGGAAATTATCTATGATTCCTCTAGAAGCCTGCTGCATGCAGCATCCCTGCATTTTGGGTCGATGAGTTTGAACGTTTATGCATAGACGAAGGCCGTTTTGTTTGGTATGAAGGAAGCTTGCAAGATTGGACTTCAAATGTGATCCATGAAACCGCTTTTTTGACATGTGTTAGCAACATTAATCCAGAGGATGAAGATATTTCTTGTTTAAGCGATCAGGGAAAATAAGTTATGCTTACTTGCCTAAGTTTTAGGTTGGTATTATTGATTCCACAAAATTTCTTCGATCACCATGATTCTTTAGGGCATTTAAAAAATTATTTCAAGCACCACGATTATTATTCACGTAAAATAACGTCATTGACATCGAACTGCTTATCCTCAAAAAAGTCAAGCACAAAGAACGAGGGTGTATAATGCTGAAATATTTTTATGGTGCCATACAAAGAAAAAAAATAACAAACAATATAATCTTGTAGTGATTTCGTAGGGGATGTCTTTTCACACTAAACATGTTTTACACATTTCAAGGGCGAGAGTGAGCTTCGTTTTGACATTTAACACGCATATCATTTGGACCCTAAATGAGTCAAGAGTTGTATATTATTCATACCATGTTACAGACCTCGAGCATTATGTTTTCCAGACCCATTTTTTGTCTGAATAAAGAGGCATTGTTATGTACGTTTGAGAAACAATACAGACCATTTTACAGGCCGAAAAATTGCATTTTCCGCTTCTATTTCAAGTCAGAATATAACCACGGTGGTATGAAAATTTTGAAAACGTATCGGATCATTTTAGAGGTCGAACATGTAATGTTTTCCTAACCATATTCGGGTCAAAATAAGCTAAATTATTCTGACACATTTGAGTAGGTATAACCCTATTTCAAACCAGAATTTCGAAAATGTATCGGACCATTTTAGAGGCCAAACATGTAGCTTGTATTTGTTTTCGTTAGAGTTTTGTTTGGAGTTTTTTTTTATATCACTTCACCAATTATTTCTTACAATTCTCTTACCAATTATTTCTTCAACTATATATAAAAAAAATATTAAATCATCTCTCATCATTTCACTTTATCAACTTTATTACTTTTTTACCATTATTTTATTCATTATACTACTTTATTTCAATTTCTCTCACCAATCAATTTTTTTTTATGAAAGGCCAATCATTTCTTTATTTACACAAATTTCAAAAAAACATCTTAACTTTCTAATTATTACTTTAATCATTTTTATTATATTTTATTTTCCACTAGTATCTAAAACAATCCTAAAAAATCTCAACCCAAAATAAACGGAGCCTAATGTTTTTCTAACCACGTTCGGGTCAGAACAAACTAAATTGTTCTGACCACATTAGGTGGGTATGATGTTCCATTTAATCAATAAAACAAATAGCCGAGTGAAAAGATATTTCTTTTTGTGGTGCAATGAGGCGAACTTCTTACAGCCCGGTCCATTTAAATGCTAAATCTGGGCTTGACTCCATTTCAAAAAAAATAAAAATACAGATTTACATTTACTACTTTTCCGAGGGATAAAACCGGAATCCGACATAAATGATTCAGCTCACTGAAAAATCAGAGAAGACAAAGTAAAATGTGACAACGTGGCGAACACTCATTGGATAATACACGTAAGAAGCCGTCGTCGAAACACTCAGACGAATATGCATACTAATTAGTGTGTATATGAATTTTGGCTTTCCATTTGATTGAATCAAACAGATTAGAAGGAAGGGAAAAGGAGAAGAAATGGCTCGATTATTGCCTTGTATTTCATTGATATTATTAGCTGTAGAGCTCATTGCAAGTACCAATGCTTTGTATGGACCTTCATCCCCTGTTCTTCAGTTGAATCCTTCCAATTTCAACTCCAAGGTGATTGTTGTTGAAATATCCCATCAAATTTTCAATGTCTTAATAAAAAATTTGATTTTTTTTTTCGTGTTTTATTCATTCCCTTTGAAATACGGATTTTCCTCTTGTGTTGTGTGCAGGTGATTAATTCAAATAAGGTTGTTTTGGTAGAATTTTTTGCACCGTGGTGTGGACATTGTAAGGCTTTAACTCCTACATGGGAGAAAGCGGCTACAGTTTTGAAAGGTGTGGCTACTGTGGCTGCGCTTGATGCAGATGCTCACCAAGCCCTTGCCCAGGTCTGTTTCATAGTTTTTATACATCTTCTAAGCTTCATTTTATGCTCTAATGTCAATGTAGTTTACTTGAGCTGTATGAAGGCTCGTTCGGCATTGCCTGTGTTATGAACTCGGTTAGGTTTTGGGCTAACCACAAATTAAGATGAGGATCTGAATCACAAACAGCTTTCAAGAAGATCACATGCTAAGTTTAAGTACAAGTATATGAGTAATTTTGTGAGTACATAGGATTGGATGTGGTAGTTTGACTTGGTTGAAATTGGCTTTTAGTTGTGACCAAAGTGACGCATGTGCTGGTCCAGCAGTATCCGGAATGGTGCATTATGTTGGAGGGCCTTTCCTAAGTGTGTGTTGCGGAACCTAAACAACTAATATTAGTAGCTGGTAGATGCAGATACATATCAATGGAAGCATTGCAGATTGTCTCTTTCGTATGACATTGATGTGGTTCTATCTCAAGCGTGAAAGCTATATGATTATCTGGCTTTAGTTTTTTCAGCTTAAGGAAAAGTTTAGTGGATGAAAATCTCACGTGTCTCTTTGTTCTCAAAATGTCACTTGGAATGAAAGAAATACATGTGAAGGGATCAGATATAATCAAAAAGCTACATAGGAGGATAATGGAAAGAATCAAAGCATTTGTTCAGTAGGGGAAGAAAAATCAAATAACAATGGTTTCTCTCAATTTCTTTCCTAGTGTCTTTAATCTTCAAACATTGTAATTTTAATTATTATATGCCTCACGTTTTGTTTTTATATTGGCTACATGTAGATAGCTTTCTGAAAGAACGCGTTGCTCACAATGATGTTTTTATCAAAGCATCTTGTTGTTTTACTCAAAATCAAGGCTTTTGATATTTAAGTGTTTTAAATGCTTTCTTCTTTCTCACATTTACTCTCTTCTTTGCATTTTGTCTTTTCATCTGCAGGAATATGGTATTAAAGGGTTTCCAACCATTAAGGTATTTGTTCCTGGAAAGCCTCCTGTGGATTACCAAGGAGCTAGGGATGTCAAGCCCATTGCTGAGTTTGCAGTGAAAAAAGTGAGTTCAGTACATGAGAATCAGTTTTGACATATAGAAAGCCTTATAATTGTGCCTCTGCCACTTGGTAATGTTTATACATAACTAAATTAACCTGAAGTTTGTTATCACATTCATTCTGTACAGATTAAGGAACTTCTGAAGGATCGATTAAATGGAAAGGCAACAGGAGGAGGATCAAGTGAGAAGTCTGAGCCTAGTGCGTCAGTTGAATTGAACTCAGCCAATTTTGATGATTTAGTGACCAAAAGCAAAGATCTATGGGTTGTTGAATTCTTTGCTCCTTGGTAAGATCCCACTTAGTTCTTTGCTTTTTGGTTATTCTAAGTCATTGTTTGTGGATAAGCCAAGCTTAATATCTGCTAACCCCAAGTGTCTGTAGTATTTCAGAAGTTATTAAGCTTCGACTCTTAACTCTTTTTCGTTGACTGATTATTTGTTTTTTAGCATAGATTAGTGTTCTAAATCTTAGTTACCTAAAGAGTGCATAATTTACTGTTGTGTTGTTTTAAATGTACCTTTATAACCTGGAGAATGGAGATCTCAGTATTCATCATTGTGCTTTTACTTCCATCAAAGAAAATTGTAGAGCCTATATACGTCCCCAGGACATGACCTAGTGGTAAAGGGCTTTGGTGTTATAGAGACAGCCGGACCGGGAGCTGGAGGTCGGAGGTTCGAATCCCCTATGGGACGACTTCTTTCCAGTATCATGGTATAATGGCAGCCCTCGACTCTGAGCCACTAGGTTACCTGATTAACATCTCCACTCATTCCGGGGATAGGGGAGTGGGGACCCTTTCGGTTAGGGTTTAACCGTTTTTTTTGTAGAGCCTATATACTCTTGTGAAGAAATGCCGATCACAAAATAGTCCAGAAATTTTTATTCTCATAATACTAGAACTGAAAGACATAATTGCATAAACGGCATTGCCAGAAAACCTTTTTGTCTCTTTGGCTACCCTAAGTAGTCTACGCCTAGACCTGGTTTATTTATTATACTCGTTTGAATCTGTCCTATGTGAGTCAAAGAAAGTTGACTCGTCTGTATGGAACATTGTCTTTCCCTGATCTATTGTAGTTCTTTTTTCCTGTACCAACCATATATTTTAGGGCTGTAGAGCAAAAAAGACCCGTGTACTTTTATCTGATAATGGTGATGCAGAAGAAAATTTATCTGAGAGTGGATACGAATCTGTTTACTCTAGTTTGTTGCTACGTGCTTGAAATCATATGCATCTTGCTACTAGAGGACTTGTCTAAGGCAATATTATAGATAAAACTTATCTTACTATGACTAAAAACCAGGACGAGCTAAACACCGAATTTTTTGTTTACTTTAGCTAGCAACTGCAAATAAAACACAAAAACATGAGTACTTTCAGTGTCACTAATAAGCTATTTAGTTCAGCTGAAATTCTGCTATTGATTAAAGAACTAAATATCCTTGACACCATGAATACTGAATACTCCTGCTGTATTTTTTATTTTATTTTTGACTTTAAGTTTCAGACTCGAATTCTTATGGACCTTATCTAGGAATTTGATGGGTTCTGCATCACTTTAGTATGCATTGGTATCGGTTCCACCAAGTGTAGATTTGGGTTTGTGTAGTTTGATAATGTATTCATCCTTTTTTTTGTAATGTGATAGTATGGACTTTTGCGTAAATAAGAAACTAATCAATATAGATGTAACACATTGAAACAGTTCCAAAGAACCTGGTACTAAAATGGTAGAACTACCATCAAAAATTCTGAAATCAAAACAAAATTGGACTGCAATCATCCAACTCAACCGACACTTACACCCTGGACCATTTAGACACTGACAATCTAATCATCTTAAAGACAGGTGACTGTGTTTGCCTTGAAAATGTCTTAAGTTTCTTTCTTGCCACACTGTATAAATAATAATGGAAAAGCCCAAAAGCAGAGCATCATATTGAATTTTTTTTAGAAACTTCCCAAAAGCCAGCCATCTCAGGATCTTCTCCCAATCCACAAGACTCACCTGAAAGTTACAACCCCTTTAGGAAAGCACACCAAATACGTCCCAAAAAAGGTAAGGAAAGAAGACACGATCAACATTATATGTGCTGTTCTTTATAATATTCTGATTTAGTACTTTGTTCACTGTGGGATTGGGCTAATTTATCATTCCACTTGAGAAGTACAAATGAGTTTAGGTCCTTTGGTTATATCGATGTTGATTTGTGATGGTTGAAATTGAATGCAAAAGCTCTGAATACTGAACATCTTGATTTAGGTGTGGACACTGCAAGAAACTTGCTCCAGAGTGGAAGAAGGCTGCAAATAACCTTAAGGGCAAAGTGAAGTTGGGTCATGTGGACTGCGACGCTGAGAAGGTAAATTCAAAATTTATTATTGGTTTGTTTAAAACTATTCTCCTGCTTGTAGAACTTGCTGTTTCCAAAATTTGACCAGTGGTAAAAAAAAATAAAAAAATGAAAGGCTTCTTCTAGTTGTGTTTATCTTTCATTGGCCTTACCACGGTTGTAGTTTTTCCCCCCTTTTTTCGGTATGCGATCTATATTTATATAATAGAGTTGAGACCGTAAAAATCCAGAATCTCAGTGGCATACATTACATATGGGAATCGGCTTGTTAATGGTTGTCTAGATAGTATTTTGAGTCATGAAGAACTTTGAAGAGGCTGGTCTTCAGGGGTTGGACAGAGAACACCATGCATAAACGATAGTAGATTCTTTCTACACATTTTGCATGTTGTGCAAAAGGATGTGGCCAAACATTTCAGGTTCTGTAACAAGCGGAGAATATGCAACTGGTTAAAAAAAAGCATGAAATGATACTTTACTTTATTTCAGTCTAGATGCCAATTTAAGTGGTAATGTCACTTGTTGCACTCTAAAATTAATATTGCCTTTTGAAGATGAAAGCAATTCTTGATGGAGGGAGGACAAATTCATATAAGCATGCTTTTTTTACATAGGGCTTATGCCTCCTTACACTAATCATGCAGCCAGCAGCAGAACCTTAGAAGATATGATCACTGTTCCAGTTCTTGAGGTGGTTCAACATGATTATAAAGGTTGCACTTCTAACATTCTTTTTATGTTGCCAGTCTTTAATGAGCAGGTTTAATGTTCAAGGATTTCCGACCATCTTGGTATTTGGTGCTGACAAAGATAGTCCAATCCCTTATGAAGGTGCAAGAACTGCCTCAGCTATCGAATCATTTTCTCTGGAACAGTTAGAAGTGAATGTCTCGCCTCCTGAAGTTGTTGAGTTGACTGGCCCTGTAAGCATAATTTATGTTCCGAAAAATAGAAAAGGGAGGCGTGTGGGTGGGTACTAGCTAGAAGCTTGCTTGCTTTAGAATACACAGATTCATGACTCTACATGATTTTTTCAACAGGAGGTGATGGAAGAAAAGTGTAGTACAGCAGCCATATGCTTTGTTTCCTTCTTGCCAGATATATTAGACACTAAGGCAGAGGGAAGGAACAAATACCTTGAGATGTTGTTATCTGTTGCAGAGAAGTTCAAAAGGAGTCCTTACAGGTAAGAATCAGCCGGACCCGTATATTCTCTTGTTCAAAAGAAAACCTTAAATGACTGTTATTTTCACCTGGCCTAACCACCCTTTGTTGTTTTAGCTAATGCCTAATGCTAAAATAAACAACATTCCGAATGCTGCAGCTTTGTTTGGGCAGCTGCGGGTAAGCAAGAAGATCTAGAAAAGCGTGTGAATGTTGGCGGCTATGGTTATCCTGCTTTAGTAGCCCTTAACGTGAAGAAAGGAGCTTATGCTCCCCTCAAGAGTGCATATGGATATGACCAGATTGTGTAAGTTCCATTTTGCCCGTTTGCAGTTGTGCTCTTTTTCCGTTTCGTTCCCACGATGATGATTAATGGTTTACAAACGTAGCGGTCATATCAGTTTCCTTTTCATTGTAATGGTAACATGCATACCGATTGCAGAGAGTTTGTAAAAGAGGCAGGACGTGGCGGAAAAGGAAATCTGCCACTCGAAGGCAGTCCTACAATTACAAAAACAGAAGCATGGGATGGGCAAGATGGACAAGTATTTGAAGAGGAGGAAATTTCACTTGAAGAATTGATGGGCGATGATAATGAATCCAAGTCCGAGCTGTAAGGATGGACGGTTTTGATGATATTGACTTTGTGTGGCGGGGAACACGGTAAGACGATGATGATGTTTAGTAGCACAGATGAACTCTCCCAGTCTAAGGAAAACATAGATGAGTTGCATATGTTTCTTTGTAAGCATATTTTTTAGGATATAGTAATAGATTGAGCTTTTGTGGAATTCTGTTGTCCTATTCAGAACATTAAATGATCCCTTTTGGGTGCCTAGCAATGACAATTCAGACATTATTTTGAATGACATCTGACCTTTTTTTTTTTTTTTTTTTTAATTTTAAACTTTAATTTTAAATATCATGTTTATAGCCTGTGTTTACAAGTTTTCCAGACGAGTTTTCATTCAAGGACTTGAGTACTTAACAGTGTCTCAATGCAATTCACATCAAAAAAAGGCTTTATCTTTCAAAAAAAAAAAACTCGTGATGGTTTCGTAATAATCACCAATGAAGCAAATCAAGAACCACCCATAGAGAAATCATTACTACTATTAGAAGGAATGTTAGATGATGCCGGGGCAGCAGCACCGAAAGTGAACTGCAGAGGTGGGCCTTCGATATCAGGCGGTGCAAATATAGGAGTTGCGCCACTACCATTGAATGCCGGAGATACAGCTTGATCACCCGGTTTCTGGTTGGTGTGTGTTGTAAACTTTTGGCTAAGGGAACAACAATGTCGAACACAAAACAAAACGCAGAAAATTTGCAGAAACTTAATAACTTGATATGAACGTAGAATCGTGAAACACTTTCCTACAAAAGTTATTTGCCCCGAATCTTATGCCTAGGGTAACACAAATACTTTTGTGAGATAAGACTACGTTTTCCCTTCGATCTTTAGGCACAAAAGATGAAGATGACCTTTGGAGATAATGTGTAAGTGTTTTATAATTTTTGATAGGATCAAGGATGCATACATTTGTTGTGTGTATATTCAACAATGTAAAAAGCCTGTAAAAAGCACTTGGAACCCCTGAAAATTAGTTGTAAGTTCGGATATATAAGTTACAACCCAAGTGGAAAGGTGCGCATTTGGTTATAACTACCCAAAGAGTTCAAAAGGCACTTAAAGGACCTCTTTTCGGGCCACGAGGCGGGCGCCTATGGTCATAGGCGGGCGCACGTTAAAAGCCGAACCCGACCAACTCTCCGAATCACTTTTACACTAGCGAGAAAACCCACGGGCGGGCGCCTGTCACTCGATTCCCCAAAATCGATTTTGGTCCTTTAACCTGGTTTTACGGTCCTTTAAGTGATTTTCCGAACTATACTTGCTTATTTTCCATCCGTATACTCATATACACTTGTATAAGCGTGCACTCCGCACCTCCAAGCTTATTATTAAGTGTTACGAGTATATCCACCCTTGTACTAAACCCCGATTACCTCAACGGCTTGTGATTATACTTAAATCACCAACATTCCTCCCCCATTTAAGTGTAATCTTTGGTTTAGCAAAACAACACTGTCATAAAACAAATCAACTCATGCTTCAATGAAAATGTCACGAAGATTGAATTTTCATCTAGTATTATTACACATTTCAAATATTCGAGTATTGGGGTGTGTCTAAGCATTGAACCCCTCTACACGTTTTGAATACATGAAGATAACATAGCTTCCACAACAGGGATCGGATACGTAAGTATTATTCATTAGACTTTTTGGTTCATACATGTAATGGAAATTATGGCTGACAAGTTTAATGTGAATGCCAAAAATTTGCAGGAATGACTGCGCAATATATGTCATGTCACTACAAGAAAATCGAGTTTTAATGAGGGTAAATACTCTCATTAAATGTCAATTTCCCGTCATTAAAGACTTTTAATAAAGGGAAATTTACCCTCACCGCCCTTCATTGTTGCTTCTCTATGTAAAAGTAAATAATGATGGTAAAGTTTGTGTCATTAAAATATAGTTCATGACAGGAATAGTACTCTCACTAAAACATTTTTAACAACAGAAAATTCCATCACTATTCTACCATTCGCCCCTCATTAAATCATGATTTAATGATAATTTATAGCCTCACTATAAGGTCATTTGCCCATCACGAAATCAAAATCTAATGAAAATGTTTTCCTCATTATAGGGTCGTTTTCCCCTCATTATATACATTTTATTGATGAAATTTACCGTCATTTCTAATAGTTAGTGAGGCCCTCATTAATTATGTCCATCATTCTTCTTAAAATACATCCAATGAGAGGATTTTTCCATCATCAAACATCTTACAAATAAAAAGAGTTCTTGCCAAATAGAATATGCTACATTGACAAATCACTTCAAAATTCAGGATCAAAAGGGATTTCAACCAACTTAGATTATCTGTACTAATGCAAATAGGATACTGCAATTTAAGTGACAAAACAGATTAAGCAGCTTAGTCCAGAATAATAATTACAGAAAATGCAGTTTATTACGAATAAGAGTCGAATAGATGAAATGTGTTACAAGTCCAGGTTTTGCTCACAAAATAGTTCAGCAAGATTCAGTAAAGCACTATGCCTACTACAGAAATCCTTTTTAAGAAGGTACTACAGCAGGTATACATAAAGTAAAGGCTAAGCAGCAAATTTACAGCAACAGCAGGCTACCAAAATGACAGAAACTTCCAACAAAACAGCAATGCAACAGATTGTGCAGTAGCAACTTTTAAGTGCACCGAACAGACTCAGCAAGGGTTCTATATAGCAGCTTAAATTCTCAGCAAAGTAGATGAAAGACAGCCTTAGTTTATAGACAACAGATGCAGCAGGTTACAAACAGCAATAGATCCTGCAAATATGCAGCAAAGTGAAATATGCAAGGCAAGCAAACCAACAGATTATCAAGATTTACAAATGCAGACAAGGGAATGGCAATTTAAACACAAATCCCACACGGTCAAAATCTGTAAATTAATTCACTGATTTCAATGCAAGTGCAGACAATGTAACTTGACCACACAATGATATTCAGTCACAGACACAAGTTTGGGAAAACGGTGTATTTTAAGTGATGTAGACAATACCTTGAAACATAATGTGTACAACGCACATATATATAGCACTTCTAGGCACCAACTCCAGGTGGTTAGAATGGCTTTGCCAAATCATTCTGAAAATAAAAGGAGGGGATTTAAAAGGAAGTGAACAAAACAAATGAATCCAATCTCATAAAGATCAACTGATCAAGCAATGAAACATAATTGATACTGGAACACAAGAACATTAAAAAGTTTTCTACACAGACAATGGCCACATAATAATACAAACTATATGAATAGCTAATGAACCCGATAGCACCTAGTAAATATGTTTCTCTTAGACCTATTGAGCCATCAAATATTCATGCACATAACCATGGGATATTTAACTTGACTTTAATATGAAAGACAGGTAAAAAACATAACAGTTTTCTAGGGGATATAAATGACTATATAATAAGAGCTAGCACAAAGCAAGGAAGAAGAACCTTAATAACCTTGACCAATTTATTCAGCCAGTTGTGCTCCACCTATTGTTTCGATAAGCCAATGTTAGCATGCCTTTACCATCGACCATTATATGTGGTATTGCTGGACCATCTCAACCACAACTACAACAATAAGAGGAAATAATTAGCTACCTCCTCTGATTCAGTTCGTACCACCACCATAGCTTCATAGGGAGATACATATTAAACACATTTACTAATTCACAAAAAAGTACATAGAACATAAAGAAACATATTTAGAAATAAACCTGATACTTGCATTTTCATATTCAAGCAAACATTTTCAAGTCAGACCTAAAAATTAGTAAAGGAACTCAGCAAACAGGAGCAGCAAAAGCATATCAGTAGGGTTTGGAGGAGTGAACAAAAAAGATCCAAGGTTACAAAGCAAACAACTGAGTTTATAGCTAGAAAAGAACAGGAGCAACAAAAGCATATCAGCAAAATGATATGGAGCTGAAAGCCAAAGTTGTGTAAACAACTATGACAAACATGTAGATTTAGTAATAAACTCACCAGAGGGGGTGTTCTAAGACAACAAAGATTATATAGCTTGAGAGAGATCACCAATATGACGCCTTCCCGGAGTTGCTGTTGTTTTTCCATTAGCACTTTCTTCATTAACAGAAGAAATACAATACGGCGAAGACGTCGTGGAAGAAGACGAAGCAATCATGAATCCACTGAAAATCCCACCACATTTCACTCTCTGTTTCATACATTCACCGCCAGTAACGCTGTTACGATGCATCGAATGCAGTTTGTTCTTCCCTTCCCTATGAGGCTCTAACCTTCTAAGAGTACAATCTCCAAAACCAGTAGATAAGCTCCCAAACAAATCCCCTGAAAAACTCCTGCTTCTAGAAGCAATTGATCTAGATCTTGACACTCTGTTTTCAAATGCAGCTTCATCCGGGCTTTCATTTTCTTCAACAACAACGAGTTCTTCGTTCTTTGTTTCGTGTAATATTGCTGGATTAGTACTAGGAATGGATTCAAATCAAACCCTTTTTCAGATTTTTCATAGAGTTGCGTGCGTATATACATATTACGGGCAAAAAATCTAAATCTTATAAAACCATGATTCTGAGTTTTATTACCAGCTTTATATTGATCAAGTCCTCTGTATCATCAATGTATTCCTTAAGCTGCAAAATTGAAAATGGCACATTTACGACTTCCGAAACACGACTTTGACACAATCATCTACCACAATGGATTAGAAGATGATAGAAAATAGCAGTCCCACTTACCGATAATAATTTGTGGAGGCTATGGTCAATAACAACAAAGTAAGCCTCAAGCAACATTTCAAGTTGATCAATGTTTTCTCCACCACTAGATGAACTTGTAAAGCTTCCATGCTTACTTGAACTGATACAACTAAAAGTCCTCTCCAGTTTTGGGATTCCATAACTTGAGCTTACAGGAGAAACATGAGCTGATTTGCATTCAAGTCTGGCACCAAAAGAACCGGTGATTCGATCATACTCGAGAATAGTCTCATTTCTCTGTCTTTTTTTTTTTTTCTGTCAAGTACATCTCAGCCATTTCTCTATCATCATCCATTAGATGTTAGATTTCATCACAGACCTGGACACTCGTATTAAGGTTTAATCCATTTAAGATGTAAAATGGAACAGAAGACAAAGTGAGACAGCAAGAAAGCGACGTAATATTTACCTTCTGTACTCGTTGAGTCAAAGCGAGGAGGTGTCCTTTCAACCTACAAACCTATTCAAGATCAAGAGTACTTATAGATGTGGCCAGCTCATCAAGAACCAGATACACCTCCATTTCCAATTCTTTGACCAACTACACTAGAAAATTCAAAAGTCGTGAAAAATACACAAAGTAAAGTGGCCTGCTCAAATACACATTTCAACTACACCAGAAAATTCAAATACACACCAGCTTATAGATGTGGCTAGCTCATTAATGTGAAGCACACCATAGTAGTGAAAAATACACAAAGTAAATATGCAAGGAATACAAATGAACTCCATTGTAAGAACTCTTATTTTACGGTGAGCAGAGCATTGAAACTATTAAATCTAGTAGGACACACACTGATTATTCACCAGAATAATAAATGATCAGAATAATAAATGATAAGAAAATGATTTAACTGAAACGAATTCACCTTCTAAGGAGCGTTGAATGCGTATCTTCGAAAAACGGAGCTTTAAAAGCTCGTATCAGCATCGTAACAAAGAAAGGTCAAACCTTTCATAGTCCAAACCTTCACAAATGGTAATAGCACAATGCATCTAGACTGAAAGCAAGCTGCTTTTACATCTTCAATCGAATCAGCGAAGAATCGGGGTGATGAAATCCCCGATTCATTTCCTTTTACAACTCTGATTGACTCAGCCAAGGCAACTTCGATTCTCATTATCAAATCTGCAAGATACGAAGCATTAGTGCATATAATAAACAGAATTAAGTAAGGAATCGAGGTAATAATAGAATGATATCACCGAATCGATTCAAAAGGGGAAAAACTGAGCCTTCACGATTCTTCATCAAGAACGTGTTGCAAATCCAATGAAATTGAGTCATTGATTACTCGATTTCAAACGAGAAGGTTAGGAGATGAAACACCATAGCCGGATTTCTGGGATTTGCAATCAATAGCATTGAATACGAGTTTTGCAGATGAAGAACGGCAGAGGAAAGAACGAGATAGGTTTTCTGAAAATAGAGGCAAAGAGGATAATAGTTTCTCTTTGATTTTGAGATTTTTTAGTTTTTGAAAAGATTTATGTTCTAATGTTAAGGAAAGAAAGAAATAATGGGAGGAAGGAATATTATTTATTTTTTGGTTTTTCTTATATCGAATAGTGACGGGAATTACTCTGGTAATTAACAATATTATAATTAATAATCATCTTTTAGCTAAGTGATTACCTCCTCTCACTAAATTTTTGTAACTAATAATGCTTTTTCTTGTAGTGTGTACTACATCTACCAGATTGCACTTAATCAACCAATTGACAAGAAATGGAACACTGATGGAGTGCAAGATTTCAAAGCTTTCTTAGTAAATAGTATTACATCTAATAAGATGAACATTGCAATGTTGGCAAACATAACTGTTAATGTGTAGATGCCAAGGAATCTACACAACTTATATTCATATTAGCACAAACATCACTATTAATATGTATGCGAAGTGAAACCTATTGCTTATTTTATTATGTCTGTCCTAAAATGACATGATTTGAATTACTATGGACAAGATTTGAATTACAAGGAGACAACTATTTCAATCAATGTTTACATATTTCAATTATTAAGTATTCTCTTTTCTTTTTGTCTATTGGTTGATTAGTAAATGTATATTTTTGATTCATAAGTTCAGTTACTACACTGCTACTGTGAAAATTTCATTTGTTTGAAATTCATTGTTAAAATTAATCGTTAGTCAAAAATTCACTTTTAATATTCACTAGTGAATTTCGATAAATAAACTCATAAAAAATGTTGTAACAATATAAAACCAACTCTCAAAACAAAACAAGGTTCATTACAACAAAAGTTTGGTGAATTTTTCATCAATTTGGATTGTTTGCATGCATTTATTTTGTACATAACATATAATACAATAATGCACACAATGCTACAAACACAACAGGAAAAACATTGAAATAAAATACATAAAACACAAATATATAATTCATAGACTTTGTATGGCACTTGGGGCCTCCAAGATGTACAGAACCACAATGTAAAATATAAAAGTCGATAGATAAGTCACTCAATTAAGAAGAACAGAGTCGCAAAATAATAAGCACAAGCTAAAATATGAAAATGTCTAGAATAGCAAAGTTATACTAATGAATGTCATCTACATCATAACAGAAGAAACACATGTCCTCTGATTATGATGCCCCAACTTATGGCACCGACCGCACATCATTTCCCGTTTGGATTCACCTCTAGAAGGAATTCGCCTCTTCTTTGGCCTTCCAGGTTGCCTCTTTGAAATAGGAGGTAAAACAGCAACATTGGAATCCTGCGGCTCATAAACCAACGGCAACGGATGGATTGCGATTCATAACAAGCAACATATGAACTCGAACGGAATCCAACATCAACAAATTCATGCAAGGGAGACCACTTTCATTATACAAACTACCTACCGCATGATCACGGGGGTAACCATTCAATTGCCAAAACTTACAAGAACAAGTAAAATTCTCAAGATCAACCATACAAGATGACGTTGAACGCACTTCAAATACATATCCACTTGAATTGATGATAATCCAATTCTTAGATGCAGCAAATGAATCTCGCTAATATCTTGTCTATACTTGGGCATATTGCAGAATTCCATGAAGCACAAGCGGACCTACGTTCTACAAATAAAACCAGTGGATCTCATTAAGTAAAAATATACAAGAGCATTTAAAATACTTAATACAAAAAGCCATTAAACAGAAACATACCAGAAATTTGATTCATAATCTTCAAGCGCGAGCATCAATCATATTACATACGGGTAATTGCCTCTCTTTTACAACCCACGAATTAAATGATTCGCCGCACTTGAAGACATTTCACCATATCGCATGCCTTTAAAATGAGCATTCGTCCATCTTTCAGCAGGTAAGGCGGTAAAGAAATCACCTACAATTGTCTTACCCTCTTGTAACATAACACTCATCAAACTATCATATAGATCAACTGTTGGTGCATAAGCACACTGTCGCAAAAGATAAACCATACGCTTCTTAAAACCCTTGCCGAACGGAACCTCTAAATCTGTCTTTCAAATTCAACTTAATATGAAAAATGCAAAAAGCATGGTCCGAATCCGGGAAAACAATAGGCCGGAATCTATTAAACCAAAGTATTTCTATCCGAAATAAACGTAATTCGCCTAGTAGGATCAACTATGTTCTTCAAATTCTTAAAGAACCAATGCCAGTTCTCAGTATTTTCGGAGTCAACAACCGCAAAACAAAGAGGGTACAAGCCTGATACAAAAATAACAGATTCATATCAACAAGTCAAGTAATAAAGAGAAGAAAGTAACACACAAAAAAACAGAAAAAATGAATAAACCAAAAACACAACTCTAGCCATAGAATGAATACAGTACCTTGATCACCATCTTTCGCAACTGCCGACAAAAGCTGAGCTTTAAATTGTGTTTTCAAATGAGCTCCATCCAAACACAGCATCGGCCGGCAATGCTTAAATCCCTCAATGCAGCCATGAAACGCAACAAACACCCTCTTAAAACGACTTGAAACCTCATCAACTTCCAATACCACATAAGAGCCGGGGTTCGTTTCACGAATCTTTGACACATATGAATTTAAAAAATTAAAAGATTCTTTCATGTCACCAAACGAGCATTCTTCGCTTTTTCGATACCGGTCCAAGAATTGTAATATGAAACAGCAAACCATGATTTGAAAAAAGCCGACGCTTAACATCAATAGGCTTTATTGAGGGATCATCACGAACTTCATTACTGAGACCAAATCACAAACCAAAGCTGAACTCATCCGATGCCCTTTGAAAGAACGCGATGACGTACCACATGTATGTAACTCATGCATCTTCTTAACATAAAAAAATCCATTAATAATTTCCTTTTTCGCACTAACCATCCAAGCACAGCCTGTTTCATCCTTCTTTGCACACACTGCCATAATCCTCTTATCATCATTCTTAATGTATATGAAATCAAACCCACTGTGAACAGACATTTTACACAATGCTTTCCTAAATTCGTTGCTCCACCAACAAATTTTTGACCAACACATTCTACACACTTATCCCAGTTGATATATAGTTGCATATTCTCTTTCCGAGGACAAAACGTAGGAAGCAAATTGATCTCCTCATCATCGGATTCAGTAATAGATGATGATGCAACTGATTCAATACTAGTAGAAACCACAGTAGAAGCCACGGTAGAAGCCGCAGTAGAAGCATTACAAACAACATATGCCTGTACACGTGATGCACTAAACGAAGCACACACGGACAACATGATTTCAACATCTTCATTATTGAAGAGAAAACAGTTTGCTTGTTCAGGTAATGAATAATACAAACTGATCATATCTTCTCTCAATGAACTCCATCTCTCACATAGACGTAGCTTAATACTACGTAGAGTATCAAATTCTTTGATTTTCAAAACACATGACTCACCATTGTAAGTACAAATAAGGAATACCATCTTCAAAAACCTACACAACAAACGAATCAGAGAAAATCAGCAGTGAATCACATTATTTCTCATAAAACACACAATATATGTAAAACAAAAATCAAACTCAGCATCAACAACAAATTAAAGTTAACAAGCTCAGATTTATGTTCAATTCAATTAGGAAGATTGAAATGTAACTTATAAAACGCATAATTCTATTTTACTAATACTCTAAAAAGGAATCAGAGAAAATCAGCAGTGAATCGCATCATTCCTCATAAAAAACACAGATTATTCAGAATCAAGAACGCAGTAAAATTAAGAAGTTTGAAATCTATGTTCAATTTCATTAGAAAATTGAAATTAAACTTATAAAACTCAGATTTCCAATGTATACCGTGTTTCAACAATAACCAGAAATATACCTGATGAATAGATGATATGCAGAGGAAAAATTCTTCGAATTAGATGCTCAATCAGCCGAATCTGGAAGCGAAACAATGGACTACAGATGATTAAAGTTCATCGATGCAATTTTCTGAGATAGACATTGAATTTCTTCGAAACCGAGAGAGATAGCCGAGATCCAGTTTATTGAAAACGGAAAAGATAAAAATGTCTTAACAAAGGGCAATTTAGTCATATAATTTTAATTGTGTCATTTAGCCAATAAAAAATGTTAAGTAGGACTGTTAATTAAAAAAAATGCGTAAAGTGTCCTAATCCCTAATTTTCCTTTTGTTATTTCTAATCACATAACATGTAGCAACTTCCTTCTGGACCCATTTATGATTTTTTTCATCCTTGTAGCCCCTACCACCTATATATAATGATCATGAATATACACGGCTCTTGTATAAAACTTCACCATGAGTTGGTTCAACTTCAACCGTGTCTCTCTCTCATACAGTTATACTGATTTCTACTACAGGTATATGTTTCTTCTTCTTCTTCTTCTTCTGTCGTTCAGGTGAGTTTCATTACTAAAAGGTCACCTCATGCATACAGCACCAAGAATACCATACTCAAAAAATATGATGGAAGGTAAATGTGTATGCAAATCTAGTATCTTGTGACTAACCGTTAAGAGTTGCTTCGTCGGCATCACTCAACATTTTTTTCATTGAATATTTTTCTTGGTGGTAGTGGGGTTAGAGCTGATGCTAATGCTGGTTGCATTCAGTGGTGGAACTTCCATATTTTACAAAAGGTCATATGTCTATTTATGGGCCACGACCGGCCATTCAGGTATGTAGCTCATCAAAGACTTTGCGTAGTGTTGTACATAGGTGGTCCTTTGGGTCTTATATCATGCACTTGACAAGTTTAGTCATGTTTTCTAGGTAAAGTTCTGAATGTGTGCTTGTTCATAAGGCTTAGATGTGTAGCTGATAAACTATTTTAGCAGTCTGTACATGCCATCTGTCAACATGAATATGTGTTATGTATGTTTTTATGATTAGATATGCATTAGCTTTTGTAGTCTTAATCTTCTTTTTGAATCTCCATAACATGAGCCTGTAATTATAGTTTTGTGTGAAATGAAGAGAAAATGTCCTCGGATTCTGCACAATTCCTGTCTTTTTGTAATACATCCTATTGCATTTCAATAGTTTTGTTTTGTGTGTGAGCATATGCCTTTTTGAGATTAAAAAGCCTAAAATGATCTTTCTTTTTATTGAAGTTCTCTACTAAATGTTTGTCTGCCACATAATGGATGGGGTGATTTTGGAAATTTGGTAAGAGCTGCAATTTGATTTAGCAGCCCAAATGCTTTATCAATCTATAAAGATGTATGCTTTAATCGTTGAAAACGCTTCATATGCTTGTTAATTTTCGTGGGTTTTTATTTGTTTGTGAAATTTTTTATCTTGTAAAAAGGGCAAGTCAAGTGCAGCTCTTAGGGATTCTGCTGTCTTTGGAATTTCGCTATCTAGCAATCTCAAAAACGATTTTGTCTCTCCTTCCAATTGGAGCAAGGTAAATATAATCTTCCGCCCCAATTCAACAAAGTTAGATTTTAGCTATGAATTTCATAATTGAGGAAGCATTCATGATTTCATACAAGGTTCTGTTTTTGACTTCTTAATTCATCTTGTTCACTAGTTCTTGAAGCATAGATTTTCTTGGCAATTCAATATTCGTATGCATTCCTCAACAAAAATAAATCGTATGCTGAAGATGAATTATTGCATGTATTTCTTAATAACTGTGAATGTATCTTATCAGATAATTTGTATACCCCCTATATGAATAATGTATGGTGAAAAGGATTGTTGCATGGTTGTAGGATATTATTATTGATTATGAATTCTAATGTGTCTGTTTATTATTATACTATATTATTATTATTATATTTATTATTATTATTATTTTCTTTTTTTCTATTATTATATTTTGAATTTTTTTTTTTTCTTCTGTTTTTCTATTTTGAATATTATTTATTATTATTTTCTTTTTTTCTATTATTATATTTTTAATATTTATTATTATTATTATTATTATTATTATTATTAGAATATGACTATTAGTGACAAAGCCTTTGTCAATATTAATCGTTAATGTAAAAATGTGTTTATACCTTTTGGTGACAACACTTAATTAGTGATAAATTGTTCATTATTTTGTGACAAAAATTTTGTCACACGAAAACCTTCTGGTGAGAAATTTAGCGTTTTGTCATGAAAAGCTTTGGTGACCAAGGTACAAGAATCGTCGCGACTGAACGTCTTCAGTGACTACTAATCTTATTGTCACAATAGATGCCTTTAGCGTCGGAGCTTACACAACAAACGCCGCGACAAAAAACTTTTGTCACGAAAACCTTTACCGACGAAAATCAGCACTTTTCGCGACGAATGTTTTAGTCACGAAAAGGTCTTTTTTTTGTAGTGCTTGTATAAAACTTCACCATGAGTTTCAAATTCAAACGTAACATGTCTATTTAATCCATATTGTCATTTTTATTTACTATTAAGTGTTTACGTTCTCCCATGGGTTTTTCCTACTAGTTTTCCTAAATTGCCAATTTTTATGCTTTTTTCTCCGACTAATTCTTTTTTTTTCTCCCTAAAATAAATATAAGCCATCTTTTTTGCTTTTTTTCCGACTAATTATTTTATTATATCCTAAAATAAATATAAAAATACACAAGAGATCACATAAACTAAAAAGGAATTAATCAAACAAATTGAAAGGTTAAAATAGTCCTAATCCATAATAACTAAACAATTTCCGTACGTAATTAAACAACAAAAGGAGAAGCAAGTGTTCTCAAACAAACGCATGCGTGTATATCCTCAAGGCATCCCACTTCTTTTGATGGCCTTTGAACCAAAATTTCTTTGGTTTGACCGTCGCACTCAAACCATTTCATACGGTTATGATAGAAAATTCCTATCACTTTTCCAGAATTTTCCCCCAATGTTACAGGCAAAATCTTTTTCATAACAACTGACTTTGAAGTATTTATCTCAGTTTTCATGCTCCATGGCTCCTTGTTGATGATTCCCCATCGATGGTCGTCGTCGTCGTCGTCGGCATCAATCAACCATACTCCGTGTTTCGTTTGGGGTAACCATGGACGGTCCAACATGATTAAACGCCCGCACCATTCACTCAGGATTAATTGCTGATAGTAGTAAGTATGGTTATTATTAGGTGGCAGTTCAACCAATCGGAAACTTTTGGTGGAAACATTAAACGCAACGATCATAGGGTAAAAGGGTGGTTTATCATTCCCTCTTCGCTTCGACATCAGATAAAGAGTACCCGCAATGAAAACACCAGATCT
This sequence comes from Gentiana straminea, assembly GCA_036785695.1. NCBI lineage: Eukaryota > Viridiplantae > Streptophyta > Magnoliopsida > Gentianales > Gentianaceae > Gentiana > Gentiana straminea. The sequence continues at coordinate 4,441,516 of JAVUPR010000135.1, forward strand.
CACGTTAATAACCCAACCGTGTTGTTGAAGATCATCTTCGTTATGGATTATTGTCCATGAACTATTCTTTAAACTGTAAACGTGTAAAACAAAGCCATGTTGTTTCTTACCGGAAGACGAATTCGGCTTTATTACACTCACAATGTGGTAGTCATCTTTCACGTGGTCGTATCCAAAATAACTATGTGAATCACAAGGATACATATCACTCGTTATCCAAGTCTTCAGAAGATTATTAGATTCGTCGGTCACCACACGGTAGATTCCGGTGGAAGGATTCCACAAAGTAAAGGACCTACTACATGGGGGAAGATCTGTAGTATTCTCTAGAAAAATTAAACCGTTGCAAGTGCCAACCAGTTTCACTTTCTCTTTACCGTCCCTTGTGGGATAGTCTTCAAGTTTACCGACACTGCCACTGACATGAGCCATAGATTTTTTAGATGAAGAATGAAAAACAACAGAGTAAAATGTACCCTCACGGCTTCGGCTTCGGCTTCGGGGGCTTCTTAGGGGGATGACAATAAAGCAGTTGTCGATGGATTTAATTCGAGTTGTTTTCTCCACTTGAGCTTTGATAAAGGTTGGGCTTTGGATTACCTTCAACCATGACTTGCATACAGTACGACACCTATAAATTGACTCAGTTGGTAACTTGAGGAGAATGTCACTGATCAAATCATCCGGCATTTCAGGAATATTTCTCCGATTCTTCAGTGGTTTTTGTCTTAGGAGACATTCATACCACCTCTGGAAAACACCCAACATAGTCCTATATATATATCAACAAAGTAAACATTACAAGACAAACATTAACACTAGCTAGCTAGATGCACAAATATAAACACAAAATTGGAAGAAGAAAACTTACAAATCCCTTTGCGGAAACCGATATTTGATTGTATTTGAATGCTCTACAATTTGTATTCCTTTCCCAGCAGTTTCAGTCATGCCCTTTGAATTGGATGTATCAATCATACAACAGAAATTTTTCTTCAGCTTCGATTTCGCCATCCTATTTATGTTCAGAACGTATACGTCCGCGAAAAGTGATTCAAATAATCGTTCGTTCGTTTGTTCGTTATTTGTTAGTTCGGATCGTATCTATCACTGAAGTGAGCCAATTAGTAAATAAATCGTTCTATGGATGTACCCAAAAAAGCAGTTGTATATATAGATTATAGGGTATACTTGAGCAAAGCAAAAAGAAGTCAAATTGTATATATCATCAAAAAGCAAAATCAAGAGCAAAGTTTAATCCGTATCGTATCAAAAACACAACTTCCTACTTTACTCGGAAAAGAAGTCAAATTGTATTTCAATTCATTCCAACAAAAAAAAAAAAATTTAAAATAATAATAATAAACATTATATTTGCAATTTTTATATTTAATAATTTGAGCAATGTTAAACCAAATAAAATAACAACTCCTACCGGGAAGATACAGGATATACTTGTGATGATCGAAATACTTTTCCTATTGGGATCCCCTCCAATAATGCATTTAAGCCTCAATCACAACATTACACACAAAACGACGTTGTTTTGCGTATGTTTTTACACTTGATGATAATAATCAAGTATATGGGAGAAATCTTTTTCCTTTTCCTATTCGGATAGTGCACGGGAGGGATCTTTTCCTATTCATACATATATCTATAATAACTCGATCAGTATCAATTCCAACCTATTCTCTAAATTACAGTACAATCCTCAAATTAATCCCGGGGCGGGTGGCAACAAGAAGATGGAGGCCATCAATATCACTATTAGTGAAGATGATGATGAATACGACTATGATGAAATCTGCCATTTATTGCTGATATGGTTTCATATTATTGTATTCGCAGCTAGCCTATTCATGAGTATTTTTTTCTTCATCTTATCCCTAGTGATTGGTTACGGAGATAACGATTTGCTGTCCTTTAGCATGATGTTAGCAGCCGCTGGTTTCATATTTGTTTGTTTGGGTTTGGGTTGCTATTACATTTTCGAGTGGAGAGATTAAGCGTGATATATTTGGATCGATAACTTGCGTCATCAACAGTAGTTCGGCTTTTTTCCTAATCAAACTTCTCAGAGATGAAGTTGAAGCAAAGTGTTCGACACGCACATTCAAGGTTGCACGTGTTTTCCTCATAGTTTACGGTGTTTTGACCCTATGTTATATCCTCGAAATCTGCTATCGTCATTGTGTGATCAACCGCAAACGCAAACAAGCTCTACACGCGTAGATATGTACGTAGTCGTGTCAGTCATAGATGATATTTGAAGATAATAATGGATGTCCAAATAAAAAGATAAAGCTGCTAATGATTAGATTAATGTTTGAAATAAATCACTCTAAGTGAAAAGATAGTTTATCATTAGTTTTACTTATTTTGAATTGCTTTATTATCCCATTTATCTCCTATATAAAGGAGAGCACTGTGTTTCAATGAATCCAATTAATAAAACAGTTATTCAGAGTCTTCTGTCTGTGTATTCTGATTTTCTTTATGGTATCAGAGCAAGGGGCGTGGATTCGTGTGCCGCCTGATCCTCTTCCGTTTTTCAACGAAACATCATTTCATCATCACGACCTATATGCAGGATTTCATCATCACGACTTGCATTCTGCATATTTTTTTTCATTTTCTGCATATTAGACCTATTGCATCATGCATATTTTTATTTTATGCAGTACCTTTTCAGAGAGAAAAAAAATTGATGATCAACATCACTCTATAAAGCGTCATTCACTATGTGCATCAAATTACTCCGTCGTTGAGACACAAAAAAAAAAAGGATTTGTCATTCATTTGCATCCAAAAAGTTAATCCACGATCCAATAAAATTCATTCGCATCAACAAAGATTTCCCATGATGCATTCAACATCTTCATCACCACAAATGGAGTCTTTATTTTTAATTTTTTTTATTTATGCTGAATACAGATTTTTAATAATCCGTAATTTTCTATCCAATTTTATTAAGTTGGTTTTTTTTTTCGTCTTAAATAATGCATCAGTCAATTGTATCTTCTTTGACATCCATTCTACATCTATTTTATATATGTGATTAAAAAATGCAAATCCACGGTAGCAATTGCATTGGAGGCTGATGTGATAAAAAAAATATAAAAAAATCCAAGCATTGTTTGAATATTGGAAGGGAGCCGACAGACGCTTGTCATCTTTCAAGAATCGAAAGCCATTGGACACCACCAAATCCCACAAAAACCATGGACTCCGAAAAAACAGCCAGAGTGGAGATGCCTTCCAAAAACATCACAATTATGGACTTCAGACGAACAATCGGAGTGGAGATGCCCTCCCTCCAACAATACCACAACTATGGACTTCGGACGAACAACCGGAGTGGAGATGCCCTCCAACAATACCACAATTATGGACTCCGAAAGATCCACCGGAGTGGAGACGCCCTCCAACAATACCACAACTATGGACTCTGGAAGAATAGCCGGAGTGAAGATTCCCTCCAAAAGATCACACTTAATGGACTCCGGAAAAGCATCCGGAGTGGAGATGCCCTCCAAATTATGCAAGACAAACTCGGCCTTCAAACCCGACCTCGTTTGAGGGAGGGTATTAGAAGATAATGTCAGAGATGATATTTGAATATAATGATGGATGTCCAAATAAAAAGATAAAACTGCTATAGATTATATTAATGTTTGAAATAAATCACTCAAGTGATAAGATAGTTTGTCATTAGTTTTATTTATTTTGAATTGATTTATTATCCCATTTATCCAATAAAACAGTTATTAAAAGTCTTTCATTGTGCTATTTTGATTTTCTTTATATTATAGTTTGATCTTTATTTTTTTTTCGACCTATAAAATCTCTTTTTGGTAGAACCATGAAGAATAAGAAATTTTCACCAACTATTCCACTACTATATATTCACCATCTCAGATAGTGAGGTAGTTTGCTTTTTTGTCGAAAAGAATGTCGAGGCACCGAAAGATTTCGCCGTATGTTCGAAGTTTGAAGTGTCACTACATCGAAAATATAAATCTTTGTGTTTTAGAAGACAATTGCTAGTACCACCATGTGCATTACTTCTAAAATTAAAGTATGGCTCCATTAGCAGTTTTATGGTGGTCCTGGAACATCATGTTATAGTTGTTCTTTCAATAGGAATTCTTAAATGAGGGGTAATTGTAAAATAATGGTATTTATATTTACACGGTTGCTCCCCATGTGTTATTTCGATTTTTTATTGGTCTGGGATCATCAAGTCATAATTGGTCATGTATCAGGATAAAATTTGCGACGGCTCCATAGGTATAAGTAAGTGATTAAAGAGTGGAGTCTTGTGGTGCCATATCTTGCTCCCATATGGAGTGAGGAAGTAAGAGATGTCTCGTTCTACTAAAAAAAAACGTGCACATGGTCCTTTGCATAATGAGCTATAGAGAATCTTTTCTAAATTAGTTGAGGCATTTGATCGAGCACAACTGTGGATAATGTGATAAAGTCCAATTAAATTAATCATCAAATTGGGATTTAAAATACTTTATCTCTTTTTGTTATTTTATATCTGTGGTTTATTCGCCTCAAACTCTTGGACTTGTTATCATTTTCTGTCTATAAATGTAATCTTGTGGGTCATTAATAAAATACATTCAAGTTTTCATTCTTTTTATATTTCTCAACAGCGGGGCTTACACGAGTTACAAAGAAATACTGTAAATTCGAGTTTAAAAAGATTTTAAAAAATTCTCAGTACAATAGAATTCCACAAAGAAACCCATAGAAAAAGAAAGGAAAAAAAAATACATATAGAGGATTCTCATTATACAGAGGCACAAGGACTTATGAGTGACATTTATCGGTGCAACGGAAAATCGATCTCCATGAATTTTACAACTAAAGATGGTAAACTGAAAGCTGCCATGTTATACAAACACTGAAACAATAAGGAAAGATAGATGTAAAAACAAATTAATATTGGGATAACCCCTTCCCTATCCATGCTCACCCAAGCTAATATCGCCAATAACCATAGAGGATTTTCTATTGATAGGGCTATGAAACGTTTGGGTTTCAGCATCAGGATGCGATTTAAATCATAAAGAAGCTCAACTGTACGCCTAAATCCCAACAATATTCCCAATTTTTTCACAGATTTACCACAAATTTCGTAATTACTGCCTAAATCCCAACAATGTTCCCAACTTTTCACACATTTACCTCAAATTTCCCAATTACTAAATGAGGGAAGAAGGAGTCTAAAATAAACTTTTTAATACAAAATAAAATAAACATGACACACAATTTGAAAAAATTACAAAAAGGATAATAATAATAATAAAAAAAAATCAGACGGACAAAAATACCATTACATTATATCCTTCAGCAAATCGCTTCTTTTCTCTTCACGTTTGTTCAACGTTCCCATCTTCTTCTTATTTCTGCTTCTTCGTTGCTGATGCTTTTTTTTTTTAAACAATAGTAACTTTTGATTTAAACTCCGATTATCAAAAAAATTTCACCAAAATTCATAATTTTTTTGTTTTTTATTTTGAGATCTCATATGATATCTTTCCGACATAATTTTTGAAAACCGATAAAATATTTGCATTAATCGGAGCGTTTTTCTTATAAACGGCCGTAACTTTTGATTTAGAACACCGATAATCAAAATTCTTTGACCAAAGTTCATTTTTTTTCCTCTCCATTTTGATATCTCATATGATACCCTTTCGATGTATTTTTTGAAATCCAAATTTAATCGCAGTGTTTTCAATAACATAGTAACAGTAACACAATAACAATAACATATGTAGTCCAAGATTCAATAGCATCATGTCTGATCTAAAACATTTAAATATAATACTAGTAGTTTCCAGAATGCAAAAATATGGTTATAATGAACATATTGTACATGTCTTTTGTATGGTACTTGTCTAATCTAAAAAAAAGACATATTATTGAAAACTGATCAACACTTGGAAAGTTCAGAGCAAGAAACGGATCAGTCATGCCTTTGCTATAAAAAAAACATAGATTTACGAGAACCAACTAACTAGTAGTATGTAAATGCAACATATGGCTATTAGGCATGTGATGAACTTGAATTTTTCTTGTATACTTGTAGTGAAACAATCTATCAAAAAATGCTTGCTATCGTAAAGAAACAATCTATCAGAAAATTATGGAGATGCAACTCTCAGGGAATCAAGAGAATAAAAGCCTACTAATATTGGATATAATCAAAAAGTCTATCAGGGAAACTAAAATATTCTTCAAGTTGTTGAAGACCAAATGAGTCTGTTTTACCATCTATGGACCTTTATCCTTCAAACCCGCACCACACCAAACTTAATGAAAGATGTATGCAGCAGTAGAAAATTCATTAAATAGCAGCAGCTAAGCCTCATCAATAGGGAATCTAGGCTCCTTCATTTTTCTAAAGACAAAAAAAACACTAGCATTGTCTCACCATTTTGAATCAACAACTTTCAATCACCTGGGCCAAAACCACGCCATAACAAATAGTGGAATTCAAGGAAAGATTAAAACCAAATAAAGATACCATATGGCTGCAATAACACTTTTTTTTTTAACGCACGCACACTGTCTCTACTGGGACTCGAACCGAAACCTCTGCGATAACAACCACAGCACATACCCCTACAATAACACATTTTACTAACAATAAATAGTGATTATAACAGTAACACAGTAACGCAGTAACTATTGTAGTCCAAGATTCATTAGCAGCACGTCTAATCTAAAACATTTAAATATAGTACTAGTAGTTTTAATGAAAAAAATTAGATTATAATAAACATATAGTACTACAAAACCAACCGATGGTAAAATCTAAGTTGATTCCCAAGAATCACAAGCACCATCTTAATTCCTCAAATCAATGAAAAAGCAAAACAACTTTTTTTTTCCTTTTTCATATAACTAAAAATAAAAAGCATTGTGTACATCAGCACAATAACACAACAAGCAAGTGTAGTTACATAAAATAAAATAAAAACAATAACTAAAAGAACACTTCAAACAAGCTTATTCCTATTGATCGAAGTCATGACAAATGACTATAATAGTTCAATCAGAAATTGAATCACAAAAAGTTGACAGACATGATCTGTCTCCATTCTTTTTTGCTCTAAGTCCTCACAATACAATCCATGCTTTTTGACCGTACATTTCAGGTTTGAAAGCATCATCAGGTTTTTCATCTCGACGTACACAATAGCGTAGATGAAACCGAGCTTGATAAAATCCTTCATCGTGTTCGCTCTTTCTATAGCTTTACTCGGCACCCAAACACAATGCGTAACGCCGTCAGTAAGTATAGCACTTTTCCCACTTCCATTTTGTCCAGTGATGAAATTAATCAACTCCTCGAGCTCGTTTTCGATAACTTTCCGGCACTTACGACCTCCGTCCTTTAACCACAAACCTTTACGAGCTACGACCAGGGTCGAAGAATGAGGAAGAAACTTTTTGAAGAAGAAGAAAGGAGAGCTTGGCTTCAAGCCAATGCTTGGAGATTTGGAGCTGAGTTGAAGCTCTCGTTTGAAGAAGAAACAAGCTGCAAAATGAGATGGATTAAAGCTGAAAAATTGACAGCAAAACGCAGCAAGAACAAGCTGTGTTCATGAGCAATTTGGAGCTGCTACATTGACAGAAAATTGTGAGGAGAATTTGTTGAAATTGTGAAGAATCACAAAAGAAATACAGAATCTTCTTATGAAGAAGATGAAGATCGAACAATTCGAAAAATAGAAAAGGCGGGAAACATTGTATTCATTGATTTGTTTGCAATTGATTCAACTAACTCCTCTAATGTTACAATTGGACTCATATATAGACATCTCAAGCCCCTACTAGGCAGTTGAGGTTGTTACAACAATCCAACCAACTCCTAACAAACTTAACCGACTCCAAGTCTAAGTGTTCGACGAAATGATTGAAAGAGAAAAGACAGTCTGCAACTTTTTGTTCACTTGGAATCAGCTCAATTAAATCATTAATTGCAACACCCCCCCTCAAGCTGGAGTTATGGCTAACTACAGCTTGGAATTAGCTCGATTAGATCAGTTTGTAGCCTGAAATATATTCTTAGTAGGAAATCTAGGCCATAGTCTTGTGAAGACAGCTTTCTCAACATGTTTAGTTAGGATATCAGCTAAATTGTCTTCCGTCCGTACTGGCATTGGAATTAGGATATTTTCTTGATATTTCTCCCTTACATAGTGGCAATCAATCTCAATGTGCTTAGTTCTCTCATGGAAAACAGGATTTTCCACAATGTAGGTGGCACTCTTGTTGTCACAAAATATAGGAACAGGCTGTGGATGTTTGATGTGGAAATCTGATTAAAGATAAAGAAGCCACTGAATCTCACATGCTGTGAGAGTCATTGCTCTATATTCTGCCTCTGAGCTGCTTTTGCTGACAGTGGTTTGTTTCTTGCTTTTCCATGAGAATAAGGAATTGCCTAGAAAAACTGTATAGCCACTGATTGACCTTCTTGTTGTAGTGCATCCTGCCCAATCTGAATCACTGAATGCTTTTAGGATAGGAATACCATGAGAAGGAAAGAAAAGACCTTGACCTGGAGCTGTTTTGAGAAATCTCAGCTGTTTATGAGTAGCAACTAGATGGTTTTCTGTAGGTTTGTCTAGAAATTGGCTCAATTGTTGAACATGAAAAGCAATGTCTAGTCTGGTATTGCTGAGGTACAGAAGTTTACCAACCAAGCTTCTGTAATATTTATTGTCAGCCAGGAATGGAGAATCCTTTGGTTCCAGTTTGATTTTAGGATCCATAGGTGTGTTTGAGGGCTTTGCTCCTAGATAACCAAAATCTGACAGAAGATCCAAGCAATATTTCCTTTGGTTCATAAGGATTTCAGAATATGATCTTGCAATTTCATATCCTAGAAAATATTTTAATTGGCCTAAATCTTTGATAGTGAATGTTGTGTGCAACAAGTCCTTGAGTTTCTGGATTTCTGACTGATTAGAACTTTCCACAACTATATCATCAACATAGACTAAGAAGGCAATGAATGTAGAACCCTCCCCTCTTGTAAATAAGCAATGATCATATTTGGATTGGATAGCCTGCCTATGTAAGTGATTCAGTCAATTTGGCATTCCATTTCCTACTGGCTTGCCTTCGACCATATAAAGACTTGGTTAACCTACATACTTGATTCATGCTGGAAATAGAAAGTCCAGGTGGGGGGCCTCATGTAGACCTCTTCATCTAGGTCTCCATGAAGAATGATGTATTAACATCCATTTGATGTTGATGCCACTTGTTTAATGAGGCCAAGTTGAGAAATAACCTAATAGTAGACATTTTTGCCACTGGTGAGAAGGTTTCTAGAAAATCTATTCCCTCTGTTTGTGTATAACCTTTAGCCACCAGTCTTGCTTTATATCTATCAATTGTCCCATCAGCATTTCTTTGATTTTGTACACCCACTTGCACCCTATTGGTCTTTTGTCATTAGGTAATGTAACAACAGACCAAGTATTGGTTTTGTGTAGAGCTGCAAGTTCTTCTTGCATAGCCTTTTGCCAATTTCCATTTTGCAAATTTCCTCGCATATGTCCGAGGTTCCCGATCACTTGATAAATTGCATGAGAAAGTTCTGTAGGAGTCTGAAAGATTAGCATAAGACAGTACTTTGTCAATGGTATAAGGGGTTGTAGTGGTTGCTATGACTGTGTGATAATCCTGTAAATGAACAAGCAATTTTCTCTCTCTGGTGGATCTCTTTGGTTCTTGATGTGAATTAGGAGCATGTAGTGCCTGAGATGCATCATAATCTGCATCTCCAGCATATAAAGGTCTAGTTTGATGGTGTGTATCTCCAGAATGGTCACTGGAATCTTCAACCAACTGGTTTGAAACCTGTATATCATAATTGATATTTTGAAAACTAGGAACAGGTAAAACAAACTCATTATTAGGAATGCAATGGTTAGTTAAAAATGGAAAGATTTGTTCATGAAAGATCACATCTCTGAATGTGAAAAACTCCCTTGTTTGAAGATCAATCAAAGTGTAGCCCTTTGTATGTGGTGGATTGCCTATGTAGGCACATTTTCTACTTCTGCTGTCAAACTTCCTTCTTCCCTGTGCAATTATATTTGCATATGCCAAACATCCAAATATCTTCAAATCAGTGTAATTAGGCTGTCTACCATAGAGTATTGAATATGGTGTTTGCTCTTGTAGCAAAGGTGTAGGTGTAATATATATTAACATAACAGCATGCTTGACACACAACCCCCAAAAAGACATAGGGAATCCAGATTGAAATCTAAGGGCTCTTGCTACATTTAGCAAGTGCCGGTGCTTTCTCTCCACCACACCATTTTGTTGTGGTGTGTGCACGCATGATGTTTCATGGATGATTCCTTTTTGTGCATAATAATCAGTCATTTTGAATTCAAGGCCATTGTCATACCTTATCCTTTTTATTTGTTTATTGAATTGAGTAAATACAGTGTTATAGAATGTTTGCAATAAAGCCCTAGTTTCAGATTTTGCATTCATTAAGTGTGCTAATGACGGTCAAGTTATAAAAATAACTCGATACCTAAATAACCAACTAGCAAGAGAACTAGGTTCAATCGTAGTATAGCTAGATAGAGTCGAGGTCGATCCCACAGAGACTCGGCTTAAACAAGTACAACGTTATTAAACTAAAAATAGATTAAAGGGCGGTCTACGACCAACAAGTAACGTAGAAATAAAGACTGACACGATAGAAAACACAAAGACTAACAATACGACACAAGACACTAAACACTTGTTTTTATGGTTTTATAAGACTCTAACAAACGGTATTGATTACGCTAGTAGTAATTACTCCCCCATATATGTATATCTAAGCCGAGACAGAAAAGACATTAAGGTTGATTATATTTTGGCTACGGGAGCTATCCCCTAAACTGGATCTACTTCGTGAACGGATAGAAGATCCCTATGCTTAATTACGAATCCTTCCTTGGACAAGATAGAACATCATATAACAAGCATGCTATACCAAACTAGGGATGCCGATCTAAAATCGTCACCTCGTCTAGGCAACCACCGTGGACAGGTTGGCACACCTCCTAAACGATCGGCTAACTTATGTCCTATTTAACACGGCAATTTTCACAATATATCATATTAATTTACGAGAACGATGTAACAAATTGGCCAGATCTATTACATGTGTATATGAAAAGCAGAAAGCACGACATAGCCGAAGTCGTTCACAGAAAATTACTAGAATCTTGATGGCTAGATCTAACCATATAGACCGTGGTAGATCTAGACCGGTGACTCTAGAATTTGCTCGTAAAACGCCTTCGTACGACTTAGATCTACATGAATATGGGTTTGTTAATTAACTACATCACGAAATCAATACACAAACGACTACTCCATAACGAAATAAAATAGATCTACGAATAAAAACGACATATTTGGATAGACATTACCCTCGTAAACGGAGGGTCCTCGATCCTTTAATGCAATCTCTAATCGATGAATCCATCGCCTCCGTGATGAAGCAACATAATATAAAATAAAAAGAACTATATTGATAAACTAAAAGTATTGTAGTATTGTGTTTTGTAGGTTGGTTGTTTTCTCAGCATCGTGGCTGCTGTTTATATAGGAGTTGTAGCCGACATAGGGAGAATCCAGAAGATATGCACGCATTAATCTGATTAGGCTCGGGTGACCGAATGGTTACGCTCGATCGACCGAATGGCATGGCTCGGTCGACCGAGCCTCCCTCTTTACGCGTTTTCAATTTCGCTTCGTCTGACTTGTTCCCCACTTCACTCTTCTATGCTGATCTGATTTGTCTCTTCATTAATGCTCCGATTTGCTTCCTTATTTATCTTGAGATTTCCCGATTGCATGACAATTATCCTCCCGATTCGTTACGATCCGCGAAATCGCATTTATCACACAATTAATTGCTCTTTTATAATAAAAACAAACTAAATACCAATTATCACATTAATAATCACTTATCATTAAATAATAAATATAAACACGTGATTTAATATGAAATATATATAATTAACTCTGATTTAAGGTTAGAATTGATGACATAAATAGGTATATTTTAACTGTCATCATGTGCCCAAAGGAATCTAGAATGATCATCAACAATAGTCAAAATGTAATATTCACGATTGTATGTACAGAAAGTGTTTGGACCCCATATATCAACATGTAGTAAATCAAAAACATCATTGGAAACAGAAATGCTATGAGGAAAACTATGTCTTTTCTATTTAGCTAACGGATAGACATGACAATCAGAATCTAAACAAGGTTGAATGGCAGGAATGGACTTATGCAATATGTGTAATCTTTGTCCAGATGGATGACCAAGTCTGTAGTGCCACAGCATTGAATCAGGTAACACAGTTGAATAACAAGCAATGGATGAAACAGTAGAATCGGTTTTTAGTATGTATAGTCCTTGCACCAAATCAGCTGAACCAATCATTATCTTCAAGAGATTGTCCTGCACAGTACAATCATGAGCTCCAAAAATCAAAGAGTATCTATCATTATTAGTTAGTCTTCTAACAAACATCAAATTATAGTTGAACTTTGGGACACACAAAACATATTCTAATGTTAGATTATTATTGAATTTGACTTGCCCTATATGTGTAACAGGTGTTTGTATTCCATTAGGTAAAGTTACACTTAGACCAACAACTGGTTTAGGATTAGTCATCAAGGAGATGGCATAGATAACTGTTAGGTGTAATACCTGAAAGACAATTTTGTAATTGTTTTATTTAATAAATGAAATGATATTATTATTCATATTTATTATTCTCATATTCACCGATGTGACAATAGTATTTACACTACAAAAAACCCTAAAGTATATCGTTTATGTAATCAGTTAACTCAGTGTATGGGATATAAACGGGAGGATTGAGTTAGTGAAGATGTACTTAAAATACAATTAGCCCGTAGTGAAGTTAATCGAGAGTATCGGGTCTCTCCTTTAACGTGCTATTAATGCGCCTAGAACACAATAGGTGTGATTGTCTTATCCGGACTTTCGGTTAAGAGAACCTAGTGGGGCATTTATATATGATAGATATATCATATAGGGCTGGACCGATTTGATTAGAGTTCACGATATAATTCCGTAATCGGGAAGTCTTATCGAATCAATCGATGATCATATTTATGGATATATCTTAATCCTGAGGTGATCACAGTCAACTGCTTGAATCAGTATGAGGTTTGACTTGGCGGTTAAGGATTACACTGAGTCTGTGATCTGAATTACCCCATCTTGGCATTGTACTGGATTGAGTGAGTAGTCTGTGTTATCATAGATACGGAATCCATTCCTTCCATTTATGGAAGTAGATAGACAATTCCCTTATTTGTTAATCCTTGAAACTGATCGATCCATGGAGTTCATATTACACTGATTAGCTACCAGTGAGTTGTATGAATTAATTGATCACTAGGGGGTTAATGGTAAATAAGGATAAGAGGTTCTGAAAATGGTTAACGGTAACTTCCCGATTTAGAATGAACAGTCTATGGAGGATTAATCCATATGTAATGATTATATCAATGGACGCTTATTATTATTCTCGTGATGAGATAAATATTATCTTATAATCGGAGGAGTGCAGTCACGGGATTATGGTGGCATATTCCTGTGATTGATTTATCGAATATAATTATTCTGTTCATAAGATAATTATTTATTTGATTTATCGGAGCTGCTGATTATTAGTCCATGGTCCCCGACGTGCCTCCAATATAGCATAGCTATTCTCGGACGTCGAATCCCAATAATATTAATTTAGTTCTTATTAGAATTTAATTAAAACGAAATGTGAATTAATTGTTTAGTGGACTATTAAATTAGTTGGGCTAAATAATTAAATATGTGAAAAAGACATTTTTTTTCATAATATTGGCAAAATTAGTGTTATGGCCGAAATTATTATTGACTAGGTCAAGAATGATGAATTTCGACCCAAGCATTGTTTTATGGAACAAGAAATTGTTTTTTTGTGGATTAATAAGGCATGTGCACAAAATATTTATTGGATAAATATTTATGGTAAGAAATAAAGATAAAGATTATTCTAGATTTGTTCTAGAATATTTCTAGGATTATCTTTTATTTAATAGGATTATTATAATTGATTTTGTATTAATTATTAAATCCTTGGAGGACAAGGGTTACTCTCCTATATAAAGAGAGTTCTCCCAAGCCTAAAACACATCATAAATTTCGAATTCTACCTCTTAGAGAGGAGAAGAAAATTTTCGGCCAATGGGAGTAAGAGGAAAATCTTGGAGGTTTTCCGGGTAGCATATCGGGAGGATTCGAGACGAGGATTTCCTTCCACCGGGAGTTGCTTGGATCACACGTGCGGAAGATCGTGGTGCTCTTCACACCATCTTTTGTTTTTTTCCTATTGCGGTTCTTCTACTTGGATTTTGAGATCCAAGAGGTATGTTCTACAACCCCCTTGTAGAGTAGATCTAGTTATTTTATTACGTGTAATTTATAGATCTAGATCCTTAAATCGCTTCCGTTGCGGATGGTATTACTAACAATAACATGATCAGTGGCACCTGAGTCTACTATCCAGTCATAGATAGTACCTGATGAAGCAGCTGTGGCATGAACATTTGCAGTGAGTGCCACTGGTTGTTCTGACTCAGGATGATCTGCAATCTGCACATGTCTCAACACATTCATGATTTGATCATACTGAGATTTGGTGATCATGTTGAAACCAGTGTGCATTGGCTCTGGCTGTTGTGAATCAAGACTCATATCCCCTGATTCTGGAATAAAACCTTGATCAAAACTGACATTATATATTAGCTTGGATTTGAGCCCTTCCTCTGCCTTTTGAACCATCGGGGAAGCCATATTTCTTGTAGCACTTATCAATAGTGTGACCTTCCTTAACACAGTATGTGCACTGTGGCCTCTTATAATTTCCAGAAAAACCTCTACCAATTCCTCTACCATTTCCTCTGCCATATGAACCACTGCTCTGTGAAAACAAAATTGCAGGATCTTGATTATCTGGTTTGATTCTTGTGGTTTGGGCATTCAATATGGTTCTATCTACTCATATATCTGCATAATTCAGTTGACTTTCATGCTGCAAAGCCATGTTAAACACAGTAGCAATTTCTGGGATAGGTTTAGCCATCAAGACTTGAGATCTTACATTACTGAATACATCATTGAGACCTTTCAGAAACCTAATAACCCGGTCAGTCTCATCTTGTTCTCTGTAAATTGGCAAAGCATTACAAGTACAAGGTGGTGTAGGTCTCAGAATTAACAATTGATCCCACAGACTTTTCAGCTTTGTAAAGTATTGAGTAACTGTCATTGTACCTTGCTTTGTGGCATAAATCTCTTCCTGGAGATTGGACAAACGATAGGCATTACCAACTCCAAATCTATGATCAAGATCAACCCAAATCTCTCGAGCTGTAATACTCTGTTGAATTGATGTATCCACCGAATTGACTAACCAATTTGAAACCATATCGTTGCATTGACACCAGATCTCATAATGTCTATGATTTTCTACAGGTTTTGGCAATGCACCATCAATGAACTTCAACTTGCCTTTCATCGATAGAGCCATAGAAATGGCCTTTTTCCAGCAGTGATAATTCTCTGCTCCTTTCAGTACCGGCTGAACAATTACTGCAGAAGGATTTTCACCATGATGAATGTGATAAGGATTCACAACTCCTTCTTCAACTTCTGCCATTTTTCCCAAACGATTGCAGAAGAAATGCAAGAAACACAAGAAAACGAAGAAAAATTGTTGTTCCACACTACAAATACTCCGCTACATTGTTTGGCCTCCGTTTACCACATTTTCAAGCATATTTTTGGATAATTTAGACCACTTTCGGGGTAATATTGTGAGTTCCTCGCACGGGGGGTAATTCCGTCATTTTGATAGTTTACCACCCTTTTTGATGATATTGACCCCATTCCCGAGCACGTTTACCCTTTGGAATGTTTTGGTTGTTTTTGGTCTTTGTGATGATGTAGGGTATTGATGTCTCGAGGACCCGAAAGGCAATGGTTTACAATGAGAAACATAACCGAGGCGAGAAAAGAGGTGGAAAAGGGAGAAAAAGTGAAGAATTGGTAGCACGGGGTCCAAACGCACGTTCCAACCCTCAAACCGGCGTTCCGAGTTGCCGAGTCATACGAGTTCGGCTCCTTCAAACGCCGGTTTAACAATTACCCGAACGTGCGTTCCGGACTATTCAAACGCACGTTCCCTACCTTGGAACGTGCGTTCCAGACCTCTCAAACGCACGTTCCATGCCTGTAAACCGGCGTTTCGAAAGACAAAAGCCCTAAGCTGCCCAGAACTTCAAGCAGAACGCACGTTCCACTCCTATGGAACCAGCGTTCGAACCAAAAATCTGCAGGATTTTCCCTCCACCTATAAATACCCTCCTTAGCCCATTCTGGGATTATTATTCATATTCTTAGCTAAACTCTACCCCCTTCATAGCTCGAATTTTGTAATAGCTTAGAATACTCCCTCTTAGTGTAAATCAACAACATCTTAGCTTAATCTTTCCATTTCTTAGCTTAGATTTTCATTTCTAACACTAAGAGACCACCTTTTAATTACTTCTCTATTTTGTACTTTTTGGATCTCAACTCGAATTTCGCAATCTTATGGTATATTTCTCTTCTCTTTTACTTGTTATGGCTCTTATTCTTGTTTGGTGCATGCTTTGATTAGTATAATGAGTAGCTAAATTCTCTTCATAGCCGGGTCATGTGAAATTTGGTGAAATCACCCTTTGGGTGATGAAATTGGGAGTGGGTAGTGCTTTTTATTGTTGTTTCTTGCATGTTTCACGTCTTAGAACTTGTTATAACGGATTTGGGCTAGATTGATCACCTAGGTCAAAATCACACACATCACTCTTGAGAGTTGTTCAGAGAGAGGGGTGTGGGAAAAGGGTTCCAGGATCGTGGTGTAGTCTCGTTTTAGTTGTTAAACCGAGCTTATCACGAGGTTACTCGTTTTTACGTTTAAGCGGCTCGAGTGCAAAACATGACTTGTTAGGGGAGAGTTGTTCGAGACCTTGACAAGGCTTAAGGTGTTAGAAGAGAGTTGTTCGACGCTAGCACCGGGTTTAGGAGTTCGCACCCGTGAAATTGAATGCAAGAGTTCGTTTGTTATATTGCACACTCCCGGTTTTGTCATCCTTGGGGTTGAGATTAGCCTTATTGATCATGGTTCGGCTATGTCCCCTTATCCATCTTTGAAATCTAGTAGTGTAATCTTTCTACCTCTTTTTAGACTTGTTAGCTTGCTTTACTTTAATTTCAACATTTATCCAACACTTGACCACCTAGACTAAGAATTACGTTCACTTTGGTATTCACAAACACTTGTCTCTTGGGATCGACCTCGGACTCCTGTAGCTATACTAGCAATCGACCCGGTACACTGCCGGTTAGAGAGCTTGTTTAGTCACCGTTGTCTTGAGCATCTTATAAATTCTGTTTGGTGAAAAAAACGCTCATCAAAATGGCGCCGTTGCCGGGGACTTGTGTGCTATTTGTGATATCTTGTAAGTGAACCGAAGGCTTGGGCCTAGGTTTTATTTTACTGTTTTCTTGTTGTTTGCTTTTTGTAGTGCATGACCCGGAGATCTCAAACACCACTCGAGCCATACATAGACGGGATTGAAGCTTACGCAAGGCGTAGAAATAGTCAACGAAGAAGAGGTCGTCAAGTAGAGGAGTCGATTCCGGTCTTTGAAGAGAACAACTCGGGTGAGTTGGGAGAAGGATTCGACATGGCACAACAAGGTGGACAAGGTTTGGAAGGAAATTTGGTAAATGATAATGGAGTCCCAGTTCAAAACCCGCCTCTCGTCAACAACAATGCACAAGGAGGTGGGAATGGACAAGGACACAACGTTGTGAATGCGAATGGGCCTATTCCTCAGAATGTTCAACATGGGGCCCAAGGGAATCAAATGGATCCCGCCCTTATGCAACAGTTCAATGCATGGATGTTGAATCAGTTTCAACAAAATCAGAACCAAGCTCATAATCAAGGTGCAAATGCGATGCCAAATTGGTTTAACGGTCAACAAGAGCAAAACCAAGGCGGCTTGACTTGTAGAGATTTTGTGCTAGCTCCCACGGCAAACATGGGGCATAGTCCAATCCGAATGCCACCGGTAGCCGCCAACAACTTGGAATTGAATAGGAACATCATACATTTGTTGGGAGACAACGCTATATTCAAGGGAACCGCTTTAGAAAATCCTCACTTATTCATTGATCACTTTCTCCAAATAGTGAACTCGACGAAGATCAATGGAGTGAGTGATGAGGCACTCAAACTTATGCTTTTTCCGTTCGCCTTGAAAGAGCAAGCTAAGAGGTGGTATGATTCGTTGCCTAATGATTCTCTACACACATGGGAGGAAGTGGTAAAGACTTTTCTACTCAAATATTACCCCCCGTCGAAGACCATGGACATGAAAGAAGCTATAATGTCGTTCAATGCATATGAAGGAGAAGAGCTTCATGAGTCATGGGATCGGTTTAAGGCTTTATTGAGAGAGTGCCCGGGGCACGGGTTGAGATCATATGAGGTAGTTCATGCTTTCTTCCGGGGTTTGGATCAAGTTCATCAAAGTACGTTGCATGCTTCATGCAATGGAGATATTATGAGTATGGTACCCGAAGTAGCTATGAACCAAATTGAGAAGATTTCCGAGACCTCGAGGCAATATATATCGTCAAGTAGAAAGGGGACAAGAAGCAAGAAGCCCGGTTTGGTTGAAGTGAAAGAAGTTGAAGCAAATGATCAATATCATGCTCAAGTACAAGCGATGGAACAACAAGTTAGGGAGATTGAAAAAGGAGAATGAGAGCGCTAAGCTTTGCCAAATTTGTAGCGGACCACACTCGGCAAAGGATTGTAGGATGACAACCAAAGCCCAAAACATGGCCTATCCTCAATCCTCGACTCAAGGGCAACCTAGCACTCTTTCTCAAGATAACATGAATGAGTTGGCTAAGCGGATGATGAGTATTTGCTCGATGGAGCAATGGAATACGGGGCCTCAATATCAAAATCAATCTCAAAGCCCCTATCAAGGCCAATATATGGGTGAGCAACAAGGTGGGCAACCATATGAAGAATCCCAAGATGTGAACTATGTGGGACAAGGTCAAGGAGGAAACTATGTAAATCAAGGTGATGGTTCTTGGAGGCATAACAATAATCAAGGTTGGAATCGGAATCAAAGCCAAGGCCAAAACCAAGGTTATAGACAAAATCAAAATCAAAGTCAATCTTCACAAGGGCAAGTCTATCAACCTCCACACCAAAGGCAACAACAAGGAGGGTACAATCAACAAGGTTCCAACAATTATCAACACCCTCCTCCTTTGGCTCCTATACCTCAAAAGAGTTCAACCGATGTCATCTTGGAACAAATGAACAAAAACTTTGCGGAGATTAAGAAAGACATGGTTGAGATGAACTACAAACATGGTTCCGCCATCAAAAATCTTGAGACTCAATTTGGTCAAGTGGTAGAACATGTTCAGTTGAAGGGCGGTTTACCGAGTAACACCGAAAAAAATCCGAGAAGTGTAAACGCCATCTTAACCCGAAGTGGCAAAGTGTTGAGAACTAATGGAGAAAAGAAAGTCTTGTGGGAGGACAAGGCTAGAAAAGCACCTATTGAGTCGGAAGCGGGAGCTATGGATGGTGATATAGATGGGATTGAAGATAATGAGGATCATGAGGAATATGTCAAGAAGAAAGAAGTTGAAAGGAAAGAAGCTCAAGCTCGGGGAGATTATGTGGTTATCGATGTGAAAGAAGAGGAGTCAACTAGAAGAGAAGGGAAAGAGCCAATGAAAGAGCCGTCTTCCCCACGCTCCAAAGGTAAGAAAGGTATGATCCCTCCTCCTTCTAAAGATTTTGATTTGAGTACTCTCCCATATCCCCCTAAGAATCATAGACAAAGTTGCTTGAATAAGGCACAAACTCGATTCATTGAAATTTTACGAAAAATTGATTTGAACATTCCTTTTCTTGAAGCACTTGCAAACATGCCCTCGTACTGTAAGTTTTTGAAAGAGTTACTAACTAAGAAGGGTAAGATGCAAGAAGTTGTGTGTTTAAATGAAGAGTGTTCCGCTATTTTTAATGGAAAGTCTAAGATTCCCCCGAAAGTTAGGGACAAGGGTAGTTTTACTATCCCGGTTACTATTGGTACAACTCATTTTCCTAGTGTCTTGTGTGATTTGGGGGCTAGTGTAAGCCTAATGCCCCGTGCTATATATGAGAGTCTTAACCTAGGAGAGTTGGAGCCAACGGGGATGACCCTTCAAATGGCGGATAGGTCTATTAGGGAGCCTATGGGAGTGATAGAGGATGTCATAGTGAAAGTGGATAAGTTTGCCTTCCCGGTAGATTTTGTGGTGCTAGACATGGAGATGGACTCCAAAACACCTTTGTTGTTAGGACGTCCCTTTTTAAATACCGGGAGGACTTTGATAGATGTTGCGAGCGGTGAGATAATATTGAGAGTTGGAGATGAAAAAGTCGCGGTCAATGTCTATAAAGCCATGAAACATCCTAAGGAGAGCACCGAGGATCGTTTTTCTATTGATGCTATATATCCTTGCGTTTCGGAACATGTTGACATGCGGGTATATAAAGAAGAATCCGATGAATGCATGGAAAAAGTGAGTACGGAACATGATGAGGAAGAGGAATTGGAAGAGGAAGCAAAAGAGCCAGAAAAGACAGCTTTCGTGGGTGAAAGGTGGACCGAGAAGATTGATCTTGGGCTTGAAGGAGAGCTAGAAAAGCCATCAATTGAGGACCCACCGAAAGATTTGAAAATGAAGCCACTTCCACCTCATTTGAAGTATGTTTTTCTTGAAAATAATGATTTACTTCCTTTGATTATTTCTTCTACACTAACGGCTTTGCAGAAGATGAGTTAGTGAAGATGCTTAAGAAGCACAAGCGTGCTTTCGGGTGGAAGATGTGCGACCTAAAGGGTATTAGTCCCACCATTTGCCAACACAAGATTATTCCGGAAGATGGAGCAAAGCCGGTAAGGCAACCCCAAAGAAGACTCAATCCACACCTCCAAGAGGTTGTGAGAAAGGACGTGGTCACAATGTTGAAGCTAGGGATTATCTATGCCATCTCGGATAGCAAGTGGGTGAGTCCCACCCAAGTGGTGCCGAAGAAGGGAGGTATGACCGTGGAGATCAATGACAAAGGTGAGGAGGTACCTAAGCGTTTGGTAAGTGGTCATAGAATTTGCATTGATTATCGTAAGCTAAATGACCAAACCCGTAAAGATCACTTTCCCCTCCCCTTTATTGATCAAATGTTGGAAAGATTGAGTGGCCATGCCTTTTATTGTTTTCTTGATGGGTTTAGTGGGTATTACCAAATACATGTGGCTTTAGAGGACCAAGAAAAGACTACCTATACTTGCCCCTATGGTACCTTTGCTTTCCGTAGGATGCCTTTTGGGTTGTGTAATGCACCCGCGACATTCCAACGGTGCATGGTGGCCATATTTGCGGATATGATAGAAAAGTTTTTAGAAGTCTTTATGGATGATTTTAGCGTGTTTGGTGATTCCTTTGAACAATGTCTAGATAATCTTGAAAAGGTGTTGGGTAGATGTGAGGAGACAAACTTGGTGCTCAATTGGGAGAAGTGTCATTTGATGGTTACGGAAGGGATAGTCTTAGGGCATAAGATATCTAGTAAGGGTATAGAGGTAGACAAGGCTAAGGTTGAAGCGATAGCTAAGCTTCCTATGCCCACCAACTTAAAGACTCTTAGGGGTTTTCTAGGCCATGTGGGGTTTTATCGTAGGTTCATCAAGGATTTCTCGAAAATAGCCCGTCCTCTTACTCTTCTTCTTGGAAAAGACGTCCCGTTTGATTTTGACAAAGCTTGTGTTGCAGCCTTTTTGATGCTCAAGCAATTGCTTATAACCGCTCCCATCTTAGTTGCTCCGAAATGGGATCAAGAGTTTGAGCTCATGTGTGATGCAAGTGACACCGCGGTTGGTGCGGTCCTCGGTCAAAAGATCGATAAAATCTTCAAGCCCATTGCTTATGCAAGTCATACCTTGAATCCGGCCCAACGAATTACACCACCACCGAAAAAGAGCTTTTAGCGGTCGTCTTTGCGTTTGATAAGTTTCGGTCTCATCTCGTAGGTTCTCGGGTAGTTGTCCACACGGATCATGCCGCTTTGCGTTATCTCTTTGCCAAGCAAGACGCCAAGCCCCGCCTCTTGAGGTGGATCTTGCTCTTGCAAGAGTTTGATTTAGAGATCCGTGATAGGAAAGGTTGTGAGAATGTCGTAGCCGACCACCTAAGTCGTATGGAGCTTAGTGAGGAGTTGATTAAGGCACAAAGGGAGATAAATGATTCTTTTCCTCACGAGCAACTCTATGCACTTGACACCCTTTCTCCGGCTAAAAAAGGGAACTTTCTAAAAGTCGGTAAGGAAGGTAGTCCTTGGTTTGCTCCTTTTGTCAACTACCACGAGTGCGGTTTCGTAGACCCCGACCTTGACTCGAACCAAAGGCGTAAATTCCTTAGTGAGGTGGGTAAGTATGTGTGGGAAGATCCTTGTCTATATAGGTTGTGTTCGGATGGTATTTCGAGGAGGTGCATCCCGAAAGTGAGATTTTGAGTGCTCTCTCGTTTTGTCACGACAAAGAGGCCGGAGGCCACTTCTCGGGGCAAAGAACCGCTTTGAAAGTATTGCGAGTGGGCTATATTGGCCCACTCTATTCCGAGATGCACATGCTTATGTGAAATCTTGCGATGCTTGTCAAAGGTCCGGTCGTATATCTAGAAGGAGTGAGATGCCTCAGAAGCCGATCATAGTGTGTGAGATTTTTGACGTGTGGGGCATTGATTTTATGGGCCCCTATCCCTCTTCGTGTGGTAACAAGTACATTCTAGTCGCGTGTGATTATGTATCCAAATGGGTCGAAGCCTTAGCCTCACCCACCAATGATAGGAATGTTGTTATCCGCTTTCTTAAAAAGAACATCTTTTGTAGGTTTGGGGTGCCACGTGCTATAATTAGTGATAATGGAAGCCATTTTGCCAACAAGCCGTTTGATAAACTTTTGGAGAAGTATGGCGTGAAACACAAGCTAGGTACCGCTTACCATCCCCAAACAAGTGGTCAAGTTGAAGTCACGAATAGGGGTATTAAGCGTATCTTGGAAAGGACGGTAGACACGAACGTCAAAAGTTGGTCTTTAAAGTTAGATGATGCTTTGTGGGCCCATAGGACAGCCTTTAAGACACCCCTAGGCATGTCACCTTACATGATAGTTTATGGTAAATCTTGCCATCTTCCCGTAGAAATCGAACACAAGGCTTATTGGGCCGTCAAAATGCTAAACCTCGATGACACCTTAATTGGTGAGAAGCGTATGGCCCAATTGAATGAACTAGATGAGTTCCGCCTTTGTGCTTATGACCTCTCCACGAAGTATAAAGAAAAGACTAAGTTACTCCATGATAAGTTGATCAAACCTCGTGTTTTCAATGAGGGTGACGAAGTCTTATTCTACAATACTCGTTTACATCTTTTCCAAGGGAAGTTGAAGTCTAGGTGGTCCGGTCCCTATGTTGTGTCGAAAGTTTATCCGTCCGGTGCTATTGAAATCACCCATTCTAAGTTCGGCACGTTCACCACAAATGGCTTGCGGTTGAAAAGGTATGAGCGGTTACCCTACGATGAAGCACTAGAAATAGTGCATCTTGAAGATCCCGTACCTTGTGATGAATCTTGTAAGTCTTGTCATGGACTTTAAACCTTGACTCGTATAATTCCAAATCCATCGTCCTCTCTTTCTACCCTTTCTCGCCTTGTGCCAACGGTATAACTTTGAAAAAGTTGGCACCGTATAATCCATCTTGTCGAGCCAACGACGTAAAACAAAGGCGCTTAGTGGGAGGCAACCCACCTTTTTGTGGTTTAGGTTGATTGAGTAAGAGTCTAGATTGGTCTAGGGGTGGTTAGATGTGAGTGTGGAGTGATTTCCCCCGTTTTCCCTGTTTTTCCCCGTTTTTGCTCTCAAACGCACGTCCCCATTGTTCAGAACGTGCGTTCCAAGCCTTCAAACGTGCGTTCCCAGTTTTTTTTAAACCAGCGTTTGAGCCTCTTACCCCCCGCATCAACTCCCTCGGTTCAAACGCACGTTCCTCGTTCAAACGCCGTTCCATCTTTGCGAAACGCGCGTTCCCTCTTCCGGAACGTGCGTTTGAGACATGCGAAACGCACGTTCCATGCTCGGAACCGCCGTTTGACCCCTTTTTCTATAAATACCCTTCTTCCCCAACCCGGCGTTCCCAAAATCGAATTCAAGACCTAACCGCCGTTCTCACGCCCCTTCCCCCTTCTTGCTTCGAAATTCTTCGTTTCTAACCCGTTTTGAGCGATTTTTGTTGCAATCAACACCTCTTGATCCCTTCTTTTGTTTTTTCGAGACCAAATCCAAACAACAATCCACCAAATTCCCGGTTCGATCGGTGCTTGGGCGTATTTTTCACCATAGTCGATTTCCACCTTCTCCGTTGTTTCGGGACTCGTTAGTCACTCCACAACGCTCACGTAGGCTAATCTAAGCATAAGACAGGTACCTTTTGGTTTACATTTCCGTTTTGAGTAGGGTTTGATTTTTGATTTTTTTTTCAATTTTTTTTTCCCTACCCCGTTTGTGAATTGTCATTGATTATGTACCTTGTTTCTTGTTTGTTTATCGTGTTCTTGGCCTTGTGATGTGTGGTGGTTGTGTGATGGATGGTTTGGTTTGGTTGTTTTGAAATCCCGTATTGGATGATAATCGGGTCGGTTTGCCTTGTGTTTGGTTGTGGTGTAGTTGCTCTTAATTTAGGAAGATGGCGGGGGGTAAACGAAAGGAGATAGGGGATAAAGGGAAGGGCAAGATGCCTGTTGTTGGTAAGAGCCAATCCAAGAAACAGAAAACAGCGGTACGAACTAGAGGCGGTGGGATTAGAATCAGTGAACCAGGGAGAGGTTTGAGCGCGAACCCTAGAGCTCTTAGGGCTGGACTGCTTAGAGATGAGACATCGGATGATGATTTTGAGCCCGATACTGAAGGTCGAAACTCTAGCAAAGGACAAAGTGATGATAGCAGTGAGGAGACTGCGGAGTTTGACAGTGAGGCACCCCTGTCCCGTGTCACACCCAGGGTCGCTCGTCCCCCAGTTTCCCAACCAGTTTCTCAACCAGTTTCTCAACCCCCACACCCTCCACCTACCCAACCTATTCCTCAGACTTCCACCGAGCCGCAACCCCAAGTAGCTTCTGCCTCATCTGACCCTCTTCCTTACGACATGCGTTTCTCCACGCCCCAAGCTTTGAGCAATTACGAGGAGTTCGTGGTTGATAAAAAAATGTGCTTTGAAAGAGGGCTAGATTTGAAGGTGGTACCGAAATCGTTTGTGGATAATCTGAGGAGTAGGGGTTGGAATAACCTTATCTTGGAACCCGAGGGCAACCTGAACTTGTCGATAGTCCGGGAATGGTATGCCAACTTTACTGTGGCTGACTTAGAGAGAGGGACTGTTTGGGTGCGTGGAGTGAATGTCCCATGGTCGGTCGCAGCGATTAATGGTTTTTATAGGACACCGACTATCGTGGGCGATCATTATGAGGAGTGGTTTCGGGACAAGAATAGTTGGGGTAGTACTGAGGACCCCTTGGAGCGGATGAGGATAGAAATCAACCCCGAGTTGCAGTGGATGTCAAAAGGGGGTAACACGCGCAGTCAGTTGTTGACGACGACTTGGCCCGACGACTGGAAAGTCAAGGCTAAGTTCTCCCAGAATCGTCTACTACCTAAGGACAACATCACACATTTTCACATTAAGGATCTACAGTTGTTGTACGCCTTGCATTATAAGTTGAAAGTAGACGTGGGGAGGACAATTTTTGCGGAATTTCGGGAGAACCAGAAAAACAAGCGTCGATTGATTATGTGCCCCTACTTGATTTACGGGTTGTGTCGTGATGCACGAGTTGGTGAGTATGCGAGATGATCGATTAGAAAGAGCAAAGTTTTGCCTATCATGCCTAAGTCGTTCAATGCTCGTTCTGCTTCTCGGCCTTCCAAGCGGCTCATCCACACGGTCCTCCAACCTTTCACCCCTACCTCCACTACTTCCACCACCCTGCCTATGCCACCACCTCCCCTCACTACTACCACCACCATTCCACCACCTCCCAGTTCTGGACCTTCCACCTCCTCCACCACTTTACCTCCACCCACACCTACCATACCTTTCACCGGAGGGCCGTGGCTGAGCGAGAGACAGGGACTGTTGATAGCCCACAAGCAGCGAGATTGGATGGACAGTCTGCGGATCATGATGAATGGGCTGCTGAAGAACCAGAAGGCAATAGCTCGTGCTCAGCAGGTCCATCTTCCGCACAGAGACTTGGATACTACAGCCTTCCAGTACACACCTGAGATAGAGGCCGATCTGCAGCGGATTACCGAGAGCCTACTAGAGGATGAGTCCGATGAGGGGTCAGAGGTTCAGATAGAGACTGAGGCAGATGATTCGTTGGATGTTGAGACAGAGACAGGGCATGAGGCAGGGGCAGATGCAGATTCAGAGACAGTGGGGACAGGTGCTGCTGAGACTACACAGCCTGAGAGTGCGATTGCTTTGTGGATCGCACCATCTTCCAAAGACACAGATCCTCCCGGTTTGATGTACAGGCCGCAGCGGCCTAGCTTGTTTTTCATTGTTTCGCTTTTCTTTTGAGAGTGCAGCTTATTTTGGCTAGTCTCGTTTTTCATTTATTTGTGGGTACTTTTGATCGATTCACTTTGAGGCAAAGTTGACTTTTGATTTCGACTTTTGTCGTTTTTACATTCTTCACTTTTGATACGCACATGTAATCATTGTTCCCACGAGGCCTCGTTTGACCGTGCATGTTTTTCCCCTTTGATTCGCATGCGTGGATGTTCCGAGTTTTATTGTTATATTGTATCCGTCCATTGCATATCCCATTCCCCTCGGCATGCTTTGATATCGTTTCGAGGCATAAACTCGTTTTCTTACGCACCCGTTCGCCTATTGCTTGATCTTTAGCACGTGGACTTTTCCCGTGCCTACGCTTTCTTTGTTTCTTTTGTTCTCGCTTTAGGTTTCGGGATGGACTTATACGAGGGTGTCACGAGTTTCGAGTATCGGTTGCGCCTTTCGCCGGGTTTTGGTCAAACGAACCTAAGTCTTTTACTCTTTTTATCTCTCACACACTGAGGACAGTGTTTCGTTTAAGTGTGGGGTGGGGAGACTTAGCCGTTTTCTTGGTATTGATTGTTAAATGTGCTATAAATGTGGTATACTTGGCCTATGATCGAGCTCGAGTCGATTTTTGGGTAATTTTTAAAAATTTTCAAGGTTTTTAGCACCATGTTGTATGTGTTATTTTCACATTTGAGGGGTGATCATCTTAGTCGGGACCCCGAACATATGCATTGCGGTTTGATATTATCTTGAGAATGGAGTTTATTATTTCACGAAGCTACACTTTGTGCACAATTTGATTACTACCACCTTTCATATCATGAGTCTCGAGACGAAATGTCATAGGTTTACCTAAGTAGGACATGGGATGACGGTTTTGGCGTCCTTTTGACCCTACCATAGCCAAATAAGCCTTAACCGGAACATTTACCCTTCGTAGCCCCTCTCAGCCTTGATAGAATGGTCTGACCACCATTCGCTTATAGCTGTTTTGTTACTTAGTTAGAAACCTACCCTTGAGCCTTAAATATGGTCACATATCCTTCATTTTAACCCTACGAGGGGACCTAGTCCTTAGTTGGAACACACTTGCTAAAACAAGTGTGGGGTGGGGGAAATATGATGTTTTGATTGGGTTGTTGTTTCTTGTTTTGAGCTATAAGGTGTTGAGGAGCTCGTTTGGGCTTGGTGTTCGTTTTTGGGCCAAGGAAAAGAACCTTCTTCTTCTCCTCAAAAAAAAAAAAAAAAAAAAAAAAAAAAAAAAAAAATCAAACAAAGTTCAAAATACATTAGCTCTCGTTGAATAAAAGTTGATGTTTATAGAAATAAAAGGGTTGAGCTCAAAAGTTGCTTTTATGATGTTAGAGTTGGGATAGTGAGATAGGTGCTAGTGTGCTTGGACTCACCTTATGAAACTTGAAACATAGTCGAGTTTGGCAATGAGTTCGGGTGTATTGGTAACCTATGGTTCCCAAAATGTCAAGTTGATCAAAAAGGGAGTTTTGGGTGGTTTGCTTGATACAGATGAGTTGGTACTTGGTTGATTAGGTTCACTCGTACTTCTTTTCTCCAGTTCCCAAAATACCCCTTTCGACTAACCGAAATCACCCTAGCCTAACGTTATAACCGCTCAAGTCCTGCCCGATCGTGTCCAAACTTAGTAAACCAGATTAGTGGAGAGGCTCGTGATTATGAAACGGTTGGTAGACCTTTTTGGTTGGGATTCAAGCCCCAACAATCTTTTTGAGTACTTGGTTCTAGCTTTGCACCACACACACTCCATTTTCTTGATAATGTTGCACCAATGTGTATATGTTCGTGTTTCTTACTTTGTGTTTACCTTGAGAATGTGAGTAGTAGCACCTACATCATAAAGTTGAATCCCTTGGTTTGTTTTAAAACGCCCATTTTACTCGAGGACGAGCAAAGGCTAAGTGTGGGGTGGTTGATGGGAGTCAACTTTACGTGACTCCGCTACATTGTTTGGCCTCCGTTTACCACATTTTCAGCATATTTTTGGATAATTTAGACCACTTTCGGGGTAATATTGTGAGTTCCTCGCACGGGGGTAATTCCGTCATTTTGATAGTTTACCACCCCCTTTTGATGATATTGACCCCATTCCCGAGCACGTTTACCCTTTGGAATGTTTTGGTTGTTTTTGGTCTTTGTGATGATGTAGGGTATTGATGTCTCGAGGACCCGAAAGGCAATGGTTTACAATGAGAAACATAACCGAGGCGAGAAAAGAGGTGGAAAAGGGAGAAAAAGTGAAGAATTGGTAGCACAGGTCCAAACGCACGTTCCAACCCTCAAACCAGCGTTCCAGAGTTGCCAGAGTCATACAGAGTTCAGCTCCTTCAAACGCTGGTTTAACAATTACCCAGAACGTGCGTTCCAGACTATTCAAACGCACGTTCCCTACCTTGGAACGTGCGTTCCAGACCTCTCAAACGCACGTTCCATGCCTGTAAACCGGCGTTTCGAAAGACAAAAGCCCTAAGTCGCCTGAACTTCAAGCGCGTAACGCACGTTCCACTCCTATGGAACCGGCGTTCGAACCAAAAATCGCAGGATTTTCCCTCCACCTATAAATACCCTCCTTAGCCCATTCTGGGATTATTATTCATATTCTTAGCTAAACTCTACCCCCTTCATAGCTCGAATTTTGTAATAGCTTAGAATACTCCCTCTTAGTGTAAATCAACAACATCTTAGCTTAATCTTTCCATTTCTTAGCTTAGATTTTCATTTCTAACACTAAGAGACCACCTTTTAATTACTTCTCTATTTTGTACTTTTTGGATCTCAACTCGAATTTCTGCAATCTTATGGTATATTTCTCTTCTCTTTTACTTGTTATGGCTCTTATTTACTGTTTGGTGCATGCTTTGATTAGTATAATGAGTAGCTAAATTCTCTTCATAGCCGGGTCATGTGAAATTACAAATCCAATGAAATTGCAGCTCCACGCTACAAAC
The DNA here is from genome assembly GCA_036785695.1 of Gentiana straminea. Lineage (NCBI taxonomy): Eukaryota > Viridiplantae > Streptophyta > Magnoliopsida > Gentianales > Gentianaceae > Gentiana > Gentiana straminea. The sequence goes on from JAVUPR010000135.1 coordinate 4,471,396, forward strand.
AATAAAGAGAGATAATGCAGCTTAGCGGAATTTAAGCTCTGCTACCATGTTGAAATTGTGAAGAATCACAAAAGAAATACAGAATCTTCTTATGAAGAAGATGAAGATCAAACAATTCGAAAAATAGAAAAGGCGGGAAACATTGTATTCATTGATTTGTTTGCAATTGATTCAACTAACTCCTCTAATGTTACAATTGGGCTCATATATAGACATCTCAAGCCCCTACTAGGCAGTTGAGGTTGTTACAACAATCCAACCAACTCCTAACAAACTTAACCGACTCCAAGTCTAAGTGTTCGACGAAAATGACTGAAAGAGAAAAGACAGTCTGCAACTTTTTGTTCACTTGGAATCAGCTCGATTAGATCATTAACTGCAACTGAATTCGAGCAGAAAGTATGCGCAATTAATAACTTTGAGGGTCACACCATTGACTAGAACATGTAAAATTGCACTGTTTAATTACCATCTTCATATTATCATATAACAAACCCGTTTCATAGCTAAATGAATCAAATGGCACCATCTTCTAACTATAGTTGTAAAGTCCCACATCGGTAAAGTTGTAGAATGCTCACCCCCATATAAATATAAATGTGAGACATAAAAGTCTTGTCAACTCGGGTTAGCACTTTTAGACCAAGTGAGGACGATGGTCTAAGCAGTTGACCAGATATTTATGACTCATTTAGCGCTGCCAGGCCCGGGGTCTGGGGGTATTACCGAATGGTATCAGAGCTGACTATCAAACGGGCCGGGTATTACTGAATGGTATCAGAGCCGACTAACAAACGGAACTATGCGCTGCACCATAGAAAGATGGTGTAAGGATGGCCGCTAGTATCAAACAGAACTATGCGATGCACCATAGAAAGACGGTGTAAGAATGGCCTCTAGTTACCTCTAGTAGGGACGATCCGGGATCAGTCCTGGCGAGGACAGCAGTCCCTTATAAGGGGGGAGAATGTAAAGTCCCACATCGGTAAAATAGTAGAATGCACACCCCCATATAAGTGTGAGACATAAATGTCATGTCAACTAGGGTTAACCCTTTTAGACCAAACGAGGACGATGGTCTAAGCAGTTGACCGGATATTTATGACTCATTTAGCGCTGCCAAAGTAGTAGAATGCTCACCCCCATATAAGTGTGAAAAATAAAAGTCTTGTCAACTCGGGTTAGCCCTTTTAGACCAAGCGAGGACGATGGTCTAAGCAGTTGACCGGACATTTATGACTCATTTAGCGCTGTCAGACCCGGGGTCTGGGGGCGTTACAACTGTTACGACAGTGCCTATGCTAAAACAACTTATCAAGCTTCCGTCAAATTCAAAATGAAATGTCTTGGAGAACATCGATTGCACAAAAAAAATTAGAAGGCAGTTAACAAGAAATTGATTCTTCTTTCCGACCTGTTGGATCCTTCTTCATCTGTATCGGGCGTTAGTGAGTTTTGCCGGAGCTCTTTTTTTGGGACTACATTGCTTAGACGGTCTACTTTGCATTAGGAGGCAAGTCGGGGTCAGCGGAGGTAGTGGAAAGTACAGGGATACAACAAATATGGTATAGATCACTGAAAAGGTAATTTAGTCCAAATAAAATTATTTTGTCCTTATTGCAACTAAATAATGGAGTGTGAATTAAAACTTAATTAAAGAGTAAAGATGGATCTATACCTAATTCTTCCTTACTAAATACTAATAAATACAATTCTTTTTTTTTTTTTTTTTTTTTTTTAATTTTTTTTATGATTACATATAATTGAAAATAAAATAAAAAAGAAAAAGAGAAAAATACGGTCTGAAATCCTTTCCCGCGGTCACATCTTCTTCACCTTCTCCTGTGGCACTCTCTAACTTCCTCGGGCAAACTGCACTCTCTCACTTCCGAATGGGAGAAATACGTACAAAATACTGATTACTAGTACTATTTTTCTTATTTTTTATTATAAATAAAAATGAAAAAAGCAACGTGTTCTTCACTTCAACGGAACCGCTCCTGTCAGCTCTCTTTCCTTCTACTATGTCAGGTCACGACCGGCAACAACAAAAAAGATTTGAACGCTAAAAAAAATAAAAAAAAATCAAACAAAAACAAAACAAGTGATCGAAGAACACTTACTTTAGATTCCCCCGTCCCGACGATGTCTCACTCTTCCATCTTCAATGTCTCCAGCGGTCATAGCATGAGCACCGTCAGTAAACTGCAACAAAACAAAACAAAAAAAAATTGATCAAAACAAAACATTAATTAACATTCAGAAGAAACAACACTTACTTACCACAAGTTTATCGGCAAGCGTCTTCAGTGTTCCGACGACACTGATGCACTCAGTGGGGTCAATTGTGGCAACATATATCTTCAAACACCATGAGAAAAGATTGCAAAGTATAGCGATGGATTTACGGAGGTTCATGTTCCTCCGATCTCTAGCGGCGGCATATATATTTAATAAGAAATTTTAACACCAAATCCACAAACAACACTAGCTTATCTTCCTCATTTTCATGGATTGTCATCAGACATCTCATCACTGAACCAAACTGAGCTGAAATGAGCGAGGAGATGCATTTGCCTGTGAATCTTCGCAGACCAATTCGAGGCACTCCGTGACAACGTTATAGAGGATGCAGATAATTCCGACGAGGCCTGAAATCATAGTGTGAGATCCAAAATAGAAATCTGTAAAGAGATGTTAAACGATCAAAACCAGAAAAATCAAAAAATCCAACAAAAAAGCACAGAAAGCTACCTTCCATGTTAGAATTTGAATTTTTTCAGTGTTCGTTTCCCCTCCCTCACTCCTTATATTCTAGGATGACTTCGGCTGTTCGAACGGGATGCATGAGAATCCTCTTAACGATGCCGTTTTCTTTTTCTTTTTTTCCCTTTTTTGTGCAAATAACATAAGAAAATATATACTTCGTTATATATATATTTCAAAAAATAAAATAAAAAATACAAATACTTTTTTTTTTTTTTTTTTGGAGAAAAACCAACATATACAAGGCTCTGTTTGCCTTAATAATATATGTTGGTTTTCCTTTAAAAAAAAATTGTATGTTTTTCTTATTTATTTTGAAATATATATATATAACAAAGTATATCTTTCTTATGTTCTTTGCTCTAAAAAGAGGGGAAAAAAAGAAACGGCATCGTTAAGATGATCCTTATGCATCCCGTTCGAACAGCCGAAGTCATCTTAGAATATAAGATGAGGAAGGGAAACGAACACTGAAAAAATTCAAATTCTAACATGGAAGGTAGCTTTCTCTGTTTTTTTTTTTTTTTTTTTTTTTTTTTTTTTTTTTTTGATTTTTCTTGTTTTGATCGTTTAACATCTTTGAACAGATTTCTATTTCAAATCTCTCGCTGCGATTTCAGGCCTCATTGGAATTATCTGCATCCTCTATAACATTGTCGCTACGCAGTGCCTCGAATTGGTTTGGGAAGATTCACAGGCAAATGCATCTCCTCATACTTGCTCATTTCAGCTCTGTTTGGTTCCGTGATGAGATGTCTGATGACAATCCATGAAAATGAGGAAGATAAGCTAGTGTTGTTTGTGGATTTGGTGTTAAAATTTCTTATTAAATCCATCATGTACTTTGCAATTTTTTCTCATGGTGTTTGAAGATATATGTTGCCACAATTGACCCCACTGAGTTCATCAGTGTCGTCGGAACACTGAAGACGCTTGCCGATAAACTTGTGGTAAGTAAGTGTTGTTTCTTCTGAATGTTAATTGATTGATTTGTGTCAATTTTGTTTTGTTTTGTTTGTTGCAGTTTACTGACGATGCTCATGCTATGACCGCTGGAGACATTGAAGATGGAAGAGAGACATCGTCGGGATAGCTGATCCGCAACGACGGGGGAATCTGAAGTAAGTGTTCTTCAATCACGTTTGTTTTGTTTTTGTTTGATTTTGTGTTTTTTTTTTAGCGTTCAAATCTTTTTTGTTGTTGCCGGTCGACCTGACATAGTAGAAGGAAAGAGAGCTGACAGCAGCGATTCCGTTGAAGTGAAGAACACGTTGCTTGTTTCATTTTTATTTATAATTAAAAAAATAAGAAAAAGTAGTAATAGTAATCAGTATTTTGTATGTATTTCTCCCTTTCGGAAGTTAGAGAGTGCAGTTTACCAGAAGAAGTTAGATAGTGCCACAGGAGAAGGTGAAGAAGATGTGACCGCAGGAAAGAATTTCAGACCCTATTTTTCTCTTTTTCTTTTTTATTTTTATTAAAAGAATAGTATTTATTAGTATTTAGTAAGAAAGAATTAGGTATAGATCCATCTTTACTTCTTAATTAAGTTTTAATTCACACTCCATTATTTAGTTACAATAAGGGCAAAATAATTTTATATGAACTAAGTGTGCAATCTTACCGGCAGTGTACCGGATCAATTGTAGTCTAGTAAGTGGTCAATGTCGTATCCCACAAGGATGCCGGTTAAGTACCAAAATCACTTGCTTGTTTGGTTTAGGCAACAAAGACTAAAAGGAAGACTTTATACAAAAAGTGAGCAATGATGTTACTCCACCACTCACCACCTAATCGCCACCAAAGAGAAAATTAAAAAAGTAAAATCTAAGGCTAGCCAAGACAATGGTCGTAGTGATAGAGTAGTTCTTGTGGCCTTGTGTTAATTTAATGGTGCAAACCTCTAATCTAGTAATCAAGCCCTTAAAACCGGTATCCTTCTACTACTATGCTTACCCACACCCACAAACATACTTAGCAGACCGACACCGCGTCACCGGTTCGATTTTAACTATCAAACAAACGAATAAACATGATGAAGCTCTATGGTTGCGTATACAAGCTACATACCCCGCGTAAGAAACCGAGTTCCAATTAAGGTCGGTTTTACTTATCGGTCTCCTTATCCCTTTTCCCGCACAAAGAATCTCCGATACTACTCATCCAAGTGGGCAAAATTAGGATTTTAGTCCTCTAACTTGGACTATTTTGGATTTTAGTCCTGCTCATACTTCGGTGAGGAAAATGGTCCTCTAAGTTGGCTTTTGGATTTTAGTCTTATCCGCCGGAAATAGCTTATTGGGCACCGGAATCTTTAAAAATAGTCCTCTAACTTGGCTGCCACGTAAGCGTTTTTTAAAGATTCCGGTGCCCAATCAGCTATTTCCGACAGATAGGACTAAAATCCAAAAAAAAAAACCAACTTAGAGGACCATTTTCCTCACCGGAGCAGGAGCATGACTAAAATCCAAAATAGGCCAAGTTAGAGGACTAAAATCTTAATTTTGCCTCCAAGTGTGTGTGTGATAATGTTAGGCAATGAGTCTAACACAACTAACAACAAGCATAAGCAAGAAAAATTAATTTCATGAGTGTGAGTAATTGATTTACCCATCCTTACAAACCACAAGAACCACAATAACACAAATAACATATCTTGTGTTAAATTTCTACATTTTCATTTTCATCCTCTCCAAATGGGTTTTACATCACCCATGAAGATGAAGAATCCAAGTAGAGATCTAACTAAAACTAACACAAATCAAGATGAATTTAAAAAACAATAAGCTAAATAAGAGATTATCCTTGAAAATCTATCTTCAATAACTTCATCTTCTCCAAGTACAAGAATCACCTTACTCCATTAATGAAAAAGAAAAAAACTTGAAGAAGAACACCATGATTCGTATTATCTAACCAAAATATACTTTAATTACATGATTTTGTGTTTGAGTGACCTCTCCAAGATTATACAATGGAGGAATTTCGGCTCTAAGGGTTTGGGGGAAAGGGAGATGAAGTTTCAGCTCTAAAATCACGTTTTTATAGTGAAAAACGCGTAAGAGCCGAGCTGCCCGAAGTTCGACTCGAATAGCGATTCAGCTTGAACTGTCTTTAGTAAATTGAACATAACTTTGCGCGTATATCTCCGATTTGAATGATTCAAGATGCATTGGAAAGAAAGTTCAAAGATCTACAACTCTCATGAAGATGTAAAAACCGAATTATGCCTCTAAGATGGGTAAAAAGTCGATTTAATTCAACTGAGAGTATAGATGCTCGAGACAATTGATCCTTAAGAACTCCGCGGCTTCAGGTACACGCTTCGCACCGTACAAACACGTCTTGTCAACAAAAAAATCATCTCTCCCGAAGCTTGGTCAACCTAAGATCTTGCAAGACACACCAAAAATATCAAGCATAAACCCGCCAACAAAAGATCGGTCCTAATGACTCAAAAATACTAATAAAACTATCTTATTTATTACTACATATTGTTTATTGTATCCTAATGAAAAATATGCAAATCGATGTCCGAAAGATGCAAAATTACTATTAAAACATGGAAATAGAAGATAAAAAATAGTGAAATACATCATAAAATTGACATAATCCATGAAAGTGCGGAAGATAAGCTAGTGTTGTTTGTGGATTTGGTGGTAAAATTTCTTATTAAATATATATGCCGCCGCTGGAGATCGGAGGAAGTGTTTTCGGGATCCAAGGAACTCATTTCTAATTACAAATTGCCAATAACTTGTCTTTTTGTTTTGGTGATATCAATGATGCAAAAATATATCCGTCTCATCTTGCTTTGGGTGATCAGGCAAAATTCCTAGCTATATATGTGTATGTATGTATGTAAGCATTAAAACACACACACGTACTCACGATGCACGTCGCACGCCGCACGCACGATACTCGCCCGTTTGACGCTTGCCCGTAAGTCGTACGCACCACCCACCGTTGTGTCACTCGTTGTGGCACAACCGTTGTGCCTCTATCACTGCTCTGAGTAATGATAGAGGCACAACGGTTGTGCCACGACGAGTGACACAAAAGTGATCTGCACCGTTGATCATAATGAGTCTAAATTGATCATGATAAATTCAAAATGATCAACGATGCAGATCACCGTTGTGCCTCTATCACTGCTCTTACTTTTACGTGAAAGGATTTTGTTTTGTTTTGTTCTTTTTTAATTTTTATTCTTTTCGGGAAGAGAAGTGTTATGGTGCAAGTGTGCAATGGGTACACACTCCTACTGTGTGTGGGAGAGGGAATAATAATTAATAACCGTAATTCAATTCGTATAACTCGAAAATACACGTTGATTCATTCGTTGTGTCACGATTGTTGTGCCCGTATCATTACTCTTTCGAGCACATAACCCGGTATATTTATCCGATTTGTCTAGTCAGAACAGGAACACCCAAGCAAGAATGTGGAAGTTATTGGGTGCACCATTTTAATTTTTTAAAATCTAAAAATTAATTTATTTCATAATATAATTTTCATTTAGAATACAAATGGAGTATTTATTATATTTTTCTTCCTTCTTTACCCATATTTTATTATACATTTCCCCACCATACAACTATTACATTGATAAGAGTCGAAGGATATTCTAGATTTTTACCGTTATAATTAATAACACCTAACAACTTTCTTAATCGGTGTGAAAATTTCTAAACGGATTTTTATTTTGGGACAGACGTAGTATCTTTTATATCTTGCAAACAAAAAAGAACACAATATGAGATATGAACTCTTATAAAGAACAAAGAATATTGAGTCGTTTGGAATTTTTTTTTCCGTTTATATGACATGATGTTCATTTTATGAAGATCGCATTGTCAGATTACAAATGATCTCATCGACACGCAACGTTATTGTAGTTATGTTGAATAGCCATTTTAGGGTGCCACGCCAGCATTCAATCTCTAGAAAGTCGAATTAAACTCAACATTGGTCGAATATTCAATTTCGACATATGTAATGTCGAACATAATTTGAAGTGTAATGTCACCGTGATTCATTGTGGTGACATTTCATGACATGCCGTTTATTTTACAAGGATCACATTGTTGCATTACAAATGATCTGACTAACACGTAACGTTATTGTAGCTATGTGGCTTAGTGGCTGAATGTTTGTGACCGTAACATTACTCGCCTACTCATACGTAGTGGAAAAGAAGATGAAATGCGGCATCCAAGCATTTTTGGCACCCAATGCTTCAGATAAACCTCTACTACGAATACACAATTATATCTTCCACTATCATTATTGATTATGATTGAACTATATGAATCAATAGTTCATACGCTTTAATGAATGACAAAAAAATAAACATGATATTAGTTTTAAAGCCATTTTACTCTCATTTATTACGTGCTGAAAAAAGTTGCAAATGAGGACAAAAACAATTTGACCGGATTAAATTTCTCTTGATATCATCTTCGCTAAGTCAAACCCCCTCGGCATGTTACCTCGCATTTCGCCTTCTAGATTCAGTCTTATTTGATTCAAAAGCAAGCAATGGTGTCGAATGAAGTCATTAAAGAGGGACAAAGTGGTCGCATGGATTAAGTTGATCCACCAGCAGCTCCTCTTCTTGATTTCGGTCCGAGCCCTCATTGCTGAGTTCATCGCCACCATTCTCTTCCTCAAGGTCATCGTCGTGGTAATTCAAGGACTAGTATTCCTTTCGATGCAATAGGTGGGAATTAGACAAATCACACACCGTCACGGATGGAAAAAAGAATTTATGCAAAGATACATTATTGTTAAGCCTCCCCTCATTAAAAAGGCTTTCAAAATAAAAATAAATAAAAAGAGAAAACCTTTACATACGAAAACCAAACAAACGTCCTAAAGCATTCCAGCACTCGTGATGGTTTCGTAATAATCACCAATGAAACAAATCAAGAACCACCCATAGAGAAATCATTACTATTATTAGAAGGAATGTTAGATGATGGTGGGGCAGCACCAAAAGTGAACTGCGGAGGTAGACCTTCGAAATCAGGCCGTGCAAATATAGAAGTTGCACCAGTACTATTGAATGCGGGAGACACAGCTTGATCACCCGGTTTTGAGAAGCCAAAACTTAAGGATGGTGGTCCCTGCGTGGTAGAGATTGGAGAGAAGGCGGTGTTGTTGTTATCAAGTGGTCCGAACATCTTCTGTTCGTATCCAACAAGCTGTTGGTATGCATCTGTAATTCACAAGACATAACACGTTATCAACACTAAACCAAACAAATACAGACACACAACTAAATGCGTCTCTGATGTCCATGCAGTATCACATTGGACCCATTGGAAAAGGGGTGGGGGTGGGGGTGGGGGTGGGGGTGGGGGAACAAACCTGGAGTAAGATCGATGGAAGGTCTACGATCCTTCACCCATTGGAAACTCTGAGCAAGCCGCCAGCCTTTACTTTTCATCAAATAAGCTATCACTATAGCCGGTGATCTGTGAAATTTCACAGTAATTTAAAAGCTTTCGTCACAAGTACACAATACTCTGGTTATTCTTGACCATGATAAATATAAATAATCAAGGCAAATCATTCGCCATGTTCTTCTATGAACGAAACTATGAAATCAAATTACAAGAGTGAGCTCAGATCCACAGAACATAATGCATTGTTGAAGTTACCTGCTTTTCCCTGACATGCAATGCACAAGAACACGAGCTTTGTCCCTCTCACATTGCTCTAGTAAAAAAAAAAAAAAAAACAGAAACACTCGATGATTATTAAACATTAAAGATACGACTCCTATCAAGTGGATCAAACATGCTACATCAAAACAATGCATATCTTATACTGTCACAGCAAAATGCACGCTTTAAAACCGAAGTGGAACAAAAAGACACCAAATATAGACATTTCCAAGGACTAGATATCAAGCAAAGACATACAAAGAACTACATGATTGATTATATGTTACACTTGCTTCAGATATAGAAGATACAGGTTGATGCACCAATACGTCTATATGTATGTAAAGATGCAAAGATGGTTTCTTTCATGTAATCTTAATGTGTTCCCTATGACTCTCCCCTTTTGCTTTTAATGCTGATTTTGATTTCATTATTTTTCCCTTTTTCTTCGGGTGGTGCGAATGGGGGTCAGAAGGCACATCCAGCTAACGAAATATCACTAAATCGTTATTCATGAAACAGTCAATCATACGAAAGGCACAGAACCATGGAAATAATATGCTTAATTACCTAAAAATTGGTTTGCATCCTCAAAAGGCAGATATTTTTCTTCTTGGAGACAATGATATGCAAATGAGTTCTTATACAAATTCTGGCAAGCAGGAACTGTCTGCAAACAGATTAGAAACCAGGAGACAAGTCATGTCAAGTCAAAAGCCATACATGTGCATAAACATATATGTATGTAAGTATATGAGCAAAATAGTACATACAAAGCATAAACTTACAAGGCCCGTCCTACCTCACACTAATATATACGTTAAACATAAGATAAGGCATCTTCCAGGTATTATTTTCTATGATCTAACAACGATATTCCAGTTCAATTTATTTATTCTAATTCAATTCGGAGTTCAGAAAAAGGCTAATGTTTGACAGTATATGTGTGTGTATAAACAATATATATTTGTGCGTGTGTGTGTGAAAATAATAGACACATACCAAAGCGCACACACATGCAGCCTAATCACTAATCTTGATAGTCGCTCTCCAAGTCCCAGCAAACCAACTAAAGAACCGAGCAAGTGCACTACAAAATGCTCATAAAAGCAGAAGAAAAGGCACAGGGCATCATCGCACGATAGAAACAATAAGCTACCATGACATTTTTGTTTCACACAAATCACAATGGAGAACAATGTAAGAGATGACATCTAAATCAATACCCGACAAATATAAGATATATTAATAGACCTAAAAAAGAAGTATAAGAGCAACAAAACCAAAATTCACAGGATAATAAAACATAATCTGCAAACCCTATGGCTCTTGCAGACTATACACCTCCATATCATACCTTCAGGCTAAAAAAATGCAAGAACGCAGACCAAGCTCAAAAGAAAGAGATATTACATCACTTTAATTGATTATAATTTCATTTATTTCTACAGAAGAAATTGTCCACTCTTAGGAATGCTTGCATTTCATCAAGGTCATTCTCGCCTACAATATCTTTTGGACAAGGAACATTATATATTTGCACAAAAAGTGAAAAATCAGTAAATGTATATCCTTGCATAAAAATCAACCTAATTTTCCATCTGACCTGATAATTTATAGGTGGGTATCAAATGCGTTGTGAAAGAATTAGAGCCAGAGCCAAGTAAAGCTTTGCCACTCATTAATTCATGTAGAGATTTCGAAAAGCCCTACTTAACATAGGCATTCTTTAAAGAGAGCATATGACTCACGCGTTTCATGAATACACTCAGATGCCAATCTCCGGAATTTCACAATCGGGTATATAAGGACTCACATGTATATGATTACACTCGGGCACAAGTCTCGGGAATTTTTGAAATTGGATTTATTAGGTAAGCTATATATGGCGTGGGAAGTTAGTTGCAGTTGTAAGGAATTTGTCCATAGAGGTCTGACACAATATTTATTAGATCAACACATATTATCCATACCAGTTAATTCAACTGAATAAATCTTTCTTCAATGAATAAAGTAATTTTAGCTCTCACTCTTCTTCTCATAATAACACACAATATATTCAACATGAAACTCGAAGCAAAGCAAACAACATCTGAACCAAGCTTAATCTCATGAATACGAATATAGTCGAAATATTTACATCCAAACTACACTAATCCAGACTTGTAATAGCCATTTAAGCAATACCAGCTCAAAATCCGTAGCAAGATGCATCTCAGTGGAAAGAAAAAAAACAAAGAAAAATTCACAGGACAACTTCAGTACCTACTAATACAAAGGAATTTACAACAGACTGATATCCTTATTCATGACTATAGTGCTTCAGATAATTACAGGCCATAAACTTTCATAAACAAAACCCAAAAAAGAAAGGAAACCAGAAAATCCCGCAAAGGTGATGGGGGCATGAAGCTTTCAAATTGACAAATTATCGGATATAAACAAAATTCAGAATCGATAGATAATAAAGCCAGGCACTATATTGATCCAAACCGCATCAGAGATGGCAGTGAGCTAGTAATTACGAATTCAAGATCAAGAAGCAATCGCATAAAAACAAAAGAAAAAGAGAAACACTAACATTGAGCACACGAGATATCCCCTGGGTTTTGAGAAGTTCAGCACGAGAGGCATTATCATAGCTACCCAAGTAAAGAAACTCCGGCAAGATCTCAGAAGGAAAAGCGCTAGGCTGAGTAGATGGACTCTTTTCAGCGACACCAGGCATCCGATGGCCGCAGATTCCGCAAACTTCTCCTTCTTCGTACTTGTGGTAGTGGCCGCAAACTCCACATGGGTTTTCCCTTTCTCTCTTCCTCATGTTCATCTTAATCAGATACGATTTTAATCAAGAAACCACAGAATAACCAAGGATCAACAGGAATATATTTGAGTTTTCTTCTTTGAGGGGATTTGGGAATGGTTAGAGATGGAGTACAAGGGAGAAGAACGGAGATGGTTGGCCGGAAGATTGGAAAAGATAACGAAGGGTAGGGGTGGTGAAAACTGAAAAGAGAAAAAAGGGGCTTCCTACACCTATTTAATGTACTAGGTTAAAATTTAAGGTTAATCGCCTAAAACCTCCCCTGCATTCTGTCTATTTCTTACGTTATATCGGAAAATCTTCAAGTAAATTCATTAACATAATAGTATATTTTTATCCATAAAGTGTGTTTCTCCTTAAAAAAAAGTTTATTTGATTTCTTTTTTCGGATGCGAAAGATTTAACACATATACTAAATATGCTTCAAACTGGAGCTCGAACTCACGTCGTCTTGCCACGATATAGGCTAACTAACCGCTAAGCCGATATTCCAAGTGCATTGGAACTCGGATTTCTACAGGGTATTGATTAGATTTCATATATGTATACTATCTCTCTCCAAAATGAAAATCCATTTGAGTGTTTTCACACGGATTAAGAAAGTTGGTTAAATTGGTAATGTGTAATTAATTTTGATGGAAATGTCTAAAATGCTCTTTGACTGTTATTAATACAGAGTAGTGAAAAATGGGTGGATATATAATAAATTAGGGGTAAAAGAAGAATATGTAAAAAATGTTTTCTTGGTTATTTAAATGGACTTACATTATGGGTCAAAATAAAAAAGTTAAATGAATTTATATTTTGGACGGAGGTAATACATTCTTAGCATTTAACGCCTTCGGACCCCGGGTCTGGTAGCGCGAGTTATAAATAATCTGGTCAACTGCTTAGACCGTCGTCATCATTTGGTCTAAAAGGCTAACCCGAGTCGACAAAATTTTTATGTCTCATATTTATATAGGATGAGCAAGATATAAAAGTTTTGTCAACTCAGGTTAACCCTTTTAAATTAATAGTTTCTACATTTTACTAAGTACACTATGTATTTCCTTTTTATTTTTATTTTTATGTTTGTATGTTGTTTGTCTTGAGAAGACGTGCAAGACTAACTGGAATATGATGATGACATTGAGGGTTTGATCTTATGTCATGCTATGCTAGAAGTTCTATCATGTTTTTTTTATTACTTTGTCAAACTATGAAACTTGTATTTCGTTTTATATCAAGACATTTTGTACTATCATTTGATTTTGTTAAGGCTTGTTGTAAGACTTGTTTCCTTTATTTATAAGATATCGTACTTGTAGATTTAGATATTGTTGTTGTAAGTTTACTCTTTTCTACCTTTAGACGGTTGGCAATGTAATTCTAGTACTTTGTATGATTTACCCGAGTCTCTTTAGCTTTCACGTGGCTTAACTCGATATGGTGACTTAAAGACTTACGTATAATGTTAGATTCATTTAATGTTATACGTGTCCAACGTTCTTTTTCGGATAAGAACTAGGTATCCGGAAACGGGACGTTACACACCACGGGCTAACGAGACAAATAAGTTAATCTTGTTGTTTGGGGGTCTTTAGCACGATAACCCGAATATCCGATGCTAGTGAAAGCAAGTGACATATTTATTGCCAAAAGGAAGAACTAATAGTATAGGATCGATGCAACTAATTACTTTCAGTCGATACTAATCTAATTGACATGGGTATAGTCCGAAAATTATATTATTCATTCATGATTGGGTCTTAAGCGGATCAAAAAATGGTCAATGAGTCAATTCAACATAATGTCACAGTTGGGCCTTCAGACCCAAGAGTTCAATTCTAGAATAAGTCAACCTTATTAAGGTCGCTCTCAAAGTTCTACCAGCCTCACATCAGCGTTAATCAACCGACTCGGCCACACGGCTCGCTCCTCCTCAGAACAGGTCGCCCTGACCTCAAAAAGTGGTTATGTCGTATTAATAGACACGATCTCACGATTGATCACATCGACTGCCATAATCCGTAATTGATCATATCCACGATTTAAGCCTAATTGAGTAACGATGCCTCACGATTGACATCACATCGACTCTCAATCACAGGCCCTACGATCAAGGGATTTGTGCATTAACTCCCCTAAGTAGGACATCTATATAAAAAGGATCATATAAAAAGGTTATGTTGTCTTGATCCCATACATATTAGGTGCGTAGCCAGTCTCAACGACGCATCCATAAATCATCAACAAAATTTTCAGTTTCAGTAGTTTGAATTCTTCCAAAAGGATCCACTTACCCGATTAAATTACCCTACAATATTCCGGTATTGTCATCTCTATATTCATCATCCTATCACTCTCCACCTCAAGTGTATAGTTGATACTAGTTTAACAAACTAAGAAGATATTGAACTCATTCGTCATTTCAGATTTGGGAGTGATAGTTGAATAACATTGGCACAAATTGTAAAGAATGAGGTGGGTGCGTTTGAGCTCGGCTCAAATATAAAATTTAATTCGTTTACTAAACAAACAAACCCGAGCTCGTTCGTTCAGTAAACAAATACAAACTCAAACATCTGATATTCAATTCAACTCGTCTAGTTTACCCTATCATTTGTGCATACCAAATCCAAAAGCTGAGCTCATATACTGATGTGAATGGGTGGTTCATTTGCTATTTTTTTATTTTCTTTTTGCCAGATGAGGCTGTTAATACTTAAATTAAAGGATAATGCTATATGGGTCCAAATGGTAGATGTCGATGAATATATATCTTGCATACATACATGTGGACAAATATGGGAATACAATTTGGAGCCGTCAAATCAGAGATCAGCTCAAGTGGGTCCTCTTACTTGAAAGTTATTGTGTGGTGAGAGAATTTGAGATAAAATGACGAGTGAAAAGATACGAGCACAACAGTTGTGCCACAATGAGTGACACAACGCTGATATGCACCATTGATCATGTTAGATTTACATTATAATTGATCATGTTAGATTTACATTATGATCAACGAGACATGATTATGATCAATCGTGCAAATCAACATTGTGTCTCGTTGTGACACAACTGTTGTGCCCGTATCGATACTCTTTTTCTTTTTGCATCTGAAGCTATTACCCAGTAATAATGTACAAGTGAAAATCGAGGAATAAAACAGGCACAATCATTATAGTAACAATGAGCACAATAAATTCATCATAGTCAACAAAAAAAATAAAATATATATATATATATATATATATATATATATATATATATATATATATATATATATATATATATATACACACGGCGTCATTAATATTGACTAAACGGTTGCACCCATATCGTAGTACTCGTAAGAATGAGTGTTGGATTTTTGTCACTGCAAGGATGATTCTGTTGTAGAGATTCCCTAATAGAACGGACCGTCAGATTACTGCCACGTGTACAAACAGACAAAATAATTTTATTTTTTTTCTATATATGATAGTAATCCGACGATCCGTTCTAGTAGAGAGTCCGTGTATCAGAATTTTCCCTGTTTCGAGATTTTTTTTTGCCCTCTTCAAAACATACAAATTGCCTCCTAAAATAAAAAAAAAAACATACAAATTGGATAATGATTTTGACAAAAGGTTAAATCTAGGCACATGCCTTCTGTTTTCTCAATATTATAATACTGCATCTATGATTATGAAAACAACATTTTTGCCCTTTTGCCTCAAGGCCAAAACGAACAAAACACCGTTGCTGATTTCCAAATATTTAATTGTACATAGCAGGCTAGCAGAGGTAAATTTTTTTTTTTTTTTTGAGGTACGTAGCAGAGGTAAATAAAGACTAACTTATCCTTGTTATAAAATAATTGGATAAATCAAATTGCTAAAGCAAAAACAAGCAAAAAGATGTAGACAAGTAAGTTCAAGTACGTCTTTTCCGGTACATCTTTTAGGGGTCCCGATTATCGGTTTTGAGAATCCCGACTTTACCCGATTTTATGGATGTGGCCGGATCATGTCCGTTTATTCAATTGGGGAGAGAGAACACACAAAAATTTCATTGTACACATTTACGGGCAAAACTTATAATAAGGCGAATCGGCAGGTAACGCCCCCAAACCTCCGGACCTAATCATAAATAGTCCGGTCAACTATTTAGATCGCCGTTTTCGCTCGGTCTTAAAAGGCTAATTCGAGTTGACAATATCTTTATTTCTATGTTAATAAACGTGCTACTTTATTTCTTTATCATTTAATGGTGTGGACAAATCTTTATGTCTATGTTAATAAATGTGCTACTTTATTTTTTATCATTTAAGGGTGTGCACAATCTGTCCCACAAGTGTTGGCAATCTGTCCAACACTTCCACAATTTTTAGCACAATTGTGCTACTTTATTTCTTTATCATTTAAGAGTGTGGGCAATCTGTCTCAACACCCCCCTCAAGTGTAGGCTTGTCCAACACTTCCACAATTTTTAGCACAATTGTGCAACTTTATTTCCTTATCATTTAAGAGTGTGGACAATCCGTCTCAACACCCCCCCAAGTGTAGGCAAACTGTCAAACACTTGCACAATTTTTAGCACAATTTTTATTCAAGAGTGTGGACAATCTCTTCCAACACCAATTTTTTTTAAATAATGTTCTAACCAGGGTTCGATCTCATGACCTCTGGCTCCGATACCCTGTAAAGATCAAACGCTTACCGTTGTACTAAAACCAATTGGTGTTAGTAAAATGTACTACTATATTTCGTTATATATTTAAGAGTGTGAGAATATCTTCCAACACCCTTCAAGTGTGGGCAATTTGTGCCAACACTTGCACAATTTTTATTCAAATACAGTGAGCAATCTCTTCCAACACTTCACAATTTTTTTTATTTAAATAATGTTCATATCAAGATTCGATCTCATGACCTCTGGCTCCGATAACGTGTAAGATCTTGCGCTTATCATTGTACTAAAACCAATTGATGGTAGTATGTGTTAATAAATGTGCTATTTTATTTCTTATCATTTAAAGGCGTGAGCAATCTGTCCCAACAAAGCATTAAATATTAAGCGTCAACCAACAATGGTAAACTTAAATCCTTGCTAGTTTGACCTTGTTGGAAACAAAGACGTGAACCGGTGGGCGGACTCCTCCGGCTCATCCCATATCAATGGATCTCGTCCAATTGTCCACGTGTTGATCAACACCATTAATTGTCCCTGCAGCGATATCATACCCCATGATCTTCGCATCTTGACGTGCTTCTCTTGGTACTAACAAAGGAAATGGTGGGTGCAAACGAAATGTTTCTTTAAGTACCGCTTTCAAATAATTTATTTTTTCAATGTCGGAATCGCTTATGCCTTGTTTTCCTTGCAAAACTCCTCGCACCGCGTTTTGCACTTCCTTCATGACATTTGGATGCCTAAACAGTTCAGTCATAACCCATTCAAATATTAGTGTCGTAGTATCAGTCCCGGCCGAAAACACGTCCTGCTTTGAAACAAGTAATCAAAATCATCATTAATACACCCCTTAGCTTAGATTTAGTGTAGTTATTGTTAAAGATATTGTTGTTATCTTAAAGAATCTTTGGATATCATTATTGAAAAAGAATTGAATTTTATCAGTCTTCTTCACTTCTCATTATATGACGCAATGGTTATTCCCGGAAACCGAGGGCTTTTATGGAAAGAAAAAATCATTGTAGATGATGGTGATAACAATAACATACCAGGATTATAGCTTTTAAGCTGTCTCTTTCCAAAGATACCCCTGATTCAATATCCTTGTAAATTCTGAGCAAAATGTTGAGAAAATCTTCACCACTTTGACTCTGTTTTTTCTTTTCATCAAATCCATTTCTTAACCTTTCTTCAATAACTTTCTCCAAGAAGTGATCAACCTCTTTAGCAACTCTGTCGATTCGAGCATCAACACCATTGAATCAATTAATCCATCCAAGCCACGGAACGAAAGCTCCCAAGTCCGTGCGTGGAGTCTAAAAGTTGCATAAATTCACTCAAAAGCATCCTGAATTTCTTTCCTTGTGGTCCTTCCCCACATTTTCTCCCAAAAGCTGACCTGGCTGCACACAACATCATTGGTAAAAGCATGAAATGCTTCACTCAAGTTCACTGTATTTGAGTTCAGAACAGAGTCTTGAATGTTTTTCACCATCTGGGCTGTTTCCTCTTCTCTCTGATTGGACGAAATTCTTGAACTTTTTTGTTGCTCAAAAGCTGAAGAACACTAATGCTTTTGAGCTGCCGCCAGTAGTCTCCATAAGGGGCAAGAGATATATCCTTCCTGCTTCATGTTATATAGAAGTCTATCGCCGACGCTTGATCAGGGGCGGTCGGCAAATACGAGATTGACGATGCTAAATAATGCACCACCGGAAAAACAGCTGTCACACTAGCCGATGTAGGTCGTTGTCAGGCTGACGTCATGCTGTACCATCATTAATGAGTGCGAGAAACGAAGCGTTTCTTATTGGGCCGCGTGGAGATTTGGCCCTTGATTCTCGCGTCACGCTCCCTATAACTGCCCTCAAATCGCCCTTTCAAATCACTTTGGAGATTTTGTGCGCATAAAAGGAGTGCCCCAACCTTTGAAGACTCTTATTTGCCATTTCCTGTTTCTGTTCTACCAGATAAACGCAAGTAAGCCCCAGTCTATTCAAACTCTTTTTCCGTCTTTTATTTCTTGCATCTCTTGTTGATTCCATGTCTAGTAGCAATAGTGATTCACAAAATAGAGAGGAAGTTGTTGAAATTGTAGAGGAAGAATCGACGGAGGAGACGGTTTCTGAGTATCCAACTGTTTCTGGTGAAAGATTTGCCGGAGAAGAGGAAGAAGGAGCGGAAGAGGAAGAGGGAGGAGAAGAGGAAACGTAGTCTCGACCTGTTGGCCCTTCTCGACCTGCTACCAAACGTAAGACCAGAATGATGGGTCAGGGTCCATACGGATGCATGTCAAACTTGAGCCAAGAGAAAGCCAAAACCATCTGTTTGAGATATGGAATTCCGTATTCTTCCGAGAATATTAAGGTGTCACACGGTCAGTTCCAGTTTGCCTGTGACCCGCCTCCAGGATTTTGTGCAATATACGAGGCACAACTAAAGGAGGGGTTGAGATTCCCCTTCGATCCATGTTTCATAGAGGTCCATCGACACTACAGGATTAGTGCCCCACAACTTGCTCCAAATGGGGTTAGGAGCGTTATGGGATTCGCGCTGGCGTGTCGAATCGCCAAAGTTGAATTTTCAGTTCGACTATTCCGTCAGTATTATGCCTTGTCGAGTCTGCAGGATATAGGGTGGTATACCTTTCAGAAGCGCCCTCAGGCATCAGAATTTGTGAGAAAGGTGATCTCATCCCATGGCGAGTGGAAGCCCAACTTCTTTTTTATCCGACACGGGCTGATTGACATCGACATCCATACCTGGTATAGAAGACCCCAGAAATGGCATGACAGACTTGACTCTGAGGATCCGGATGGCTGCGCGACTCTCGAGGTCGTTCATCCCGACGTCGCTACTCGAAACCTGCGTTCTTTATATCTTTTTGCCGACATCGAGACGGCCGGCCCGGGTGCCTACCTCGAACTCGATGAGGATGTTCGAATTTTACGTAGGATTTTCATTCACTTTGTCGACCTGTTATACTTATCAAATTTTTGTATTTTTAACTGTGTTCTAACGCCGAATTTTCTCTGTTCGCAGTGGATTATTTCTCAAAGATGGATGCCCTGGGCAAGATGCCTGACCCCAAAACTACCGACCCGAAGAAAATCCAAGCGCTGGTTGGCATCGGGTCGAAAACGGCTGCGTCTGGCGCTACGACTTCTGGGAATCAAAGGGTTCCAGCCCGATCTGCTACTCCCGTGTCGACGTCCAACATTCTTAGGGACCAGCCTGACGAGGCTCACCCGACCAAGGAGACTGAAGAGAGTCTCGTGCCGAGAAAGCGTCAAAAGACAACGGAGGTGAGGCACGGGATTGGGAAGGAGACCCGCAACCTCGCCCCTCCTAACTCCACCGACGCGCTTCCTGCACTGAGCGTGGCGGAGATGGAAGGCATGACTCCGGAGGAACTGCATGACTTCATTATGAAGAGTAGTCGAGCCGTAAGTCTTCTTTCTATTTTCCTTATAAATTTGTGATCCGGGTCTGTTTTTGACATCATCAGTGTGTTCTTTTGCAGACTCGACTCGCTGCTAAAGCTGCACTCAACAGGATTGTGTCCCCATCAGCTGCCCTGGAGGAACACAAGGAAACCGTTGTTAAGCTGACCACATACATCGAGAAGCAGAAGGCCAAGATAAACAAGTTGGACGAACGTCGTGTGAAGCTGGAGTCGGATCTGAAAAAGGCTAGAGACGATCTATCCAAAGCACTGAAAGATGTATCTGACAGGGATGCTGGGATGGCGGTGATGAGATCGGAATTAGCAGAGGTGAAGTTGGAATTGGCAGGGGTGAAGTCGGAGCTTGAGGGGACTAAAGCCGAACTGGCTGAGGCAGTCAAGGCTCGTACCACCGTCCAGTCTCTTCTCGATGAGTTAACGGCTCGAGCTGAAACTGCTAAGCGGGACTTTTTGACCTCAAAGGAGCTCGAAGACGACCTGACGTTGCTCATGACTCAGGGCATGAAAGGGGGATTTACCATGGCTATCGACCAAGTCAAAGAGGTCGATCCAAACTTCAACGTGTCCGCCTCGCGAAGCCTTATCTATATGATCTCGAGGCCATTCCTCGTTATGGGCGATACTTTACTGAGTTCAAGGCTGGCATCTCTTTATATGAGAAGTATGTGACTTCCGTTCTGAACGACGATGGTGCAGAAAATGTCGAGTCTGGGGATCAAGTCGATCCTAACGCTTCGACCTCGAACCAGCCTGACGCCTGATGCTATTTCCTCTTTTGTTTCTTTAAATAACTCGATTCGATTTGGTTGTAATAACTTTTATGATTTTATTCGTCTGAACTTTCACTTTGTCTATTCGATCTTGTAAACTTTGACATTTTAACTTTGCACTTTGATCTTCAGATTTGAATCTTATGCTTTTAATTGAATGTCTTTTGTTTCTTATTGACCATTTGTTCAATTTCCTCGACAATGTTGCCTTATGGGGTGTAGTCCTTTGGACTTAATTCCCCTCTGGTCCTTCGAAGTGTAGTAGGAGTACATGACTCGTAGTACACTTGAGTATAAGTCGACCTAGCATTGTATGGCCTTATGGGCTTGACTTGGCTATTTGGTCGGAGCTCGATTCGATTTTCCGGCCTCGTCAGGCTTATTGGATATCGAATTAAGAAATCCTTGCTCGACTGTCGCACATCGTGGTGCTATCGATCTGGTCGAGTTAGGTATCCACAATGGGATCATCCGATTGCTTAGCATCGTGGCTTACTGGCATGTCGGGGGTGATATAAGCGCTGTCAGTGACTTGGCTTTTTTCGCTATTTTGCTATGACTCCATCAAGTCGATGGAGAGAAGCTCGGAGGTGGTGTAAGCATTGTCAGTGACTTGGCTTTACTCACCATACTGCTTTGATTCGGTCGTGTCTTGGAGAAAAGAAAATTATGTGAATAAAATGCATTGAAATCAAACGTCACATCGACCTATTACAAATAACTCAAAAATCTGAAATTGCAAAAGTCATAAATTGAATAAACAGCTTAAACGTAGTATTTTCGGAGATTGGTGGCGTGCCATGTCCGGGGCACTGTGCTGCCGTCTGATCTCCCCAACTGATACGACCCTATTGGGTGTACCTTCAGAATTTTATAGGGTCCTTCCCAATTCGGCTCGAGCTTGCCTATTGGGTCCTGCCTGCTGGCTTCGTTCTTCCTCAACACGAGGTCCCCCACTTGGAAATATTTGTACTTTACCCTCGCGTTATAATACTGTGATATCTTCCTTTTGTAATTGGCCATTCGATACGCTGCTACTTTTATCTTTTCTTCGATGTTATCCTTCACTTGAAGCAGATCGGTGGCGTTTGTTTCGACATTATATGTCAGAACTCGAGGCGAGGCCAGTCCGATCTCTGCAGGTATCACTGCCTCGCATCCATAAGCCATGGCGAAAGGAGTCTCTTGAGTAGCCGAATTGGGTGCGGTTCGATACGACCATAGAATACTCGGCAACTGTGCCACCCAATCTCGACCTTCATCTTCTAATCGCTTCTTCAACCCAAACTTGATCTGTCTGTTTGTTTGTTCGACCTGTCCATTGGACTGAGGTCGAGCCACGGATGTCGTTCTATGCTCGATCTTGAACTCCCTGAGCCAATTTTGCACTCGGTCATCTAGAAATTGAGTTCCGTTATCCGATATCAGACACTTGGGAATGCCAAACCTGCATAAGATATTTTCCCACAGAAACTTCTTGATAGTCTGAGCTCTGATATCAGTAAGAGCTTTGGCCTCGACCCATTTCGTGAAATAATCAACGGCTACCACAACATACTTGTAGTTACCCGGAGCTCGAGGCAAAGGTCCGACTATGTCGATTCCCCATTCATCGAAAGGCCATACCGACTCGATAGAGTTCATTTCTTGTGCTTGTTGGTGGGTCACTACATCATGTACTTGACAGGCTCTGCATCTCATCACCAACCGATTTGCATCCTTCTGCATAGAGGGCCAAAAATATCCTGCCAGTTTGCATTTTCTGGCCAACATTCGAGCTCCACAATGATTACCACAAATTCCTCGATGTATTTCTTCGAGTAGATACGCCCCTTCATCTTCCGACGCACATCGCAACCAAGGTGTTACAAACGATTTTCGATAAAGCACATAGTCGAATAGGGCGTACCTCGAGGCTTGCAGTCTAATTCTTCTGGCCTGAGACTTGTCAGATGGGAGAACTCCATCTTTTAAGAATAATGCTATCGGATCCATCCATGTCGATCCTTGAACCACTGGCTGCACGTCGACCTCGTTATAGCTTCGTTCTGCTAGCATCTCGACCAGAATTTTCCTCTTAGTTTTAAAATTTGACGCGAGCTTAGACAAAGCATCGGCTCGTTTGTTTTCGCTCCGAGGCACCTGCGCAATGCGAACTGTCTTGAATTTCGACATTAATCCCTGTACAACTTTTAAATAACTTTTCATTGATTCTTCTTTAGCTTCATACTCCCCCCGTATATGATTTACCACGAGCTGAGAGTCACTGTATACCAAAAGATTCTCGACCCCCAACTTCGATGCTAGTTTCAAGCCCGTGATCATGGCCTCGTACTCGGCCTCGTTATTCGTAGCTTTGAACTCGAATCGGAGTGCATATGGGAACTCTTCCCCTTTTGGACTAACCAGTAATAATCCAGCCCCAACTCATTCTTTACTTGAGGCACCATCGACGTGGATGGTCCATTGTTCTTCTAACGACTGCTTTTCTTGTTCCAATTGAATCGACAGACCTTCGGCTAGGAAGTCTGCTAGGGCCTGACCCTTGATGGCGGTACGGGGTAAGAACTCAATATCATATTCTGCCAGCTCGACAACCCACTTGGCTAACCGACCCGATGTCTCGGGTTTTGCCAGAATTTGCTTTAAAGGCTGATCAGTCACCACAGCGATGGGATGCGCTTGAAAATATGGCTTCAGCTTCCTTGACGCATGAACCAGACCCAATGCCAATTTTTCAGCAGGCGTATATCTGATCTCGGCCCCATGCAATGCCTTACTTACAAAATAAATCGGGATTTGCCCCGGTCCCCTTCTCGAACTAACACCGCGCTCACGGACCTCTTCGCAAATTGCCGGATAAACTAAGAGCTTCTCTCCTTCTCGAGGTGAGGACGGCGTCGGCAAATCGATAAATACTTTTCGGATCGTCGAACGCATTTTGACACTTCTCATCCCACTGGAATGGACTCGCCTTTTTTAGTATCTTAAAGAAGGGCAGGGCCCTCTGGGCTGATATCGACAAGAAGCGATTGAGGGCGGCCATCCGACCCGTCAATCGTTGCACCTCCTTTACGTTACGAGGTGCGGGCATGTTTTTCAGAGCTTCGATCTTATCTGGATTGGCACGAATCCCGTCCCTTGATATCATATAGCCCAAGAATTTTCCAGATCGAACACCGAAGGTACACTTCTTCGGGTTAAGCTTCATTTTTCCGCCCGCAACACCTCGAAAACTTCCCTGAGATCGACAAGAAACTGTCCCATGGACTTGCTCTTGATCAATAAATCATCAACATAAACCTCCATATTTCGACCTATCTGTCTCTCAAAGATCTTATTGACGGCCCTCTGATAAGTGGCCCCTGCATTCTTCAAACCAAACGGCATTGTCACAAAGCAAAAAGTACCAAATTCCGTGATAAACGCGGTTTTCTCCGAGTCCTGAGGGTCCATAAAGATTTGATAGTATCCCCTGTACGCATCGAGAAAACCGAAAACTTCGAAGCCCAATGTCGAATCGACCAACTGATCAATTTTTGGAAGAGGATATGAATCTTTGGGGCATGCTTTATTGAGATCTGTAAAATCGACGCACATCCGCCAGCTTTGATCGGGCTTCGACTAACACGGGATTGGCTAACCAATGCGGGTATAATACCTCCTTCACGATCCCAGCAATCAACAACTTGTCAACTTCTTTCTTCACTGCCTCTTTTCTTTCAGGTGCAAGATTTCTCTTCTTTTGCCGTATCGGCTTCTTTTTTGGGTCGACGTTAAGGCGATGTACTGCCACATTTGCCGATAAACCCGGCATGTCATCTCGCCTTCCAAGCAAAAACGTCTCGATATTCCGTAGGAGGTCGACCGGGGCTTGTCTATCGGGGTGTGGCATCCACTTCCCGATGGACCCCTTGGTCCTCCTCTTCCTTCCGGACACAAACCTCTTCCGTCGGATCGACGGATATCCGGCTTCGATCCTCTTCCTCTTCTCGGTATCAATTCCTCAATCGAACTTGTCCAACTCCTTTCCCCTTTGTCGTGACCAAACTACAATTTCTGGCCACCTCGATGTCTCCTTTTACTTCATGGGTTCCATACCAGGTGGGGAACTTCATGCTGTTGTGGAATGTCGAGATGATGGCCCTGAGATCGTATAAGGCAGGCCGACCTAGTATCGCGTTATATCCTGACGGGGCCTTGACCACGACATAGGTCATCTCCATAGTTCGCCCCTTTTCTCCGTCTCCGATTGTTGTCAACAAATTAATCGATCCGACAGGGTGGATGGCCTGCCCTGTGAATCCAAACAAAGTATTAGACAACGGTATAATGTCTTCATCTTTCAACTTCATAGCTTTGAAAGCCGAATAGTAGAGAATATTTACGGCGCTTCCACTGTCGACACAAACTCTTTTGATCCGACCTCGACTTATTATCGCTTCGATCACCAACCCTTCGCTATGACTATGGGAACTCGGAATATCATCTTTTGGCCCGTAGCCCACTTCCGTAGTAAATCTCAGCTTCTTCGATTCTCTAGATCTATCTGAAGAATGTCGACTCGATCGAGGTCTATCTGATTCATGCTCTGCAACAATCGTGTTTACGTCATACCCGGCGCGATTATCACGGTGGGGGTCTCGATTCTGATCTTCTCGATGGTCATCACGGCGATTATCTCGGTATGCCGGCTCAGCCGACCTGTCTCGACGATTTCGATTGTCACGACGCGGGGATCGATCCTTCTTTCCATTATAAGTCTTCCTCTTGTACTCTCGACGGCCTTTTGGCTCGTCCTTTTCTGACCTGTCAATCACCTCATCCAATCGACCATCTTGAATGCAGGCGTCGATATCCCTCTTCAAATCGAAACATTCCTCCGTGTCGTGCCCCACGTCTCTGTGATAGTCGCAATACTTATGAGTGTTCTTCCTTTTCTCCGGGTCCTTGGACATCGGCTTGGGTGTTCGGGCAATATTTTTCTTGATCATAATTGCCAACACCTCTCCCCGAGACCGATTGAGGGGTATAAAATCTCGATCTTTCAGATTCCCTTTCTTTCCAAGCCGATCCGATATCGGAGCTGTCAGTCGATCAAACACGTTGGTCTTGCTTTCTTCGTTCCGACCCCTAGGCTGACCCTTGGTCTGGCTTCGGGAGTCGTTCCTCGAATTGAGGCCAAGCGAAATGGTGTGCAGACGCACTGCCTCCTCACCTTGGCAAAACTTATGGACTATGTTTACACATTCATCCATATTATTTGGCATCCTCTTAGACAATTTGTCATACAACTTCATATTCCTCAGTCCTCCAACAAAAGCATTAACTGCCAGTGCATCACTGGCGTTATGCACTTTCATAGCCTCAAGGTTAAAGCGTCTCATGAAATCAATGGTCGATTCCCCTTTCTCTTGCTTGATGTTCATTAGGTGGGTAGCGCTAAGGTGGAACTTCTTGTTCCCGATAAAAGCGTCTCTAAACTTCTGTCCCAACTGCAAAAATCTTGAGATCGACCCGGGCCGTAGCTTATGAAACCACTCCCGAGCTCGACCCGTGAGCAACGTGTCGAAAGCGCGACACTTCATGGCGTCATTAGCGTTTCTCAATCTCATCAAAGATATGTATCGATATAGATGGTCCTCTGGGTCCGTAGTACCGTCATAGGGTTCCATCTTGGGTGGTTTGAACGACTCAGGCATCGTGTATATCTCTATCTCGGGACTAAATGGTGATTCGAGCCATTCTGTGACCGGTTCCTTGCCTACGATGCGATTGAACTCGTTTCGGATACTTTCTTCGACCCGATGCATTTGCCTTTCTTGTCCGGGATGCTTGTGGGCGTTAGTCACGCGATTTCAATCGCACCTTCCTCGCATTCTTCTTGGGGGTCGACAGCCTCTTCCCCTAGCATTATCGATTTCTTTACGACCCGGTGGGTCTAACAAGTGTTCTCGGGGGGATTACGGATTCCCTTACCAATAAATGCCGACGCCACCACCCTTTTCGGGGCTTCTTCGTCTAAAGACGCCAAGTGATCGACCATGTCCCGTAGTGGTGGGGGAAGCAGAGGTCTGGATGGATCTGCAGCGGCCAGCCTAGATCCCGTGGGGACTTCTTGAATCTGAGATGGAGCTCCTGCCGGATCTACATCTGCTTGCTCCTCGATCTGCATGTTCTTGCTGTTCGTTGCCTTCTTCTTTGTTGGTGGTGCCATTGCGATTTCTTCACCCACTCACCGGTAGAAAGGGCCCTCCTTCTAGCGCCAAATGACGATGCTAAATAATGCACCACCGGAATAACATGCCACGTGTAATCTAAGGGTGAGCTGTAAAGGGGTCGAATGGCTGAACTTTTTAGGAAAGGTAGTGTTTTTAGGTGGTTTATGGCTGAGTCCAAGAATGTATCTTGGATTGCCTACGTATCCTGTCTTAGATCCAGGAATCAAGCCTTACGTAGTTCCTGGAATGGTGTATTTATAGGTACATGTCCTTCCTCTGCCCTAAATTTAGGGCGGTTTGGTCCATTGGCATAAATACCCTTAAATGGGCCTTGCCCTCCTGCCCAAGCAACCTACTGGATGGTGGGCCCGGGTATCTGGACAGGAAGTCTTCGTCTCGACTCGATACATGCCGACATGGGTGATCGAGGCTAGACACTTGAAGAATCTGCCGTGACTGCGGTCTCTGCGAGTGCATATCGTGTCGATCTGATACTGCTGTATTTGACATAGACTTTTCCACATGCCAGCTGGACCACTCAAATAATCCCACGTGGAGGAGTAAGCCCCCGTATCGTCAGAGATCATTGGTTTTCATAATCTCTTTTGCACCTTCAGCTGATTAGATCACAACCGCTGGAACCTTCCCGAATCTTAAAAGCATGATTGGCCCATATTGTTTGGCTAAAGAATGGATGGAATGTTGAGGCAATACACCAAGCTGAAGAAGATTGCCAAGAATCGGTATTCCTTTACGTGATGGTGGAAGATTTTTTTCATTTTTGGTGTGGTGAACAATTTCAAGAATGCAATCAAGATTATGGAAACAAGTGTGATGAAGAGAATAATTGGATTATGGGAATAAATTGCTTCCATTTTTTTTTGCTAACTCAAACAAAAGCAATGAATTTGGAGACCCTTTAAGTGCTTGACTTGAGAAAATGAAGAAGATGGAAGCAAAATTTTATACTAGTGCCTGTAGATGAGCTTCCGATTCGAGCTTGGGTTGTCTTTTCGGGATAATGAGCTTGGGTTGCCTCAAGTCTATCATGTTTACACCTAAGATAATCTTGTGGTTGTAATTCTTTCAAGTGTTTTAAGTTTTTTTACAAATGAAAAATATGTGGTGAGATGATGATGTAAAAATTATGTAGACATGAGGGAGTAAACATATCGCTTCCGGTATTTTCGAAGCTTCAAAGTACCATGTTATTTGTTTTTCTAATAATAGCAATCAATTAACCAAACAAATTCAAATAAATAAAAACCTTAAAACTAAACCAATTTTGAATTCAATATACTAAGATTTGATTTTATATGATATATATATAAACTAAAACATCTAAGGTTCCGTTTGTTTGGGTTGGAGTTTATTTTGAAGGTTTTTTGTATGCTAGTGGATAATAAAATATAATAAAAATGGTTGAAGTAATGATTAGAAAGTTAAAATGTTTTTTTTTAAATTTGTGTAAATAAAGAAATGATTGATGAAGTGATATAAAAAAAACTTCAAAAAAAACTCCAACAAATACAAACGCAAGCTTAGATATTATAATACCTTGAAATTGTAACAACACAAACGAACCATGAAATTTTTTTTTCCTTTTCACTGAAACGGTAACACAATATTATAATATACGTACATTCTTTGTTTCTACCGAGACTTGAACTCAGATTATCCGGATCCTAAAGCGCCAACAATGACCACTTAATGAGGGAAAACAATAGATCTAAAATACCTGAATAAGCGGAAGAAATCAACAGGACCGTTTCTACATCCATTGTTATTGACTTCGTCTTTGTTTGCCGCCAGGATCCAAACCCTAGAATAGAAAAGGAGAAGAACTCCATATGCACAGTGGTGACGGCATATGGTGCTATTAGGTCTTCTGGTCTATGCCTAATTTTCTGAATGATCACCAACCGATGGTACACAGGCAGTCTATATATAGGCAAGACTAGGGACCTAAAGCATTATGGAATATTCCGGAATGAAAACCCTAACCATCATAGGATTTCCCATAATACCCTTAGTTAAATAATAAACCAATAATATATTTACCAACATAATATTTAAATAACTTAATGGCTACATATAATTATCTTTTAACTGAATGATAATTCTTACATTCTCCCACTTGGCCCGAGAAGTTATGACGGTACAACATTAATGAGTGACAACAAAATTTTGCATGCTCGAAATGTCACTCTATGGTTTATAACACAACTTCAAATGATCAATACTAACACAAGAACTATGGCAGTTATCTTGATAAAAACAAACACCCCTTCCAAAATTACAATGTGCAATATCAACCAGCCAAGTAAACATTTTATGAATGAACTAATCAAAATGTCATTCGGGGTCCCAGAATCCAAATGGATTCACTCATACATGAACTCGGTGCACTTTTATGTAATTGTTACATCACTATGATGTCTATTTTGACAATTTCAGAGAATTCAGACGAAGCATCTTAATGTGTCAATAAGTCAAATATGAGTACAATATGATTGTGATATAACATAAGCCGGCAAAATACACAATCTATATTCTCATATTGTTCCACTTACTTGACACTCGTCTTATAGCTAGCTTACCTCTGACAATGTGTCCTATAAATGTCGATTTTCTAATTTCATCATTAGAATCATTCCTCATATGAGTGAGGATGCGATGTGTCAAAAAATTGGCCATAAGCAACATCGACCAACAACCATAGGCCAAAACTCATAAAGCCTATGACTTAACTACACAAAATTTTCAGTTATTAAAAAACGAGTTACTTTAATCAATACACAAGTTCACCTTTAAAGGTAGTTGATGCAAGCTTAACGAGATCCTGACATAGATGATCTTATTGGACCTCTATATCGATATGAGATTCACCAAAATCATACAATATATACATTAAAGGAAACTATTTATCATAAGTATAGCTCTAACAAAAATACAAGTGTACAATTCTAAAATATGGTTAATACTCCCACTGGTCAAAAACATCATTACAATGTAAACCAGTATAACAAATCAGAAGCCTACAAAATCCATATAATACTTGCTAACCGAAAACAATTATTCAGTGCTTTTGTTCTCCAACACATGTTGTGTACATCTCAGTGGTTTATCACACAAATGACAACAACTATAATCGTTAAATAATCCATAGTTCTATCATGAGCTACAATCAACAAAACGGGCACAAAATTCTTCAGTAATTGTATAGAAGAATTGATAATCTTAAGTGCCTCATAGAGAAAATTCTCAACAACAAATCTAGCATTATTTTGCTCATCATAACAAGAATGAGTTCCCAAGTGATTTATTAAATTATCAATATGGAACTCTATAATGAATAAAAAAAGACTAGTACAAACATGAATTTTCTCAAGATGTAACAATGCAACCAATGCTCATAATATAATAATGTTCAAAAGAACTAATTCATCCAACCAATTGTCAGATAGATTAATGCACACAACTCAAAATAGAATCAGGTTTTAATAATCGAGAAATTTACTCCCACTATTTTACGTAACTATTGGTTTAGAAATGAGTAGATACCATATTCATATGTGATTGTCCTCAACATGTGATCAATCTATAATTGACTCTCTTAATATGAAATATAAGATATTCCATTTAGAATCAATTAAGGTTTTTCAATGAAATGCAGAATGATGCAATTCACCTTATGATTAATCACTTAGAACAATCACTCTCACTCAATTAGCGTTTCCCAAAATCCTAATGGTTTCTAACTTGACATTATGTTAGAATATGTGATCAACCTTTTGCGATTTCAATGAATCAATCAAAATATGTATTTACATATGAACACTTCATTTGACCAAAGTTCTATATCCAGAGTTATAAGCTCTGGTCAAAATAAGATCAAATTCCATATTCAGATGTATAATATTTCAGCATGATTCTTTCCACAACACAATGTTGTCAAAATGACAACCTTGAAGAGAACCTAACAATATTACACAATGTTCAAATAGATTCTAACTCCTTAGGATACTAATATATGTCATTTTCGACGAGATTCTCCCACTCAATCGCACGATAGTACAAACAAGTGTGATTGGATAATTCAAGGAGAAAATGACACATATATTTTCCTGTCATAAATGTCTTTCGTTCTATACTATCATAAATAGCATACTTTATCCTCAATTATAAAATCTTTGTGATCAATATAAGCTTTAGTAAGGATAAGAAGCCACAATAATGGATGATATCAAAATATGAGACGAATACTCAAACGTACATCCAAAATATTGAACAAAAGACAACTTACTATATAATGATCTCATCTAAAATTCAACTTAATGAGTAAACTTAATGGTTTTCCCTATACAAACCCGACAAACTCAAGTCATGGTGATAAATAAATCTATTAAGCCCTACAACCCACTATAATTTTAGTTTACTTTAAAGAAGTATCGCAACTTCATATGTCGAAACAATGATATATTCATTGATGTCAACTATTTAATGTAGGTTAGACATAACTTAAGAGGTTATCATGCTCCACAGAATAAAGATTTGCAATCTTAAGTTGAGCACGAGAGATTCACTATCCAAAAGATGGTAGCCTTATATTTTCATCTAATGATGAAGTTTTTTACCTACGTACGATTGACAATGTGAAGTAAATATCTAAAACAGTTCACCTTATATCACAACTAAATATGAGATCTATTGAAATAGTGTCCTAAACCCAATCGGGTTGGACCGGATCCGACCGGGTCGGATCATTTATGCTATTTCTTTTATGTTTATACATATAACA
The DNA here is from genome assembly GCA_036785695.1 of Gentiana straminea. NCBI lineage: Eukaryota > Viridiplantae > Streptophyta > Magnoliopsida > Gentianales > Gentianaceae > Gentiana > Gentiana straminea. Next base: position 4,503,574 of record JAVUPR010000135.1, read on the forward strand.
AATGGCTTTTCTGTTGTCATAAATATGTTCTTTTAAAAAACCAATTGTGAATTGTTATATGATAAAGTCCTTATTATTAAACTGTGATAGAGAAACCATGATAGGCGATTATGGTTGATGAGATCTCTAATCACTTTAATGAGTTTGATACTTAAATGTCTATATGCTGATGTACTATTAAACAAGGCATTGATAGTACGAACAGGTTAGCACGTATTAGATGTCTTCTGTCTTTAGGGCAGGGATATATCTCGTCAATCAAAGTGTAGAGACACTTGGACTGTACGTGGACGTGTATTAGAGAATGCGTACGTTAGACTGACCCACTTACACTGTTAAGTGTCACACTATGTGGCGATTGTGTAATTATCCTGAGGACCGAAGTCCACATGGCATCACGGTGTGGATTGTCATGCTTAGACACTATTGAGGTTTCCCTTAGCCATAGGGCGATAATTCGGTAGTGATTGAGTGTGATACTGAAGCATGCGGAGTATACGTGTTTGGTCGTCCGGAAATTGCATACCCTAATAGTATGGTGAATATCCGAAAGGGCCTTCTTATATGGAATGTCTTACTCTCGTGAATCTTTGCAAAGTGGGAGTAAATGAGTTACTTCGAGAGAGCATGATATCCAGATTATAAGATATGGTCGTTAATGTTTGGCATTTGACGTACGACCAAATGGATATTATTACAACGATAGGATTGTAAGTTACACGGTAACTGTTTTACATGAAATGTAGTAGTCATTGCATTTGACTCTTTCGATGATTGGGGGTCACGGTGTGTTGCTAGACGTTATCCCGTGATCGTTAGGTATGAACGGCATTTTCGTAATTTGCACTTTGTGCCTACGGCCAACATATTCGGAAGCCTATCGGATCACACACATATGAACATCTAGCCGGATTAAAATGTGGTTATAGTTGATAACAAATAAGGAAATAATTTATCTCATACTATAAATGTTATATACATTGGTTGATCCAATTGGATCAACGCTTTGTCTACGGTTGTAGTTTCTACACGAAGCCGCACAAGCGTTCGGCCTCTACCAGTGATCCACACGAACACCTCGCCGGAATCCCATCATGGATTGCTACCAAACTCGGTTGCTAGACCGACTTTTCCTGTCTCATAAATCTCTCTCTAGGAAGCTCTATATTTTTTACAAGATTTATTAGTTTTTGGATTTGTGTTGTTCAAAAGAGCTAGTCAATCCCTCCTTTATATAGAGATATGTGCGCCCCTTGTGATTCTCAATCTGATTGGGATTAGCTTACTAGTAGATTGGAGATAAACAAAACATTTTCCTAATAAAATAAATAAAATCTCCTTGATTGATTTATCTTATTTAATTTAATATCCTATATTAAATATTTTCAATATATTATATCATTAATTTGGAGATAAAAGGGTAAAACCCATGGACTAATTGTCCTCACAAGCTTCCAGAAATGGAAGAAGCTAAAGCTTCAAAGAGAAATCATGAAAATGGAACTTCCAGTTCTTGACATGAAAATAAGTTTACTTGAACGGGTATCAAGTGAACCACAAAAGGATATTAACAGTCCTTGCACTAGCAATAGTAGCGAAGTGTTAGCTATTCCGATGCAAACGGTAATCGATAAAGAATTATCAAATCCGTTGATTCCTAGCATCTTGGAAAAAGATGTAAAAGATGAAGGGTCTGAAGAAGAGGCCCGGCAACCAATAGAACCAAGATGCGGCGGCACATGCTGCCACTGAGGAAGCGGTCTTCAACCAAAAGGGTCTGAAGAAGCGGCCCTGCTTCCATTACAGCTTGCAAGAACTTCCCTTTTTTCTGGCAGCGGTGTTTGGGCTCGATTTTCTCCATCATATCTTCTACAATTGATCTTGTTGACATTATATAAACAACATTGTCATCGGAATCTGAAGTGCAAATACCGGGGTCATCTTCAGAACAACCGGTTATCACTTATTAATTGAGTTGATGATTCAGTATGCAATTTTCGAGCATTAATCTTTGGCATTTAGCCATAGCAGTATCATTTCTTTCTTTAGTGATATTCGTCAAGATAATTTTCAGATGCATTAGTTCTTCATCTTTTCTTGCTAGTTCCTCACGAGCTGAGAAAATTGTATTCTCCAGTTCTGGAGTAGTGCACAACACAGAATCTTCAAGTATTCCTCAACTCCCTGAAAAAAAAATTAAACAAATTTAATGTTTTAAATAAATTTGGTGTTCTATTATATAATCATGTTTGTGATTTTCCCAGTGAATCTTTTGATTAAATTTGAGATTCAGTATTTGAAGTAATGTGATTCGTTTGTTCAACTTTCTCCCGTCTCTCTGTAGATTGCAGAATGTTGATGTATGTGTAGAAAACATGTATTATCAGTTCTTAATGTGTGGTAGCATTTGTTGTTTATTTAGCCGCCTATTGGAAAATGTCATATCTTTAGAAATTCCTTTGTGATGGCTACCTCTTCTGGTGCAGGAGGAGGAACTTTATCACCTAATGGAATTTGATCTATGATTGTTGGGGCTCAATTTGAGCTTGCTTTTGTTTGTATGTGTACGATAGATCTCATGGCTTGAAGATACATATATTACTGTTGACATGTGTTCTCCTTCTTTCTGTTTCTCTTTGGATTTTGAGTAATTCTTTTTTTTTTAAATTTGTGCTTGGCTAATTTTTTGCAATGATAACCCTGTTGCTGAAATCATACATGCTACTGGGTGAGCTGCTTCTTTCCCTCCTGCTATTACTCTATGAATCTTACCCTTTGTTCAACATTACCAATTTTTTTTGACGTTGGAGACTTGAAAGGTACATATCTATTTGTATGTATCAAGTAGAAAATAGTGTTAATTCTGTAATATTTCGATTTTCGGGAAATGACAGACGTGTCATTTTGCGAAAACGAAATATTGGGTTCGGTTTCTTTTATTCGGAGTTTAATAATTTGGATATTTATGTACATATTTTCGATATATATATATATAAATATTTAAGGAAGAAAATCTGGTTTAATAAGGGTGATTAAAGAAAATCAGAGCAATTAGGTAATTTTGGGATTTTTCCTATTTAAGGAAAAATTAGCCTAATCAGCCCCTTAAACTTTTAATCAGATTTTCCACCTCCAAAACTCATCTTCTGCGTGAGAGAGAGAGCAAGATTAGGGCTGAGGGTTTTGTTCATCGATTGCTAAGTCAAATCGTAACGGTTTTCAGATCAGAGTCGAGCACCGGAATCGTTGTGAAGAAGCCAACGTTTTGATTGCAGAAAGTTGAAGTTTTGATAAGGTATGTGTAAGCCCTAATTCAGTTCATCTTCGAGTTTGATGGATTCAAACTCATCAATTCGTAGTTTTTGTCGTTTAGAAGCGTGTGATTGAATCTAATCTAAGTTTGGATTTATCACACATGTTTTCTGCAGAAAAATGGACGGTTTTAGCTGCTGCGTTTTTTTTTTTTTTCTGAGTTTGGACTTGGATTTAGCTGCTAAAAAGGTAAGAGGCTCTTCCTACGATTTCAATTATCGTTATTGAAGTTTAGATCGTGTTTTATGATGCGTAGATGCAAGAAAGATGTGTTTTTCGTTGATCAAAGGATCATAGACGTTTAGATATATTTTCTACGTTTTACTGAGTTGAAATCGATGTCAATTAGGTTAGAAACGGTTCTGAAATCACGTTTGAAAGATTTTAGCGTTTTGGGGAAAACCCAAGCGGACGGGCGTCTGCATTAGACAAACGGGCGTTCGCGACCCTAGTAGCTCAAACGGGCGTCTGCACAAGGCGGACGGGCGTTTGAGGTCAGACTTTTGATTCAGGATGTAGCTGTTTTTGACGGACGGGCGTCTGGGGTTTAGTGGACGGGCGTTCAGTGCCAAACGGGCGTCCATAGGATGTCAAACGGGCGTTTGACCTGTTTGACCTTGTTTTTACCATTTTAGCATTTCAGCTTGGTTTTTGGCTTCATAATCGTGTTTTCACTGTTTTAAACCTTTAATCCTGATATGTTAACATTAATTAAATATGAACAAGCTTCGATTGAACTTCTGATTCGTTCAGTTAAAACACCGAATGTACTCTTAAAGGGAGTTGAAGTTCGGATCCGTCGGAAGGGCATGAAAGGGCTTGTGCTTTGATGAACTAGGGTTCATCAATGTCTGTGTAATTGATAGGATGCGATGTCTAGTTGTCTAAGTGAGGGAGTAGAGCTGATAAGGTGAGTATTATTCTGAAAACACTTAGGTGACTAGTTAATTCACATTAATAAATACATAAGTGTAGTAAAAGCTAAAACATCATCTATTCTTGGTTAGGCACTGATTCAAATCGGCAATGTGATACGTTCATAAAAGGTGGACAACGCTACTGGCTCAAAAGGCTGAAGGGTAGTGGAGGAAATCCATCGAACGTATATGCATACCGGGGAGATCCCGGGACTACTGGTGCTAATCACCGTATTTGGCAAGTATATCTCGTGGTGGAATTTTCACCATGCATTGTGTCCTTGAGTAATGATGTAACAAAGATAAGCTAAGCTAGAAACGTATAGTCATGACGTGTCGATGGGCATTGAATGAACCCTAAATTGAGTCGGTCTCACTAAGATAACATCTTTAATAATAACCCTAATTGAATTGTAGCTTCTACTTCTTACTTTGTACATTGTACTTACCTCAAATGCATGTTTATTTATGTGTTTGGGGGAGAGAATACGAACAGGTAAATGATGAGTTCGAGGAGGACTTTGATGATGACGTTTGAGGACGCCGGAGTTGAAGACCTTGTTTATTATTCATTTATTTCATAGACTTGGTTTATTATTGGATTATGTAGTTTACTTCTAGTACTTTGGAATTCGTACATTTTGGATTCGTTGGTTTCATTTCGGATGTAATAATATTACATTTCCTCTTTAGATCTTTATTTCTATTCTTGGTTATTTGGAAAAAAAATTACCCGAGTCTTTTTAGCTTCCGTTTATTTTTATTTGATACGACGTAGTAGAGGCTTACGTGTAATATTATTTATTTAATATTATGCGTGCCCAACGTTTCGATTTCCGGATGAGGACTCGGTGTCCGGAAACGGGGCGTTACCAATTCAGTTTGTAAGCTTTTGCAATTGTTGTTTGCAACTAAAGGATAAAACGCAAGAAGTCGAAATGGATGATAAAATCATGTAATTTAGTTGGGTAATTAGAATCAACTAAGTTGGAGGCCATTTGCAGCAAGCTGCTGTGTTATGTGATTAGTAGTTCGTTGCTCTGTTGTGTGAGTAACTCATAGGTTTTGGACTTCGTTATCCTTTATTATACTTATCAAGTACAAGCACCTCTTAGAATTCAATAATATATCCAAGCATACATGACAGTATGTTCTTGTTCACTTTCATGATTGATTCTCATGTTTGAATGTACTAATTCACTGTTATTATTGTTAGTTCACTTTCTAAATTCATTTTTGTGAGTTCACTTTTCTCAATTTACAATTGTAGTTCATTATTTGCATGTGACAGTGAACTAGGTGATCAATCTAATTCAAAGATGTTAAAATAAGTTTTAGGACGTGGATTAATCGTTTAAACAATAATTTACGCACTACACAACTCCCTATCTCATCCCCCTTAGGGTTTTCGCTCGCTTTCACATAATTCGACTACACATGAATTTAGCTACTCATAATTATGCTAATAACAGAATAAAGAATGGAAATTGAACTAAAAGCAATAAATAAAAGAAACATCATTACCATATAACTGCTGAAAATCTGATCCAGAAAGTATGAACAAATAGTTGAGCCCAAAAAGTTGAATCTTTGATCTTGTAATGCAAAACTAAGCTATGAAAGATGTGTAGAATCAAAGGAAATTATCTACGGAATCAAGGGATCGAAGGGTGTTTAATCTATGCTAAAATCGCCCCTAAATCTCCTAAGAAAAGTCTAAAGTCGGCCAAACCTGAGTAGGGGCTGAATGAGCTGCGTATTTATAGATTAGGTCGAAATCTACTGCTGTCGGTCCCGGACGCCCGTCTGGTCCATGTCAGACGCCCGTCCGCCTGGAAAATATGAAGATATTAGGGCTTTGTCTTCATTGGACGGGCGTTCGCATTCCTCTGGACGCCCGTCTGGTAACTTATGACTTGAGGCTTTTCGACCCCTGGACGCTCGTCTGTAAACCTGGACGTCCGTCTATGTTAAATGAGCTTCGTGAATCGGGCTGAGCCTACCCAAACACCCGTCTGGGGGTCTTTTGGATGCCCGTCTAGCCAAAAACATAACTTTCTGAATGAGTGTCAATGCTGTGGACGCCCGTCTGGAATGAGCAAACGCCCGTCTGATGTGGCCTTCCCTCAGACGTCTGTCTGAGGTATATGAAACGCCCGTCTGGCTTGTCCTCATCCCAAACTTGGCTTTTCTTCACTTTTTATGCTACATTCGGGCCACGATCACGTCTCATAGTCCAAAACATCGCCTTCCGGGTCCTCGAGTAACCTAAGCCCTGCAATAACATAGACAAACAAACACCACGCATAATTCCGCAAGACAAAAGCGCTCGGAAAAGATTGAAATATCGCTAAAAAGGCGGAGTTTACCATCGATATGACAGTTTGACTCCCCGTGTATATAATTCTCGATATTACTCTCGAAACGGCCTTTATCTACCCAAAACATGCCAATACGTTGATAAACGGGGGTTAAACTGCACACCAAAGTACAGTAAAGTTGACTCCCATCAATATGATAGCTAATGTCACTACATAAATTGTTGATGTCATTCAAATATGATTGCTGATGTCACTGCATAAAATGTTGATGTCACTGCATATCTGATTGCCGATGCCACTTTATAAATTGTTGATGTCACGCATATATGATCGCCGATATCACTGCATATATGATTGTCGATGTCACTGCATATATGATTGCCGATGTCAATCCGTCGCGGTGGTCAATGCATCGCGGTTGTTAGTGCATCGCGTGTCTCTGCATCGGGGGTGGTCAATGCATCGCGGTGTCAATGGATCAGGGGTGATCAATGCATTGCGGTGGTTAATGCATCACGGTGTCACTGAATCGCGGTTGTTAGTGCATCGTTGTGTCATTTAATCGCGGCATCTCTGCATCGGTGGTGGTCACTGCATCGTGATGGTCAATGCATCGCGGTGGTCAATGCATTGGGGTGGGCACGGCAACACGGTGGTAAATGCATCGGGATGGTCACTGCATCACGGTTGTCAATGTATCGCGGGTGGTCACCGCATCGCGGTGGTCAATGCATTGGATGGTCACACCATCGCGGTGCATGGTAAAAATAAAAAATAAAAAATAAATACAAACAAACTCAGCGCCTGCATTTGAAAAAGGAAGGAAAAAAAAAAAAAAAAAGCAAAACACCAAAGCTTTCTAAATTAAATAAAAAAGGTAAATAAACATTCAAAATATATATACCGTCTGTTCCGCTGCTATTTTTTTTTCCCTTTTTTTTCCCTTCATTAAGGGTATTTAGGTCTATCTACATATTTTTTTGTCTTTATAACTAAGTGTTTGTTTTGGGTGTTCTTTTTACCTAATTAAATCCAATATGCGTCCTTTTGAATAATTGTCCCAAAAAAAATTACGAAAGTCTCAACATGGCGTGACGGTTGACTTGCGAATAGGTCTGATGTTCTTTGAGTTTTATTTTTAGGTTTTTGGCAGGAATGACATATTTAGTAATTAATCAGGTTTGAAGGACACTGGAAATTAATCAGGACAAAAACAATATAAACTTACCGCACTACCCTTTTTATTTATTTTTATAAATAAATATGAATTTCCTCTTTTTTTTTTCCTTTCTTCCTCTGTCCATCACAAAGAATAAAGAAGCAACACCGGCCTTTCAAATTCATCTCCGCTCATCAACAAGAACGGCAGAACTCCGTCCATCAACAGCAACAGCAACGGAAACTTCCTCCTTTTTTTTTTTTCCTTTCTTCCTCCGTCCATCAACAGCAACAACATCAACTCCGCCCAAATTCATCTCTGGTGCCTTCTAAATCTTGATTGCAAAATCAAGTTCTGACTCCTACCACATAGGCTGTGTAATCGAATCAATTTTGATCTTTCCATATTCAGCCTGATTCGTTTGTAATTCAATTTCATTCGAAATTTCCCTGCAACGGATCCTCCGACATTCTGGAAGGGATTAATTCGAAATCACTGCTTTTATCGCAACCAAATCGTTTACGATTTCGAAAGGCCGGTGCTGCTGATTCTATGCGATTTGAACAACCACGTTTCTTTAAAACGGATATGGAAGGCTTGATGAAAGAAAGCTGCCATTTTTGTGCTAATTGAATCGAAGATCTGAATGTTTGAACAATTTGAAGAGGAGAAGCAGGGGGTTGGGGAGGAGAAAGAGGGGTGACGGCTGTGCCGCCGGAGCTTAACGGTCGGATTTGAACGCCGGGGAAGCAGACTGCAATTTTTTTTATTTTTTGTTTTTTGAAAAATTTTAGGGTTGTTATTACATTTTACGGGCTGTTACTACTTGTTTTAAGGCTGTTACTACTTTTTTCATTGGATGTTACGACATTTTTACGGGGCTGTTACTAATTTTTTTTAGGCTTTTAGTACTTTTCATTTGATGTTACGATATTTTTATGGGATGTTACTACTTGTTTATGAGATGTTACAACATTTTTACGGATCGATACGACTTGTTTTCGCCGTTACTATATTTTAAGGACTGTTACTATTTGTTTATTGACCGTTACGACATTTTACGGGTTGTTACTACCTTTTTTTAAGCTGTTACTACTTGTTTATGGATGTTACGACATTTTAATGTTACGGGCTGTTACTCCGTTACGACATTTTACGGGCTGTTACTACTTATTTTTTAACAAATAAGGTCTGTTACTAATTGTTTTTAGACCGTTACTACTTTTTCATTGGATGTTACGACATTTTATAGGCTGTTACTACTTGTTTCTTGACTGTTACTATTTGTAGAAGGGTAAAAAGTAACAAGGGGTATTTTTGTCCAAATATTTTGTTTTTGTCCTTTATAACAGCTGAAAAATAAGAATGTCCTTGCAGACCCATTTATGTGTTTTTTTGTCCTTGTAGCCCCTTCCCCCTTTATTTTTTGATGAATAATACTCGGTCGCATTAATGACAGATCAGATACCATGTTAGAGTGACCCCAATGATACCCTTCAAACACACCGTTTTTCGTTTCAGTTACACTTTTTCAACACCCAAAAAATAATTCACTCCAATAAGCAACCTCTATACATCCCTTTAAAAATATTTTATGCTTACAAAGTGATATTTGAATACGTCGCACAACGGTAAAAAAAATAAAAAGATGTCGTATCCGTACACAAAAAGAGTTCAAAATAAAAAAAATAAATATTTGGACAGATTAAATTTTTTTTATGGAAAAAATAGTATATATAGTTTTTTTTTCAATGATGTATATCACCGTTGTGATACTACCGTTGTGCCCGTATCATTACTTGATACATAACGCATTATTATATAAATGATATTGATGTGTGAAATTAATTTATTGGGTAAAAAGAGAGATAAATGGTGTTACTGTTCATATTAGCATACTCTTCATAGTTAGGGGGAGTCTTAGTTTTATTTAGAAATATGGTGTTGGGTTGGGAGCTACTGTGGGCTTAAAGGTGGGTTACTCCCTCTATATTAGTTTTAGAGGGGAGATAAATCCCCATTGGGGTCACTCTTAAGTTATGACATTTTCGTTTATAAGAGGTGGTCAATCTTTTGTGATTTGATTTTTCTTTTAATGGAGGTAGAAGGGGGGGGGGGGGGGGGGGGGGGGGGTTGTTTATGAGGTTCATATCTTTTTTATGGTATTGAAGGGATGGATACTTATGTACTATATTGGAGATTTATTTACGTTAATTTCAGTGTTATTTTAGACACCGTAACATTTGTTATTAATATTATTATATAATTATGCTACCCTTTTTGTATATTAGGATATGTGTTTGTTTATGACCTTTTTTAGTGTGTTTTTTTTCTTAGGTAACCTTTTCTAGTACTTTTCAATAGGTACTACATCCGTTTCAAAATGTAAGTCATCATATATTTTTAATTTTGTCTCATAATATAAGTCATTCTACATTACCAATGCAAAATTAATTACTCTTTTAATCTTACCCATAATTTATTACTCCATCCGTTCCGAATTATCTGAGGCAGTTGCCAAAATTACACATATTAAGAAAGGGGAGTTAATGCATTGACTTTAAAATGAAATGACTAAAAAGTCCTTGGATATAATTAATGTTGCATTGTTTTTTATCTATCATATTGCAATAATAAGGGTAAAGCAAGGAAAAGTATCATTAATGTTGCATTGGAAATGTAACCGCCTCACATAATATGGAACAAATTATTTTGGCAGCTGCCTCAGATAAATTGGAACGGAGGGAGTACTTAATAACTATTGCATTAATGATAATCAAAGGCCATTTTAGACCTTAATCATCAAATTTATGACATTCAACCATTTTCTTAATCTGTGTGAAAATATATAGGATGACTTATATTTTCGGACGGAGGTAGTATATATCTAAGATTTCTACATTGATGCATAGTTTTGAATTTAAGGGTTATGATCAGTGAAATTATATATACCGTAATTAAACACTCGTTAAAGCACTAATCACCGTAGATGTTGTACAAATATTTGTCGTAACAGATTGCAAGTAAAGAATCAGAATAACAAACCAATCAACGTGAAATAAACAACAAGAACAGAAACAAGAAGAACACATCAATTTGACGTGGTTTTAGGCGTTGTGTCGACTATTCCACGAACCAAAAAGAGAATTTTACTAAGCACAGCAATTTACAAAGATATATACTACATCCGTCCCAAAATGTAAGTTCATTTAGGTTTTTTCACAAAGATTAAGAAAGTTGATTAAATCGGTTATGTGTCACTAATTTTGATAAAAAAATTACTAAAATGACCTTTGACTGTTATTAATACAAAGTAATGAAAAATGTGTTGAAATAGTATCCTAAACCCAATCGGGTTGGACCGGATCCGGCCGGGTCGGATCATTTCTACTATTTCTTTATGATTATACATATATTAAATGGCTTTTCCGTTGTCATATATATGTTCTTTTAAAGAACCAATTATGAATTGTTATATGATAACGTCTTTAGTATTAAACTGTGATAGAGAAACCATGATAGGCGATTATGGTTGATGAGTCTCTAATCACTTTAATAAGTTTGATACTTAAATGTCTCTAGGCTGATGTACTATTAAACAAGGCATTGATAGTATGAACAGGCTAGCACGTATTAGATGTCTTCTGTCTTTAAGGGCATGGATAGATCTCGTCTATCGAAGTGTAGAGACACTTGGACTGTACGTGGACGTGTATTAGAGAATGCATATGTTAGACTGACTCACTTACATTAAGTGTCAAACTATGTGGCGGTTGTGTAATTATCCTTAAGACCGGAGTCTTCATGGCATCACGGTGTGGATTGTCATGCTTTGACACTATTGAGGTTTCCCTTAGCCATGGGGCGATCATGCGGTAGTGATTGGGAATGATATTGAAGCATGCGGAATATACATGTTAGTTCGTCTGGGAATCGCGTATCCTATGATTGGGATCGAATATCCGAAATGGCCTTCTTATAAGGAATGTCTAGCTCTCATAAATCTTTGCAAAGTGGGAGTAAATGTGTTATTCCGAGAGAGCATGATATCCAGATTATAAGATACGATCGTTAATGTATTGACAATCGAGATACGATCGTATGGATATTATTACAGCGATAGGATTGTAATTTACACGGTAACTGTTCCACATGAAAGGTAGTAGTCATTGCATTTGACTCTTCCGATGATTGGGGGTCACGGTGTGTTGCTAGACACTATCCCGTGATCGTTAGGTATGAAGGGCATTTTCGTAATTTTCACTTTGTGTCTACGGCCAACATATTCGGAAGCCTATCGGGTCACACACATATGAACATCTAGCCGGATTAAAATGTGGTTATAGATGATAACCAAATAAGGAAAATTTATCTCACGACTATAAATGTTATAGTAGTAAATTAATATGGTGATATTTATTTTTTATGAATAAATTAAATACAAGATATTAATTATGATGATTAATTAAATATGTATATTGATACATATAATTTCGAAATAAATATATATATGATATACATGGATTTTATAAATTAATTAATCATAGTATTATATTAATTAAATAAAATCTCAATTCCCAAATAAGTGGGGATGGGACACCATTTTGAAGTATTGGATACATTTGAATTGTGCAATTTAATTAATGATGTTGCCATAATATTAATACTAGCTATTAATTGATTTTGGAAACAAAGATTTATGGTAATAAGATAAAGATATATTCAATATAAGATCTTGTCAATATATATCTTGGAATATATTCAATATAAGATACTGAATATTAATGAGATAAATTAATCAATTATATTTTTCTTATTTTATTAGGAAAATACTTTCTTTCTCCTCAATCTACTAGGAAGCTAATCCCAATCTGATTGGGAATTGAGAGGGGCGCACCACTCCCTATATAAACAAGGGGGTGCCAAGCTCTTTTTATCAACACAATTCCAAGAGCTAATAGTTCTTGTGAAAAATAGAGAGCTTCCTAGAGAGAAAATTATGAGAGAGAAAAAGTCGGTCTAGCAGCCAAGTTTTTCTGGTAGCAATCCATGATGGGATTCCGGTGAGGTGTTCGTGTGGATCACCGGTAGAGGCCGAACGCTTGGGCGGCTTCGTGCAGAAACTACAACCGTAGACAAAGCGTCGATCCAATCTGTCTTCAAAAGTTGGTAACTGATTGTTGTAGACAGAATGAACATCTTCTATAAAAGAACACGATTCTGATGATGGATGATTCATAGCTTTGAAAATATTGAAAGCAACTTCATCTTCATTGACTCTCAAAATTAATTCTCCTTTCTGAACATCGATTAAAGTTCTTCCTGTAGCTAGAAATGGACGACCTAGAATAAGAGGTGCTTTGAATAGCCATCTTCCATTTCCATAACTACAAAATCTACTTGGAAAATAGAATTTGTCTACTTTAACCAATACGTCCTTAATAATTCCTTTAGGGTACTTAATCGATCTATACGCCATTTGCGAGTCATTTCGATCTTAGTAAGCTTTCCTATGCCTAGCTTTTTATAATCCTCATAAGACATTAAATTTATACTCGCTCCTAGATCACATAAGACCTTCTTAAACGAGAAATCCTCCAATTTCACACGGAATGGTAAAACTACCGGGATCTTTCAATTTAGGTGGTAACTTATCCGCAAAAGCTGCGGAACATTCTTCATTTAGGCATATATTCTCATATTCCTCTAATTTTTTCTTGTTTGACAGAATTTCTTTCAGAAATTTTCCATAGGCAGGTATGTTAATCAGAGCTTCAATAACAGGGATATTAACTTGAATATGACGAAAAGTGTCAAGGAAACGAGCATACTTCTTATCAGTTTTTGCCTTTTTGATTCGATCTTTAGGAGGGTAAGGTAAAGATTCTAAATCTATGACCTTTGGCTCCTTTGTCAGTTTCTCTTTTCCTTTTTCCTTAAACCTTCGAGTATCACTCAGTTGCCATGTTTCAGGTTCTTCAATTTTTTCTTTTAAATTGTTCCCTGAATCAATCTCTACTTTAGATTCCTTCAGTTCTTCCTGTTTCTCATCCTTGTTTTCATTATCTTCCATTCTAACATGTTCCTTAAATAAAGTCCTTAAATCTTTATCCATGGGATCTTTCAGAATCCTAGGGATTTTTACCCAATTTTCCCTTTCACTTTCAGGTTCCGAACTTTTATTTCTTTTCAAGAAATTTTCTATAATTTCTTCTTCCTCATCTGTAAATTCAAGTTCATCTTTAATTTTATCATTCTTACCATCTAAGTCATCTTCTACTTCATTATTCCCAAAGTTTTCAACTCCATTACTTCCACTGAGCTTCCTACTTCTCGTAACTACAACATTTACCTCTCTTGGGTTCCTTTCAGTGTTACTTGGTAATCCTCCTGGGGGTCTGCTGTTATTACGTTCACCTTCCCTACTCAAATGATCTTCCATATTCCTTAATGAGGCTTCTATCGTTCTCATCCGGTATCATGTCCACTCATAGATGTTTTCATTGAACTCATGTCCTTAGTGATTTGTACCAATAGAAGTCACCATCGTTTCTATATTTTTAGCTTGAGTAGATACTACACCCATCATATTTTCCATTAGTTTTTCCCATTTTTCAACTCCTTCGCGGTGAGTTGAACTTTGAGTTCTTGGTATACTTTGAGTGGTATGTTGAGGATAGGATCTAGGTAATGATTGTAAATTCGATTAGACGTGTTTTCTTGATAAACTTGATTATTATTCATGTTCCTATATGGAAGCTGGATATGGCGGTTGTCCTTGCTTACTAGGGTTTTCGGACCATCGATAAGTAGGGTGATCTCTTCTAATAGCATTAAACGAGTTTGAGTAAGCATTGTTTAAATTCCTATCTTTCTTTGAAGAAAACTCACCTCCTCTCTCGGAGTATCCTGTTGGTTCTTCGATCCCTAATGGCATTTTATCTGAATAGAGTATTCGGTTGGCGTACTATTTTACGAACTTTGGTTTTTGCTCGATTGTAGGTCATCAAATTTCCTACTTAAATTTTCTAAATGTGCTAGAACTTCCGTATTAGACGTACATTCTCCGCAAAAGCTACTTTTACGGTGCTAGAACCGGTTTCCCACATTCTCGTTATTTTTGGAAATCTTTTCTATAGCATCGTAAACTAATTGAGCTTCACTCATCATTAAAGAACCACCACATGCATGATCTACATCAAGCACGTGAATCTTTTCTTAATTTACGACAAAAAAGTTGAATTTGCATATCTAAGGAATAACCATGATCGGGACAAGCTCTTAACAATTTTTTAAATCTTTCCAGGCATTCCCGAGCGTTTCTTCGGATCCTTGTCTAAAGTTAGCAACCTCGACTTTTAATTCCAAATTCCGTCCGGGAGTGAAATATTGTTTCGAAATTCGGTTTGAATCTCCTCCCAACTTGTAAGTGAATGATGTGGAAGGGACATAAACCAATCTCGGGCTCGTCCTTTTAGAGAAAAAGGAAACATAGTCATCCTTGTTAATTCCTTGTGAGCACCTTGACTTTTGGGTTTGTATTGCACGAGTTCTTCAAAAAGATAGAGATGATGATGCGGATCTTCATCATCTTCTCCTAGGAATTGGGCTCTTGCGTCAATTAAACCAAAAAGATGAGATTTAATCTCGAAATTATTCGCTCCTTCATTAGGTAAAAGTATGGGATTATTAGTCGATTTCTTCTTATGGTTTGGTCACGAGATAGGCCTTGGGTTTCTTGGGTTGTTACGATTATTCGGTTCCGATTTTGATTATTTCTATTATTATTATTATTTTGATTATTAAGGTTAACGGGGTTTTGTCCATGCCCTAGAGCATGTTCCGGCCCTTGTTCGGGTGTTTCATCACCGATTTCGACCATTCTCGTATTTCTGTTTGAAGATGATTCGTCAGGATTTCCCTGACTAGTATGACCACGTTTTCTCTCTACTCTTAACTGCCTTTCGTAAGTGTTTATGTCAGGCTTATAAGGAGTGAGTGGGGCCTTACCACTTCTGGTCATCAACTAACGAAAATAGAAAATAACACGAAATTAATAGTAGTAAAAAATGGTAACTTACCTATAAGGTAAGTACCGATAAAAATAGAAATGAGATAAGAAAAGTGTTGACTTATTCTCGAGAATTTTGAGCTAATACAAGTAGTAACCATAGACACAAAAAAAAAAGTTAGCGTCGTCCCCGGCAACGGCGCCAGAAAGCTGACGTGGCCTTTTCTAGTGCTAATACCAGTCCTTAACCGACAGTGTATCGGGTCAAACTGTAGTGCTAGTATGGTGAGTCAGAGTATCGTATCCACAGGGAACTTGATAACTTCTTTTACGTGTGGTTAAACACCAAAGAGCTGTTATTAACTCGATCTAAACCGCAATTTTATAACACAGATCACTACTATTCTAGTCAACATAAAATAAATACGTAATTTAAAAGTTATTCTAATATAATATATATAGATATATAAATATATATAGATGTACATAAATTGCAAAGTATATATATAGATATAAATATATAGATGCCAAATATATTATTAGAGAACTAGCCAAAGTTTATATAATTGATTTATACGATCTTTTCAGTGAATGGAATGTGCTCGGTCTTTCCCTTTTATATTAGGTTCAATTGAGTAAATGAAACGGTGCACTCCTGAGGTTAACAATTCCTCCTCACATAAGTGTACGAAATTGTCATATGTCCATTGTCATCGTCCAAGATCCACAATCGTTACGGTTTTTCGAACGGGTCCCGAGTACGATTCTACCTCCGAATAAAAAGGAGTCATTCCGTTCGTCAAACGGTCAATTTTATTTAAAGGCTCCGGTTGTCAAGGCCGGGCGATTCAACTTTCCGGTTTAAGTTTCAATTAAGCGATGATTTAACATTATTACGATCTCGAGTACAAATTTCAATAAGATTCATCTTTTTAGGACAAATCGCCCCCGGGTAGGAAACTGGGTTCCGTTGTCACGTTATTCACTCGGCCAATTTTACCCTCCGGTTTTTCTATTAACGAGTTCATAACCTAACTGCTGAGCGTCAATTCATAATTAGATTATGAATTCTTTCGAATCGAACTTTATCAATAGAAAAAGATTCAATTATCTCAATTTTAGTCAATTTTACTTAGACAACATTCCTTTACCGAAAAGATCGAAATAAAACGATTACATAACTTTGGCTAGTTATTAGATTTAGCCTACTAACATTATACGAAAATAAAAACAAACATAACGAACAGAAATACTTTAGAAATTTTACCCGATTACAACAATTGAATCAGAAGCTGTATTCTTCCGGATGCTACAACGACTTCAACAACATTGATCTTCTGATAATTTCTCGAGCATTATAACGATACTACTTTATTTATGGCATAAGGCCTATATACATACCTACTACTAATAAAAAGAGGTAAAGAAAATATATTTGGTACCCCTTTATGTGCCTGCAATGCTGCTCTATTTATAGGCAGATTTTTCCAAGCCGGATCGATCCGAGAAAGGGCCGGATCGATCCGGGAATAAAAAAATCTTATCCCCTGGATTTCTCTGCGGGGCCACATCTTTGGGTAATCATCATGTCTCTTCGGATCGATCCGAGGTAATTCCGGATCGATCCGGATAGATTTTTTTCCAAACTTGATCCGAAACTTGATAAAATCATAACTTGAGCTCGGATCTCCAAATGACATAATTCAAGATGCGTTGGAAAGCTCTTGAGAAGATCTACAACTTCCCTGAAGGACTTTTCTTCAGAAAATGCCTTTTTGATGGGACATTTGTTCGTCGAAAATATAACTTAATATGGTGTCACGAACCATTGATCCACTTGAACTTTAAAACTCGTGGCACTTCCTTAATTCCTTCAAAAGATATGATTTTACTCCAAAAAGTGTCGTCACTCGGGGTCTTGGTTTACCTAAGATCTGTAAATAAAATACCAAAAATACCCACGTAAATCTGACATGACACTCCGGTTATTAACCCGGTACAAAACTTATAACTTTTTATCATTTTTACTTGATTTTTATAGTATTTAGATTTATTCATAACTATTAATATTTTATAAGATTATCGTTATAATTACTTATATTTTATATAAAAAGAGTCGATAATGTATATAAAACATCGTAATTTTTATCATATAAATGTTATACATCAATCATCGAACTCCTCCTCGTAAACAATATCTACCTGTTCGTCTTCTCATCCCCAAACACATAGAAAACATGCATTTGAGGTAAGTACAACATACTTAATAAGAAAGAGAAGCTATGATAACAATTACAATTTATAAAGAAAAAATATTTAAAGGTTTAGTTGTTTATGTTTGACCGACTCAATCTAAGGTTCATCCCATGTCCATCAACATGAATTGACTAAACGTTACTACTTAACTTATCTATGTTACAACCGCACTCAAGGGCACTACGCGTATCCACTTTTGGGACACTCTTGGCAACATATTAGTGGATCACACCAATATCCACGGAGGCTAGAATAGGTAGGCTCCGATAGTACGCACACCTCAGTGAAGCCCCTCCGTACTTAGGGTTTTTTTGACCTACGGAGTTCTTCCACCTTCAGAGGTAGCACACACATCGCGATATAGACTGGTGCCTATCCAAGAGAGACATGTTGTTTAATCTTTTACTAGTCAAGTACGTGTTTTTATTAGAATGATTAACTAACCACCTAAGTGTTTTCAATTAATCTCCCTCACAAATACTACTCTCTCCCTGGACCACTAGACACAGACATTGATGAATGCTAATTCATCAAAGCACAAGCCTATCATGCTCTTCCGACGGATCCGAACTTCAACTCCCTTTAAGAGTACATTCGGTGTTTTAACTGAACGAATCAGAAGTTCAATTCAGGCTTGTTTAGTTTATACCATGTTAACATATCATGAATGAGGGTTTAAAACAATAATATTGTGATTATAAAACCCGAAACCAATCTAGAATGATAAAACCGTAAAAACAAGGCAAAATAGGCCAGACGCCCGTTTGACCTCCTATGGACGCCCGTCCGAAATCAGACGCCCGTCCACTAAACCCCAAACGCCCGTCTGCCAAAAACAGCTACATCCTGAATAAAAAATCTAACCTCAGACGCCCGTCTGCCTATTGCAAACGCCTGTCTGGGCTACTAGGGTCTCGGACGCCCGTCTGCCTAATTCAGACGCCCGTCCGCCTGGGTTCTTCCCAAAACGCTAAATCTTCATGGCTCGATTTCTGAGTCATTTCTAACCTAATTAACATCGTTTTCAGCACAGTAAAACGTAGAAAACATATCTAATCATCCCGAGATTTACCTAGGATCCTTGATCAACGAAAAACACATCTTTTACTAGCATCTACACGTCTCAAAAACATAATCTAAACTTTACGAATCATAACCAAGATCATAGGAAGAGTTTCTTACCTAATTGCGGCCAAAAAAACCAGATTAAACAGCCACGAAAATCTGCAACACTTCTCAACAATCTGATCCCCAAGCGTTGCCCTTCTCACAACGATCCCAAATCTCTCGTCTGATCTGAAAACGGTCAAGAACTGCCTCAGTTATCGTGAAAACTCTCCTAACCTTTTTCTCTTCTCAAAATTACACAGAGAAGGAGATGAAAAACTGATTTCTGAATTTGTGTCTAGGTTATGGGATTATTGTGTGTAAGTTTCCTTAAATACCAATTTCCCATAAATCCCTTTTTCCTTAACTGTCCTTTAATTACCAAAATCAGAATAATCCCTTACTTATATATATATAATTCGAAAATATATATACATACTCTATTAAATACTTAACTCCCATAAAAGAAAAGAAATAATAATATTTCGTTTTCGCAAAATGACACGTCTGCATACGGATTTAAGAAAAATCCGTATGCATGTAGCACACTCTATTACACCTTTAAAAACTCTATTTTAGAGATTTTAGTATACGGATTTAAGAAAAATATCATTGTAGCATATACTTCATTTTTTTTTTAGTGTAAATACAGATTCTGTAAAATTTTCTCTACATGTAGCACACTCATCTGGATTTTTTTAATTTTCCCTTATATCTTGCGCATTATGTAAAATAGAGAATCTGATACATTTCATCATGAATAAAGATTCTGTAAACTAGAAAAATGTGTGCTTAAAACTTTAAAATATCCCTAAAAAAACTTTAAAATATATAGAGAATCCGTTAAAAGGATCTGATGCAAATGCTCTTAATAATGAGTGTTACTTATATTAAAAAAGAGTTTCACTTGTATCCATTGAAAACACGACACGTGACATTAAATTAAATACACGTTAAATAAAATCATTAACAACGTAATCCATAAGAAACACATTAAAATAATGTCACTTGTCGTTTTTAGTTGAATGTGAGAGAAACTCTTTATTAATGAGTATCCGTGGTAAAATTTTCCTCCTTACTCTGACATAAGTAAACAATAAATGAGTTTAAGAATACGAAGATATATAAAAAACACACAATTGCTTTTAAAACATGAACTTACCATCTTTCAAGCAAAACAACTACTTATTTTAGCCGGTGAGGTTTTGGCTAAGTGACCCATGTTAAGGCCCTAAGTTCGAATTATATTATGATAATTGTATGAGTTATACGTCTTTAGCTACTAATTAAAAAGAATCTTTAAAGACATCTCAGTAAATCTATTTAAGACACCACAACAATCATTAATTTTAAGCAGATATTGTAGTGCCTTTAAAGGCACCAAAAAATGCCTATTTTTTTCTCTAATAATATAAATCATAAACCATTTTTTTTACGGATAGGAAATATACACACGGACACACACTTCTGATCTCTACTGAGATTCGAACATGGAGGTTAAGTACCACGACACTTGCTGCTGGACCATTAATTACATCATTGGCAACCCAAAATTTTATTTGAAACAAATATAAACTCAGCTCGAGATAGTGTTAAGTTAACTTACTCCTAGTGTCGGATTAAATACTTGAGTATCGGGTCCCCAGGACATGGCTGGTATATTGGTAAAAGGCTTGAGAGGTTTAAAAGAACAGTTGGACCTTAAACTGGAGTATGGAGGTTCGAACCCTGTAAAAGAGAATTCTTTCATTTTTTTTGTTATAACAGCAAACTCAAAATTATGATCGATAAGCTTACCTAATTAATATCTTCACTAATCCCGCGAAACGGGAATAGAGGGATCTCATGTTTAAGGTTTGACAAAAAAATAAAAAAGAAAAGAAAAAAAAAAACTAAATTAAATGCCAGTGCATCGGTTGTCTTTATTCGGACTCAACCCAATTGAAATTTTTTTTAAAGTTTAAACCAATCATCATGATATAATGAATAAATTATTAATAAGCATTGCGCTTCACACATGTGACAAGTATTTCACTATCATTGTTATTTGTTTCCGGGTGTTTTTTGGGGGGAAGGAATCATATTATGAATCATGATGCATCATCGATCTTATAATACATTACCGTTGACCGACTATGCAATAATGCTAACTTTTTTTGTTTTTTTTTTGTTTTTTGAGAAAGGAATAATGCTACCTTCTTATACAATTATTATTAACAAAATAGTAGCATTGGGGTTTAGTGCTTGTAAGTTTTAAGTGTAAGAATTATCATTCAGTTAAAAGATAATTAGATGTTCCTTGTTCCAAATGGTTAGTATAAAAATATTTCTTTTGTCTTGTTTTATGTAATGTATATTGTTGAATTACCATGACAGAGACATATTGTTCAATTTGTTCTGAAATCGTTTCGATACTATGTTGAATTAACATATCTTATGAACATATATATATGGTGCCTAGATAGGTCGAAATTCGACTTTTCGTCTATCACATATAGAGGATTATAAGTGTAGCTGTGAGCTTAGTTAGATTCTGTGTTTGATTATGTGATACTGATAAATGGTCTTAATATATATACAGGGACAATATGTTGTGATAGAAGTAGCGTTCGCTCAGACGTCTGTATAATGAAAGGCGATGTTAGAACGAATCCAGTTTCTTCTTCAGTCTTCCTTTATAAAAACATATCAGGGCTGTCTTATGATGAACAGGGAAACAAAGTATTATAACAAGAGAGGATTTATGCTCTATACGCGAAAATGGGAAAACGATAGCAATGAATCTTGTTAGAGAGTTAGACCTTGTTATAAAGGAGGAGCGAAATTCGAGCAAGAATCAACTCCAATGTGATGTCCAACATGATGTTCCTGCTATATTTTTCTCCACTGGTGGCTATACTGGGAATGCTTATCATGATTAGAAAGCGTGTGAAAATTTGGGGATTTTGGTGGAAATTTTTATTCGAGTGTTCAATTATGGAGTTGGATTTTAATGCCGACGTGGCATGCCTTGATGCCGACTTAATACAGCTTCCGGAGGTTTCTCCATTGGCCATCAAAGCCAATCCTATTGTTGCTGAGAAGCTTTTTGACCAGTGGCTTTCCCTTTCTGAAACGTCTTCTTTGGTTAGTTTTATTGGCACTGTTTTATTTTGAACAAATGATGTTTTGGGTTCCATTCAAAAGCAGTGTGTTTTGTGATTTGTGATTTGTTGTCACTGTTATTTCATTGCAGTTCTTGCTATATATATGCTGCATTAATGCTTGGGTTTGGGTGTTTTTTCTGTGGTTCCCAAAATTTTTGTATGCCATGCCTTGAGCTTTACAGGAAGTCGGAATTGGGAGGAGCCAGTAAAAAATGTAGGGGAACATCTGAAGAGTAACAATCCTGAAAAAAGTGGAAATGTTCATGGCAATAAACTGGGTCCTGAGCTGTCCTGTAATGGTGCTTAAAGCATTTCTAATTATTTAAAAAGATTCCTTGATACTTGATAGGAGAAGTTTCGGGTGATCCTCCAGCAATTCAATGAACTTTCTCAATGTAATAGATGTATCAAGCTCAATAAGGATGCCAGGACCACAAGCAAGACAATCTTTGTCCTTCTCGAATTCTGTCACTTTAGTGTGCAGCCCGTCAAGTCCGTTGTAAGTTAAATAGTTCAAGGTCTCCAATGCACACGCAGGAGAAATAATAGCATTCGTTGAAGCTGTTGTCTATTTGTAATATTTGATATTTGTTGATATTTTTTCCACTTATTTTGTATTTTTACCCCAAGTATATAAGGGGCTCATTAATACACTTTGTAACTAAGAAAAAAGGATTAAGTCAATAAAAAATATCTGTTTTTCATTTCCTCTTCAATTTGGGGACGTTCCCTTTCCAGAAACCCTAGTTTTCTTTTCATTTGTTCTTACAATTCAGATTCTGGAATTCTTCATGGTATCAGAGCAACGATTTGAGAATTCCTGTTGATATCGAAGGTTTATTCATGGCAGATCTAGAAGTTATTCCGGTTTCGAGTCCTTTTTACATTCATCCGAACGAAAACTCAGCATAAACCCTAGTTCATCCGATTTTGGAAGGAAATGACTATCACGCTTGGAGCAGATCGATGCGCATGGCTCTCATTGCAAAAAACAAGATAGGATTCATTGATGGAACGATTCCTAGGCCAAACGAAGCAGATATAGGAACTTCGCGACATGGAATCAGTGTAATACGATGGTGACATCGTGGATTTTGAACTCTGTTCACAGCACGATTGCTCGTAGCATACTCTGGATCAACACCGCACAAGAGATTTGGGACGATTTCAAGGAACGATTCTCAAATCTGGATTCTTATCGTTTGTCAGATTTGTTGGAAGAATTGAACAACCTAAAACAAGGTAATCTCTCTGTTACTGAGTATTACACAAAGATGAGAGTTATTTGGGATGAGATTTGCATCTTAAGGCCAGTTCCGAAGTGCAATTGTGCACCAGGGTGTAATTGCAAAGCTAAAGTCAAAGTTTTTGTGGAATATTTTGATGCTGAGCATGTTATAAGGTTTCTTAAAGGCTTAAGTGAAGAATATGCACAAATTAGTAATCAGGTCATGATTATGAATCCAATGCCACATATTAAGGCTGTTTTTGGAATGGCAATCAAACTGGAGAGGCAGCTGATGTATGCTAAGAGCAACAACAATGCACCTATGGTACTAGCTAACAGGGTGCAGGACAGATCCTCTGGAAGTCAAGGTGACTATAAGGAAAGGTCCTTCAATGGATACAATGACAATAAAGGAGGAAAAGGATATGGAGGAGGTTCATATCAAGGCAAAAAGGCTCAATGCACACACTGTGGCTTTCATGGACACACTAGTGAGACATGCTATAGAAAGCATGGTTTTCCCCCGGGGTTTAAGTCCAAGCGTAAAGTGAACATGGTAGAAGGCTCAAGTGCAGGGGGTACAGAGGAGAATAGTCAGGAAACAAGTGAACAACAACCAACATATCAAGGTGGTACTGAAAGTTTTACTAAGGAACAATATGATGAGATTCTCAAGATGATACAAGGGACTCAAATTGCTAGATCAAGTGGAAAGGCACCCATGGTTAACCAAATGACAGCAGCTTTTAATCCTCTTGCTGATCGTGCAGGTATAAATACTGCTTTTACACACTGTTGGATAGTAGATTCTGGGGCAACAGATCATATAGTCTGTTGTCTTGACATTTTATCTGAGTATAAATCAGTAAAGGGAATTAAAGTAGGGTTACCAAATGGTAGTAAAGCTATGGTAAGTCACATAGGAACAGTCAGACTTAAGAAGGGCATCATTCTGGAGCATGTTTTATGCATTCCATGTTTTAGCCTCAATCTCATATCTGTTGGTTGTCTTACTAAAAGTGGAAATGTCTCAGTCCAATTTGAGACTGACACTTGTGTGATTCAGGATATGAGGAGTGGGAGGAAGATTGGAGCAGCTAAATTGATCAAGGGGCTCTATCTTCTGTCTGATGAAGAAGAAGCTCCCATCAAGTCTGGTAGCAAGGTTTGCAACACAACAACTGAAGTTGTGCCCTCACACATGCTATGGCATTTTAGGTTAGGTCACCTGTCTAGACATGTCTTAGCAAAGTTGCCAATAAATGAGGTTAAAAATGTCTTTTGTAATAAGGATGTCTGTCACATATTATGACTCCAATGCCACATATTATGCTAATCAGGTCATGATTATGACTCCAATGCCACATATTAAGGCTGTTTTTGGAATGGCAATCAAACTGGAGAGGCAGCTGATGTATGCTAAGAGCAACAACAATGCACCTATGGTACTAGCTAACAGGGTGCAGGACAGATCCTCTGGAAGTCAAGGTGACTATAAGGAAAGGTCCTTCAATGGATACAATGACAATAAAGGAGGAAAAGGATATGGAGGAGGTTCATATCAAGGCAAAAAGGCTCAATGCACACACTGTGGCTTTCATGGACACACTAGTGAGACATGCTATAGAAAGCATGGTTTTCCCCCGGGGTTTAAGTCCAAGCGTAAAGTGAACATGGTAGAAGGCTCAAGTGCAGGGGGTACGAGAGGAGAATAGTCGGAAACAAGTGAACAACAACCAACATATCAAGGTGGTACTGAAAGTTTTACTAAGGAACAATATGATGAGATTCTCAAGATGATACAAGGGACTCAAATTGCTAGATCAAGTGGAAAGGCACCCATGGTTAACCAAATGACAGCAGCTTTTAATCCTCTTGCTGATCGTGCAGGTATAAATACTGCTTTTACACACTGTTGGATAGTAGATTCTGGGGCAACAGATCATATAGTCTGTTGTCTTGACATTTTATCTGAGTATAAATCAGTAAAGGGAATTAAAGTAGGGTTACCAAATGGTAGTAAAGCTATGGTAAGTCACATAGGAACAGTCAGACTTAAGAAGGGCATCATTCTGGAGCATGTTTTATGCATTCCATGTTTTAGCCTCAATCTCATATCTGTTGGTTGTCTTACTAAAAGTGGAAATGTCTCAGTCCAATTTGAGACTGACACTTGTGTGATTCAGGATATGAGGAGTGGGAGGAAGATTGGAGCAGCTAAATTGATCAAGGGGCTCTATCTTCTGTCTGATGAAGAAGAAGCTCCCATCAAGTCTGGTAGCAAGGTTTGCAACACAACAACTGAAGTTGTGCCCTCACACATGCTATGGCATTTTAGGTTAGGTCACCTGTCTAGACATGTCTTAGCAAAGTTGCCAATAAATGAGGTTAAAAATGTCTTTTGTAATAAGGATGTCTGTCACATATGTCCATTGGCCAAGCAGAAAAGGTTGTCATTTCCTTTAAGAGAGTCGAGTGCTGGCTGTTTGTTTGAGTTGGTTCACATGGACATATGGGGACCTTATAAGACATCTACAATTTATGGTCACAAGTATTTTCTCACTGTCATTGATGACTTTTCCAGATTTACATGGGTTTATCTTTTAAAATCAAAGGGTGAAGTACAACAGTTAATACATAGTTTCTATGAATATGTGTCCACACAGTTCAAACACAAAATCCAGACTATTAGGATAGACAATGGGAAGGAGTTTGACTTAACAGAGTACTATGCTGAAAAATGGATAATACACCAAACAAGTTGTGTAGGCACACCCCAACAAAATGGGGTTGTAGAAAGAAAACACCAGCACCTTTTAAATGTTGCAAGAGCTCTGAAGTTTCAGGCCAATCTACCCATGTCATTTTGGGGGTATTGCCTTGTACATACCACAGACCTAATCAATAGCATACCCTCACCAGTCTTGAAAGGAGATACACCCTATAACAGGTTGTATCATAGGAAACCAGATTATACCTTACATGAACACATGTCTAAGTTTGATCCTAGGAGCAGGCTGAGTGTGTACATTGGCAATTCAAAAACCACAAAAGGATATATTCTCCTAGATTTTAATACTAGGGAAGTCTTTGTTTCTAGGGATGTGATTTTCCATGAGGAATACTTTCCTTTTCATGACTCCTTTAAAAGGGGACCAAATCAGCTTTCAGAACTTATTTCTTTGCCATTACCCCACACTGGCCCTATGCCTTCTTTTCCTGAAACTTTTGAACCTCAATCCCCTCAGTCCACTCATGAACCAACAAACCATTCTACCCTACCAGACAATACTATCTCTCCTAGTCCACTTCATCTTATACATCCACTACTTATACTTCATCACCACCTGTCCCAAATGATCAATCTGTTAGGAGATCTCTCAGAACCAAGCAAGTTCTTGCTTACTTAAATGATTATCTTTGTGCCCAAGTTCTTCAAAAAACTTCATACTCTTTATCTGTCTCTCAAACCACAGAATCAAATAACCTAATCTCAGAACCTACCACATACAACCAAGCTGTCCAATCTCCTTACTGGAGAGATGCAATGACCAAGGAAATCACAACTCTAGAACAAACTCGGACGTGGGACATAGTGGACCTACCCCCTGGTAAACATCCCATAGGATGCAAGTGGGTATACAAAGTGAAGTATAAGCCTGATGGGACTATTGAGAGACACAAGGCAAGATTAGTAGCAAAGGGTTACACCCAAACCCATGGAATTGACTATGAAGAGACCTTCTCACCTGTAGCTAAGATCACCACCATTAGGTTGCTCATAGCTATAGCAGCTGTAAAGGGTTGGGAGCTTAAACAACTAGACATTAATAATGCCTTCCTCCATGGGGACTTAGAATATGAGGTATATATGAAAGTGCCCCCAGGTTATAAGGTATTTAATGATAAGCAGGTTTGCAGGCTAAAAAAGTCTATCTATGGTCTAAAACAAGCAAGTAGGCAGTGGAATCACAAGCTTACATCTGCCCTTTTAAGCCAAGGATTCAAACAATCAGTTCATGAGTACAGTCTCTTCACTAAGGGTGCAGGAGACAACTTTATGGCTGTTGTTGTCTATGTGGATGACATTCTCATTGCTAGCTCAGACTTGGATGGGATAAATCACCTTAAAAAAAATTTACACACTACTTTTCAGATCAAAGACTTAGGTGATTTACATTATTTTCTGAGCATAGAAATTCACAGAACAGCAACTGGAATTACTCTTTCTCAAAGACACTATGCTATTAAGTTGCTTGAGACATTTGGTTTCCTTACAGAAAAACCAGCTGACACTCCCTTGGCCACCAAAACCACACTCCAATCTGGAGATTCAGAACTTCTTCCTGATAATACTGAATATAGGAGTTTAGTGGGCAAATTGCTTTATTTGACCATCACTAGGCCAGATCTATGCTTTGCGATCCCAAGCGAGCCTATCACAATTTTTAGATGTGCCCACAGTTATACATATGAAGACTGCACATCGGGTTCTTAGATATATCAGAAAACACTGCATCACAGTCTTTTTTATGCAGCAGACTCTAATCTCACTCTTTCAGGATATGTTGATTCGGATTGGGCAGGGTGTAGTGTAACCAAACGGTCAGTTTCAGGTTATGTTATGTTTTTGGGATGTTCTATTGTAGCCTGGAAAGCCAAGAAACAGACAACAGTGGCAAGGAGTTCAACTGAGGCTGAGTATAGGGCCTTAGCCAATGCAACATGTGAGGTGTTGTGGTTGCAGTTTCTTTTGCAGGATTTGCAGGTTTTTGAGGGTCTTCCTACCAGCATTTATTGTGATAATGAAAGTGCTCGTCATATTGCACATAACCCAGTTTTTCACGAGAGGACAAAACACTTGGAAATTGACTGTCATTTGATTCGGGAAAAGGTACAAGCTGGGCATATCAAGCTACTACCCATTTCGACAGTGCAGCAGCTTGCAGACATATTTACTAAAACTTTGGAGGCACCTACTTTCAGTTTCTTCCTTTCACAGTTTAATCTTGTATCCCCAGCTTGAGGGGGGGTGTTGTCTATTTGTAATATTTGATATTTGTTGATATTTTTTCCACTTATTTTGTATTTTTCCCCCAAGTATATAAGGGGCTCATTAATACACTTTGTAACTAAGAAAAAAGGATTAAGTCAATAAAAAATATCTGTTTTTCATTTCCTCTTCAATTTGGGGACGTTCCCCTTTCAAGAAACCCTAGTTTTCTTTTCATTTGTTCTTACAATTCAGATTCTGGTTCTTCAGAAGCTATGGCAGGTATTATGTTTTTCACAACACCCTGAGTTAGAGAATATGTAACACCTGGGATTCCGAAAAGTTCAGCTCTCTTAACCGCCTCGGAATAAACCCACTGCATGTGCTCAGGGTCATCTGGATCAAAAGTTGTTCCGATTTTAACCTCATCCCACTTGATTAAATGGGCATATTCGATGCAATGAGCAGCGGTTCTTGGAGTCTCGGCAAGAGTGCATAAAGGGAACTTAACTTGTGGAGGAAAAAGCCAAATTGTACATTCAAATCATGGAGTGACCCCTGGCAAAATAACCCTTGCATGGCCCTTAAATCCTTCTGTTCCACCATCCACCATAGGTTTCATTGTTTCCGGCAACGGGTTACCGTCGGAATCATACTCTAGAAACCCATTTACAACCATTTCCTTTGGTTGTAAATGGGAGCTGAATGCATATGTAAATAAACAAGTTGACAAGTATTTGAATAAAAGTTTCTTTTTACATTCTAGTTCTTTTAATTTTATCTATTTCCTTTATCCTCAAGTACAATTGAATGGATGCAGGCTATGTCAGGAAACAAGTAAAAGGATTTAAAGCAATCTTCTTAAAGGTTGTATTTTGTCGATGAATATGCCACTAATCTGTTACAGGAATTTGATGTCCTTAGGGCCAAACCTGCAGTCACTCCTATGGATGCCAAACATGCTTTGCAACATGGAGACTCTCCACTGCTACCTAACACTTCAGTCTATACACAGATAGTGGGTAAATTGTTGTACTTAACATTTACTAGGCCATATATTGTTTTTGTTGTTCAACAACTGAGCCAATTCCTAGATGCTCCAACTCAGAATCATCTAGCTGGCCCTAAGGACATCAAATTCCTGTAACAGATTAGTGGCATATTCATCGACAAAATACAACCTTTAAGAAGATATCTGTGGGCAAATTGTTGTACTTAACATTTACTAGGCCAGATATTGTTTTTGCTGTTCAACAACTGAGCCAATTCCTAGATGCTCCAACTCAGAATCATCTAGCTGCTGCTTACATGGTGCTTAAATACATCAAAAGACACCCTGACCAAGGCCTATTATATTCCACTAAGAATGCCCTAGTTCCCACAGTCTTCACAGACTCGGATTGGGCAGGTTGCCCTGAGTCCAGAAAGTCTGTGACTGGCTATTGTCTGTTTCTGGGGTCAGCCCTAGTATCTTGGAAGGCTAAGAAACAAGAGACAGTAACCAGGAGTTCTGCTGAGAGTGAGTACAGAGCCATGGCAGCAACTGTGAGTGAAGTTCAGTGGTTCAAATACTTGTTAGAAGACTTACAGCTTACAGTTCAAACTCCCATTGCTATTTATTGTGACAACCAAAGTGCCATGCATATTGCCTCAATCCAGTGTTCCATGAACGTACTAAACACATTGAGGTGGATTTCCATGTTGTAAGAGAAAAAGTGCAAGCTGGTTTGGTGAAGCTGCTACCTATCTCCTCATTCAAACAGCTAGCAGATTGCTTTACTAAAGCATTGGACAGCCCAGCTCTACACAGGGCACTCAAATCCTTTCATGCCAAAGAATATACAGCTTTTCCCACCCCAGCTTGAGGGGGGCTGTTGCAGTTAGTGAATCAGTTAGGCAATTGGCAGTTAGTATGTTGAAAACATAGGCCCAAGCCCATATAAGAGGAGGGGCCTCATCCCCAAAACCTAGGTTGTGAGGTGAGGAAATCCATCTCTTAATATGGTGGGTGATACAATAGCAAGTTCCCAATGTGGGACACTTTAACACGCCCCCTCAAGTGTGGGCCTGGGCACTCTTAAGCCCAACAAATAGGCACAACACTTGCACAATAAATGGTGGCTCCGATACCATGTCGAAAACATAGGCCCAAGCCCATATAAGAGGAGGGGCCTCATCCCAAAATCCTAGGTTGTGAGGTGAGGAAAATCCATCTCTTAATATAGTGGGTGATACAATAGCAAGTTCTCAATGTGGGACACTTTAACAACCAATAGCGACCTACAATAATGAACTTCATTGTTCACTGTTAAAATGTTAAATTTCTCTGTTCCTTTAGTGAATTTCATTGTTTACTGTAGAACTACAACAACGAATTACAAATAGTGAACGAACTACCATAATGAAAAAATAACTTGCAGCTAAAATCAAAATGGTAAAATTCAACAACATGGAAGTCCAAAAGTGAACGCACTTCCTTTTCATAAAATAAAGAGAACACACTTTAGCATGCCTCTTTGATTCGTTTATTTTGCAACAATGAACTTGGACAGTGAACTACAACCACGAATTACAATAACCAAAAGAGAAGTTGCAATTAAAACCAAAATGATAAAGGAGAAGTTTATTTACCTCTTATTACTCAACAAGAGATAAATAAAAATCTTCTTAAGATTAAAGAAGAATATAGATCTACGATCAGTATGGTTCATCTTGGAGCCATAAAGATTTGTATAAAATCTCAATTTCAAGAAGGTATTAACACACCTATTAAACATGCGTTAATCGATAATAGAATTAACAATAGAAAAGATTGTGTACTAGGTGCAGCTAAAGGAAACCTAGCTTACAATAAATTTATATTTGCAGTATATCCTAAGTTTGGTCTTAGTATAAACAGTAAAAATTTAGATAAAGCCTTATCACTTATACATCACTTCGAAAGAGAAGATCTGATGAATGAAGGTGATAAACCTTTTAGTGTAACTTATTTATTAAGTTATGCATTAACTAATAGTCATCATAGTATTGACTATAAGAAAGCTGAATACATCGAATTAGACGATGTCTTTTTCAGAAATCGGAACTATAAAAGAAAAGAATTTTTCTAATATAGATTCCAATACTGACTCTTGGGCAATTGATATTGCTAAAGAAAAAAGTATTTTAGGTGTCAATAACACACCAACAATTAATGATAGATTCTCTATTGGAGCATCTTCATCTCGAATGAGCTTTGTTAGAACTCCTACAACAAGAAATAACTTGTTAGAAAGATCTGTATCCATGAGATCAGATACAGAACTACTCTTAGATATATCTGAAAGAGTAGATAATGCCACCCAAACGCTTAAAAAGCTTTGTGGATAAATGGAGGTTATTAAGAAACCAATTTGTTTCCAGAAATTCTGGAAAGAAATGTATATTAACTTCCATAGCAAAAGAAGTAAAGTTCAGAAAGAAATTTTTCAAAGAGAAATATCTGGAAAACCTTTAAAGGTTTCATTACCAACAAAATGGGAATGTTGGGATTGCTGGAACAAAAACCATTAACATGGATCCAGTATTTAAAAAAGAAAAACTTCTTAAAGAAACAAAACCTTTAAGAGTTAGACCTGTTACGAAATCTACAAACTGGATTTCAAGCGACGGAACTATTTTTCATGAAAAAAGAGTTCAAATTCTCGCAAATAGAAATGGATTTCATGAAGAAATCTATCTTAGGGAAATTTCGGTAATAAGAAATTATCCATACCACCACATGTCTAAAAAGAGTAAAAAGCTCATAAAAATTAAGATATGACTTCACCACATATCGTTAAAAAGGGAAGATTACTTCACATCAAACCCTTAAATCGAGATACCAATATTACACATTGGTTTTCTACGAATGAAGTCAATATTAAAGCAATACAACATTTAGGTAACAACTTAAATGCAGTATCTGCACGAATATTATTAGGACTTTATAAAATGCTCTCCTTTTTTGGAATTAGCAAAGATCCTAGTCAAGGATTATAAAAAAATCCACCTATTTGGAATAGATTTTCCGATCTTTTAGAGAGAGGGGAATATAATAAAGACACTAACTTGGCTAATGCTGAGCAAAATCAAGAGTTATTGATTTTGGTAGAAAAAACCAACACAGAGATAAGAACTCTGAGTTGCAAAATCGACAAACTCGCCGATCAAGAAGTACAACTACTATGTTGTAAAGTTGATAAGCTTGAGAAAACTCTCAAGATAATATTAGGACAACCATAGTTTCATGACAGACGTAAGCATGATAACTATTAATACGACTCTTAATATTCTTCGTGAAGATTTAAAAGTCATATTAAAACAACAAAGAGATATTGAGAAATCAATAGCCAGATTTGCTACTAGAACCGAAATCGAATACCTAGCAGCAAAAATTATAAAAGAAGTTAAAGAGGAAATCCATAAAGTTTCCTATACTGAAATACCTATTAACATTTCTACTTCTGCTTTTCCAGAAGATGGAAAATATAGTTATCCAAACCACAATGTGGGAAACAAAGAGCTTGGTTCAAGTGCTGATCCAAACGCTTTAAAATGGCCTTGCCAATAAGCATAGGTGCAAAACTAGAAAATTACTTCTGGGATAACATAGGGAAAGATGTGTTCATCTTAGATGGACAAAATAC
Source organism: Gentiana straminea (assembly GCA_036785695.1). Taxonomy (NCBI): domain Eukaryota; kingdom Viridiplantae; phylum Streptophyta; class Magnoliopsida; order Gentianales; family Gentianaceae; genus Gentiana; species Gentiana straminea. The sequence continues at coordinate 4,536,691 of JAVUPR010000135.1, forward strand.
TTCACCCCTAGACGAAGTAATCAAGTTAATGACTCTAGACGAGTTAGAAGTCGAAAAAGAAATGAAAACAAGACCAGAATTAAGTTTAATTCTTGGTATTGAAACTCTATACCCTATAGAGGAACAACCTGAAGCTATTCCTAAGAAAGAAACTTCAGAAAAACAACCCGAAGTTGGAGCTTCTGGTACTAAAGATGAAGAATCATATTTTAAGAAAAGAAAAGGTAACGAAGGACCTTTTTTACTACTAATTATCCTAAAATTCCTGGTGAACACAAGGATTCTAGGACTCCTATCCTCAATATTGACGGAAGGATAGACGGAAAAGAGCTCATAGACAGTTGGGCAACTGAAATAAGTTTGATTATTCAAACTAATAAAGAGGCTTATGAAACAATTAATAGCATATTCCTCTTAGTAGAACATAGAACTGCTGGAATAGTTCAAACATTCGTTAAAAATACAATTTGGACGGATGTTACCGCAGATAATGATGACGGTCAAATTATACCCGTAAAAGTCATCAACATTATCCTTAAATCGAGCCAAATAATATATATTTCGTAATAAATCACTCGTTTATATTTATTATTTAATGTTAAGTGATTATTAATATGATATTTGGTATTTAGCTGTTTTTATTATTAAAGACCGATTTATTGTGTGATAATTGTTGATTTTGTAGATCGTGATAAATCGGGAAGATAAATATCGTGCAATCGAGAAATCTCAAGATAATGAAGAGGAAAATCGGAGCATTAATCAAGAGATAAATCAGAGGAATCCGATCAGAACGGAAAGAATGCAGTGGGGAACAAGTCAGACAAAGAGACGCGTTTAACACGTGCAAAAATAGGTTCGGTCGACCGAGCCTATAGCTTCGGTCGACCGAGTGTGTCATCTCGGTCACTTATCGGATTTTTTCGTATTTACCTTCTAGATCCTTCATAAGTCGGCAGAAACTCCTATATAAGCAGCAGCTATGAGAAATTGTAAATCATCCCTTCATTCTTTCTTCAATCTTACAATTCATAATATACTTTGTTACAATGTAGAATAATTTGAGGGTTTCCAGCAATTTAAGGGCTGCAATATGTAAGCCTTTATTTTCTGTCTTCTTATTTTAAGTAATTAGTCCCCCCCAATTATGATTTATCGTTTGAGTTGATTATTCATAGCTAGATGATGTAGATCTAGGCTATGACGTTGGGAAGGTGGCGACACCTTGTCTATGAGGATCCCATAACCTACGTCATCTACTTAGTTTCTGTCCATGAATCTGCATTGTTTAATTAATGTGTATCTAAGTTAGTTTATATGAATACTGTGCGAATTACTGTTTAATATGTCCTGTATGATGAAACGCTGAGAGATATATTCTAAGATGTATTCTGGGTTGAAATCGTTCGGGTGACCGAAAGGTGTCATTCGGTTGACCGAGCCTTACACTCGGTCGACCGAGCCCTGTTTCATCAGTTATTTCTGCCACGTCTTTATGATAGGTTTAGCCTAGTTGAATTTATTATCTCAGTAGGTATGGCTATGGCTACGTTACTCGCTTAGTTTAATTAAAATGTGTAAAAAGGAAATACCAATATAAAACTCTTAGGTAGGCTTATGAATTGCTCTTCACGGACGTTCAGCGTTATCTAGGCAGGTTTATATTCGGGAATTGCTAGCACCTGATTATACATACGTCGTAGATTAGCATGAGACTATAACTTGGTAATTGCTAGTTGGACGAGAGCTTGAGTAATCGCTTAGGAAGTACGCCTAACCATAGGAATGTTTCCTAGACGAGGTGTACGATTAATATCGGCATCCTTAGTGTCGTAAGCGTGCAAGTTATATGAGATGGATACCCAAAAGGTGAAGTCACATAATGTAGCACAGTGATCTAGCAACCTAACCGGTGCTAAGTCAAGTTAAAGAGGATGACTCCCGTAGCCAATCTAAGATAGATACAAACGGATTGACAATTAATAAGTTCAGTTTATTATATAAATTATCTAGGTCCAAACGATAAAGACTATAATTGGGGAGGTTAATTACGTTGTGTCGAGTCGTGTCTTTACCTTTCTTGTTTTATGTTGGTCGTAGATGACCTCTATGTCCTTGACGTGTTTAATTAATTGTTTGTATATAAGATGATCCACAATTGGTTCCCTGTGGGATCGACCTTGATTCACTATAGCTATACTACGATGGGCCTAGTCCTCTTGCTAGTATTGGTTTATGGTGGTCAAGTATATTATAACCTGATTGACCCCGATCAGATAACATGTTTAGAACTATCATTGATAGTCACTACAAAAAAACAGCAGTTTTGCGACGGAGTTTTTGCGACGGACATTATTTCCGTCGCAAATTTACGTTTGCGACGGGACACTTGGCGGGACCGATTTTTCCACTTGGCGGGCAATTTTGCGACGGATTTTTTATTATTTTGCGACGGCCTATTCAATAAAATTTTATAGAATTATTTTATTATTCTGAATTTAGATAAAATTTGCGACGGAATTTAAATTCCGTCGCAAAAAAACATTTTGCGACGGAAAGTTTTATTATTTTGCGACGGACTTCAATAAAATTTTATAGAATTATTTTATTATTCGAATTTGGATAACATTTGCGACGGAAAACGTAAATTTGCGACGGAATGATTTAATGGGACGACATTGTCGTCCCAAAAAGGCTTGTCGTCCCAAAAAAGATTAACCTAAATTAGATAACGGGAAGCCTCTCTCTCTTCTCCTTCTTCATTTCTTTTTCACCGCCTCTTTCAACTACCCACCCCTCTCCTCCTCCGGCCGCCTCTTTCAACTACCCACCCCTCTCCTCCTCCGGTCACCACCACTACCACCACTCTTCCTCCGGTCACCACTTCTTCAACCACCCGCCCCCTCCTTCCTCCGGCGAGCAAGCAACCACAACAACAACACACGGGGCCGCAACAACCAACCGCCTCCTCCTTCCTCCGCCACATCTCCGGTAAGTCTTTATTGTTTGTCAAATTAGTTGCTTTTAGTTTTATTTTGTTAGGATGAACACTTTGGAGTCGATTTGTGAGAGGATCAATCGAGTTTTTCTCGCTGCACTCCAAGTTTAACACCAAACAGCCCCATATATAGCTATTTTTAGGGTTGCAGCCTCTTTTCTTGTAAAATACCTCTTGTGCCCCTATCAATCTTGAGTAGAACGTGTAATATATAGATAATAGCATTATTTCCAATCAATTCAAATTGATACAACCGGATTTATCTCAATTAATTAACCCAATCAAATCAATTATCTATTTTTGGAAACAGTTTAAATAAATACAAGTTTATCTTCAAATTTTCTATATGATCACGTGTCCAAATCAAGATGATCAAAGAATGAAATATTCTCATAATATTTTCAACTATAATCCCTCAAATTTTCAGCTAATTTGGAGTTGAACCCGTCACTCAAAAAGACACTACAAGTCAACTATCTCACAGACAGACAGTTTTACTGAAGCATTTTGTAGTCAACTTTTAGCTATGATAAAGACCTTAAATCACAAAAGTTTCTTGAGACAAAATGTACCCCTATATGCAATATATAACATATAAAAAATTCAACTCATTCCAAGTAGTATAGGGTACTCAAAAGTGTGACACATCAGCACATCAGAAAGCTGTAACACAGACTTTCACAATCTGATGCGTTTTTGTTCAGCATGGTGTGTGCTCTGTGTTGCATGAAAATAAGATATTATATATTCGTTTTGTAGCTTGAATTATGAGATTTCCAACCATATAAAGATCATGCAATTTGGTTCAATATTGAGCAAGTTATGGGGGTGTGAACATGGGTGAAAAACAGTCCAACACTTAGAAAAATTCAGCAGATTTTTATCACATGAACCCTAATTTTGACCTAATTCAATTTTGATCAAATTGAACAACTTAAAGCATGATTAGGGTCAACTTAATTCAACACCCCTGTCGACGAGTCGCGTCTTTATTACGAAGCCGCTGGTGGTTACGACAAGAAGGGGAGAGTTTTTGGCATGGGGTCAGCTGCCTCCATGTACTACGACAGCCCGTCGTCGCTCGACACTCATCCGCCGAGACATACTCTCCGGGCATAATCACCCGTCTCACCCAGGAGATGGCGAGAGACAGACGGACCTCGCGAAACCCGGGCGAGGTTGGAGGAGCTAGAGAGAGACGAAAGCGTCGGGATGACGGACTAGCGCGAGATGGAGGCGTGGATTACCCGGCGGTTAGGCAAAGCATCCCTCCGGAGGGATGCAACCCGGGTACGAGGCAAAGACAGAGATGACCATTCGATCATGGACCTGGAGGAGGTGACGTGGGTTTAGGTAGTACACCGGGTCTGACTGGGTGACATTGTTTTGATACATTTTTATTTATTTTGGCTTATCGTATCCCCTTTGACATATCGTTTTATTCATTTTTTGACATTTCCCCTTTGACGTATTTTTTGACATATCCCCTTTGATATCGTATTCCCGTTTATATTGTTGTTGTTGATAGCCGGTAGCAATTGTAATGCTACCGGGGAAAATTAAAATTTGTTTTGCGGCGGTGGTTTGGCCGGGCCGCCGCAAAACGACCATAATTTTCTCGTTTAATTTTATTTTTTGCGACGGAATATATCCGTCGCAATATGGTATTTGCGACGGAAAAGGCTCATTTTGCGACGGATATGAAAAGATCTAAAAATAAATAAATTATTTAATAAAAATAAGTTGCGACGGATTATACATTTTTTGCGACGGATTATACATTTTTGCGACGAAATTTTACATGTTTGCGACGGAAATATTCCGTCGCTATTTGTTATTTGCGACGGACTATACATTTTTTTGCGACGAAAATTATAATTTAAAAATAAAATAAAATACGGTAATTATTCGTCGCAAAATCCGTCGCAAATAATTTGCGACGGTTTATCCGTCGCAAAACTGGGGTTTTGCGACTAAAAAATGCGACAAAGAAAAATCGTCGCAAATCCGTCGCAAACTATGGTTTGCGACGGAATAACCCTTGTTTGCGACGGTAATCTTCCGTCGCAAAACTGCTGTTTTTTTGTAGTGAGTTTTTATACTATGTTTCTTGGAATCAATTATACAACGGATAAAACCAATGAGATTCTTAGACAACAAGAAAAGGCAAGAAATCGACTTATAAACTTACAGTTATGTGATATTTGTCTTTTAGATATTTTCACAAATGATTTTGAAACTAATCTTTATAAACTTCGAACCAATGAACTCGGTGGGTTTATAAAACATTATTTATCTAAAATCCCTATTGTAGGAGAAAAATCTCTTCAAAGATTTGAAATAGAATCCAAGGGAGTAGCTATTAACAGTCTTGGCTTCGCTAATAGAATTGTTAAAGAAGAACTCACAAAAATTTGTGATTTATCTAAACAACAGAAAAAATTGAAGAAATTCAATAAGCGTTGTTGTTTAAATGTTATGGATGCACCTACAGAATATGGTTGCATACCACAAACAACTTATAAAAAGGATAAGAAACATTATAAGAAGAAGAAATTCTCTTATAAAATAAAAAATAAACGGTTTAAACCTGGTAAGTATTTTAAACCTCGTCCGAAGATTGACAAGGGAGACAAAAATACTGAAAAAAAGAAATTCTGCCCCAAGGGCAAGAAAAATTGTAGATGTTGGATCTGCAATATTGAGGGTCATTATGCTAATGAATGTCCCAATAAACAAAATTATCCTCATAAGGTTAATAATATTAAAGAAATAATTAAATTAGGGTTCAAACCTATAGAAGATATTTATGACTCTCCTGAAGAAGTCTATATCTTTAGAGAAGTCTTAGATGAAGAATTCTCTGATATCTCTGACTATTCCTCTGATGAATATCGTTATTCTCCTTATGAATACGATTCAGCGGATACAGACTAACTTAGCCATTCAGGAAGAATCCAGGAATGACGAAGAATTAGTAATAACAAGAAATATTACTAATCCAAATTCTATTTACATCAAAGGTGAATTAAAATTTTCCGCTGATATCTCTGACTATTCCTCTGATGAATATCGTTATTCTCCTTATGAATACGATTCAGCGGATACAGACTAACTTAGCCATTCAGGAAGAATCCAGGAATGACGAAGAATTAGTAATAACAAGAAATATTACTAATCCAAATTCTATTTACATCAAAGGTGAATTAAAATTTTCCGGATATAAACAGATAAATTTACATTGCTATGTAGATACTGGCGCTAGTCTTTGTCTAGCATCAAAATTCGTTATACCTAATGAGCATTGGGAAAATGCACCCAATACCATTCCTTTAACGATTGCAAATAAAGAAACACTATATGTTTCTAAAGTTTGTAAAAATCTTAATATAAAAATCGCAGGTAAAATATTTCACATCCTTACGATTTATCAGCAAGAAAATGGCATGGACATTATTCTTGGAAATAACTTCTGTCAATTGTATGGACCATTCACACAATTCACAGATAGAATTATTTTTACTCTTGATAATCAACCAGTGATTATTGGAAAAGTAAGAAAAGCCTTTACCATGGCATAACACGGATTTTTAGAATCCATGAAAAAGAATTCTAAAAAACTTACACCTACACCTATCCCGGTTAGCCCTGAAAAAATCAAATTTTTAGAAGGGGGGGAGATAGAAGAAGTGTGCAAAACAGAGCAAGAATTTAATCAGGAAAACATAAAGTTTAAAAAGATTAACGACTTGTCAGAAAAAGTTTGTGGTGAAAATCCTATAGACCCTAAGAAGTCTAGAAAATGGATGACAGCTACCATAAAACTTATTGATCCAAAGACAATAGTCAAGGTTAAGCCTATGATTTACAGTCCATTGGATAGAGAAAAATTTGGTAAACAAATTCATGAATTATTAGACTTAAAAATTATTAAGCCTAGTAAATCACCTCACATGTCTCCAGCATTCTTAGTTGAGAATGAAGATGAGAAAAGAAGAGGAAAAAAGAGAATGGTTGTCAACTATAAAGCTATTAATATAGCTACAATAAGTGATAGTCATAATCTACCGAATAAAGATGAGCTTCTGACTCTTATAAGAGGAAGAAAATCTTTAGTAGTTTTGATTGTAAATCTGGATTCTGGCAAGTTCTGCTAGATGAAGAAACACAATTACTAACTGCCTTCACTTGTCCTCAAAGACATTATCAATGGAATGTTTTACCTTTTGGGTTAAAACAAGCCCCATCTATTTTTCAAAGACATATGCAAAATGCATTTAGATCCTTTGAAAAATTCTTATGTGTTTACATAGATGACATATTAGTCTTCAGTAATACAAAAAAAGATCACTATATGCTTGTTTAGGTCTGTAAATGAACCTAAGTATTCGATTCGATCCGGAGTATTGGCTCGAAAAAGCTCGATTCGGGCTCGTTTCGTGGGTTCAAACTTCGAGCCGAACCTTACAAATTTGATATTCGGTGGTCGAGCCGAACATGTTCGAACATGTTCGGCTCGGATATCATAAATTCATATACAAGTTCGAGCCGAACATGTTTTTTAAAACCGAGCCGAACATGTTCGATTTTTTTTTTAAAACCCAGTTCGAGCCGAACATGTTCGAACGTTCGACATGTTCGAGCCGAACCGAGCCGAGCTTTTTTCCCCAAATACCAGACCGAACCCGAGCCGAATAATGAAAATATAAGGCTCGGCCATTTCGAGCCAAGCCGAGCCTAAGGTTCGAACACACCGAGCCGAGACGAACCCTGCCAGGGTTCGGTAGGGTTCGGCTCGTTTACAGCCTTATGCATGTTGCATTAGTACTTAAGAAATGTGAAGAATTAGGAATAATCCTTTCTTTAAAAAGACTCAACTCTTTAAAACTAAGATTAACTTCCTTGGACTAGAGATTGATCAAGGTCAACATCGACCTCAGAATCATATTCTGGAACACATACATAAGTTTCCAGATAAAATTGAAAATAAAAAACAATTACAGAGATTTTTAGGTATTTTAACTTACGCTGAAAGTTATATCCCTAAACTAGTTGAAATAAGAAAACCTTTACAAGTTAAACTCAAAGAGAATACACTTTGGAATTGGACAGAGGTTGATACAACCTATGTTAAAAAGGTTAAAAAGAATTTAACTAGCTTTCCAAAGCTATATCATCCTTTACCCGAGGATAAACTGATCATTGAAACCGATGCATCAGAAGAATATTGGGGAGGAATCCTTAAAGCAATTAACACTAAACAAGAGTTAATTTGTAGATATACTTCAGGCAGCTTTAAAAATGCTGAGAAGAATTACCATAGTAATGAGAAAGAATTATTAGCCATAATTCGAGTCATTAAGAAGTTTAGTGCTTATCTCACTCCTAATAGGTTCTTAATTAGGACTGATAACAAAAACTTCACATACTTTTTAAACACCAATATACAAGGTGATAACAAACAAGGAAGACTTGTAAGATGGCAAATGTGGCTGTCAAGATACTGCTTCGACATTGAGCACATCGCAGGTAATAAAAATATATTTGCTGATTTCCTGACCCGTGAATATACAGGTTAAAACCAGAAGATTGACGCAGTCAAAAGCAATGGATGAATTGCAAAAATTGAAGCTGAAAGAAGCCACCATAGACTTAGAACTTTACCGTGATGCCATGTAGACTCCGGTCCTAAGGATAATTACATAACCGTCACATAGTGTGACACTTATCCGTGTAAGTGGGTCAGTCTAACGTACGCATTCTCTAATACACGTCCACGTACAGTCCAAGTGTCTATACACTTCGATAGACGAGATCTATCACTGCCCTTAAAGACAGAAGACATCTAATACGTGCTAGTCTGTTTATACTGACAATGCCCTGTTTAAGAGTACATCAGCCTAGAGACATTTAAGTATCAAACTTATTAAAGTGATTAGAGATCTCATCAACCATAATCGCCTATCATGGTTTCTCTATCATGGTTTAATACTAAGGACGTTATTATATAACAATTCATAATTGGTTCATTAAAAGAACATATTTATGACAACATAAAAGCCATTTAATATATGCATAAACATAAAGAAATAGTAGAAATGATCCGACCCGGTCGGATCCGGTCCAACCTGATTGGGTTTAGGACACTATTCCAACAATCTCCCACTTGGCCTAAAACCAATCACTCGTACACACAAGACCAAGTTGAAACACAAAAATCTCATGCAATACTCGCAACCAGCCCTAGTCGTGAACGGATCACTATCCGTGGGGACTCAGACTATCTTCATATCATGTTCCAAATGACCAAGTCAAAGGAACCACCTCAACACACACACGGATCTCTGACGAGACCCTGGTCCTTGCTTTAAGCAATGAATCCACTTACTATATCAGCTATATAGAAAAGGTGGAAGAACCGTACAAGGTTCAGGAATAAACCTTCTAGATCCATGTACTGCTCCCGCTACGCCTTCAAAGCACTACTGTGTTTTGTCGTAGTTGTAGATTTTACAATGACCCATAGCCAAGAACATTTCCAGCCCACTGTTTCACTTAATCAAAGTGATTGCAAACCCAGACAGTAGCTCCCACTCGCCTTCATAAGACTCATGATATACGTCTGTATAACTATATTTATTCGCTTCCAAGTTTCGTTAAACTTGGAAACCATCCTTAACTTGTTTAAGGATATTCTCGACATTCACCAGATTTACTTTCATACTTGCTCATGACTCTTCATGAAGTATGAACATCTGACATAACTCTTATGATGGTTCCTATCGCAGTAGCAAAGGAAACCTTTCATAATCATCATCTTTCACCTCATCTTCAGGACGAACGTCCTAACATAGATATATCTTGAGAACACTGGCTAGCAGTATCCCCGTCGTGATCTATGCTAAACTCTTTTAGCATCATATCTATCTAGGTAAACCATAATCTAACAGCAGTTAAATCTATCACTATAGATTCTTATTTCTAAAATAAGAACTGCTAATTCAAGTGCTTTCGTAAAGTCCATGAACTACCAAATATTATTTGACTGTGACATGGGGTGATGATTCTTGAAACATTAAGTAAATGTTGGTGTTTTCTTTCAACAACACCATTCTGTTAGGGTGTTTAAACCACATAAGTTCGATGCAAAATACCTTTGGAAGCATAATAATCAGGCAAAACAAACTCTAATCCCTTATCTGTTCTCAAAACTTTAACATTCTTATTGAACTAAGTTTGTACCATGTTACAAAACTGTTGTACTAAACCTCTGACTTCAGCCTTAGTTTTTAGCATAAAAATCCAACAAAATCTACTAAAATCATCAACCACGGTAAGAAAAATATCTATGTCCATAAATACCAGTGACCATATAAGGCCCCCAAATATCCATATGGACTAAATCAAATAAGTCTTTTGACACAGATTGACTAATAGGAAAACTATGTCTCTGTTGCTAGGCCAGTGGACATACATCACATTTATGACCTTCAAGAAGCTTAACTTGATCATGATCTTGTTTAATGATCTTCAGCCTCTGGTCCGATGGATGCCCCATCCTATAATGCCAGGGCCGGCCCTCATGTGAGGTCGGAGAGACGGCCGTCTTAAACCCAACGGTGCCGGGAGGGCCCAACGGTACATGTTTCGCTAAAAGAAAAAAAAATTCCGTGTAAATTCAATCTGATCCAACCTAATATAATATGTTTTTTTTTATAAAGGCCTAAATTTCTTTTTTACTCCAATCGATAAAGATCCCAATAAAAAAAATTACTTGACCCAAAAAAAAATGAGACATACAAACAAGTTTTATTAATTTTTTTTGTTTGGAAAACTATAGAAATTATAAAGACTACTTTGTAGGCATGTTTTGATGCTATCAATAAATTGAATTTTGTATTTACGGATGTTAAAAACGCGATAAGTATGTTTTATAAAAAAAAAACAACTTCAACTAAAAGGCCCAATTTGGGAAATTGACCTTAAACCCAAAAAATGCCAGGGCCGGCCCTGTATAATGCCATATCATATCAGAAGAACCAGTAGATTGAACAATATTAACAGACTGATTATAACATGATTTATCAGCTTTCAAAATGTAAAGTCCCTTGATCAATTCAGCTGAACCAATACTCTTTAGTGTGATCATATCATGTATGACACAACAATCCATAAAAAACTTTACATTATAGGCTCTAGACCTAATCAACTTACTAATAGACATCAAATTGATGGTGAATTCTTGAACACAAAGAACATTTTCTAGTACTTGATCCGTATTCACTTTGACTTGGCCAATATGAGTGATCTTTGTACCCTTACCATTTGGCAAGGTTACAAACATATTCTGAACTGTTTGACAATTAGCAAACAAGGCCTTGTCAAATATTATATGATCAGTAGCACCAGAATCTACAATCCATTCATAATTAGGATACTTAGACAAACCTGAGTCTGTACTACCAAAATCGGTAGACAGAACAACATAATTAACAGCAGAAAAACAGCATCATAACCGCCTTGTGCAATAGAACCAGCTTTTAAAATGTTGAAGATCTGCTGGTACTTTTCTTGTGTGACTGGTGCCTTCAGATAAGTAGATGTATGTTGTGATCCAGACTGAGGATCCTTCCAAGAATCACCATCAGTAGACACATTATTTGCAAAAGATCTACCTCTGACTCTGCCTCTAAAGTTAGGAGGATACCCATGTTTTATAGCACCTATCTACTGTGCCCGGCCATACCACAGTGAGTGCATTGTGGTTTTTTTATTCCTATTATTATAGTTCTTCCTAAAAGTATTAGGAGCATTTTGGCCTTGATTTTGGGCTGCTAAGGCATTCTTCTCCATACTGTTAATGGCATTACTACCAAGAACACTAGATGAATTAGCATATGTATGCCCAGAAGTGTAGTGCTGCTGTCTTTCTTGTTTAAGAGCCATATAGGAAACATTCTTGATAGAAGGGAAAGGAAAAATCATTAAAACTTGAGATTTCATAGTAGCAAAGTTATCATTTAGACCTTTTAGAAAATGAATTACATGATTTCTCTCATTATGCTCTCTATACCATTCTTGCCCACAATGACAAGTAAGATGAGGAGTAAGTACCCAGTAGCTGATCCTAAAGGGTCTTGAATTTGGCAAAGTATTCCGTAACAAAAGAATCTCCCTGCTTCATTGCCTGGATTTCATCTACTAAATCAGACAATCTATCAGCATCACCTCCTCCATACCGATCTTCAAGATCATCCCATATGTATTTTGCAGTAGGATAACACATTACTTTGCGCAATGTGTTTAGAAACTGAGTTGGCCAACCATGCCTTGACCATACTATTATTTTGATTCCATAGCTTAAAATTCGGATCATTGGTTGTAGGCTTGACAACCATTCTATCAAAGAAACCAGTCTTGTTTTTAGAAGATAACGCATTCAACACAGCAATCTTCTAAGTATGGTAATTTGTCTCATCAAGAATCGGTTGAACCAAGATAAACGCAGGTCTTTCACTGGGATGCAACACCATATCACGAGGGATAACTGGAGCTTGAACTTGATTGTTATTCATGACTGCTTCTATGCGAGGCACCAAGAAGGTAAAAAAATAGGAAAACCAACAAGAACGAAGCGGAGAAGTAATCAAGAACCTCATGGCTCTGATACCATGATGAAATTATACAAGTTCTTGATTGAAGAACACTAAGAACAACAAGAACAATTCGAATTTGGAATAAAGCGGGGAAAGTGGACTAAGAATTCATTGATCGTTTGAGGTTAATTCTTTAATCTAAAGTTACAATGATGAAATTAACAATATAAATAGGTGGAAGGAAGCTGTAGTTGTAACTAGAATCAGATACAACTGATCCTATTAACTGCTTTAAGTGTAACAGAATTCTAAATAGGTATTCGCCCTAATGCCCCAACGAATTTTATTGCTGCTGTTGTTTATGTGTGGTTTAGCCTTGAGTTCAGATTGCCGCTTGAGCTTCTAATACTTCAATAGATTCGTTGGAGAGTCCAAGTGGCCTATACTCCAATTGTTTCTTCTAGCATTCTTGTCCAACATGTTAGAAGTTGTTCATGCTAATCCAATAAGTGTTGAGCCACCTCGTCTGAGGCTATCTGTAGACTTTTCTTGGTATCAAGACGTATACACATATCATATGACGTTCGTTGGTCTGATGGTGGTTCTGGTGATATATATTTAATGATGAGCTGGGTTACGTTGTGGATTTCTAGTTTCTGTTTTTTTTAACTACTTTAAGTTATTTCCAAATCACTAAAATAATTAAGTTGGATGTTGTATGTTTGGATGGATTACGTTTTGTTTCAAAGAAGTCTTTTATTATTTTAAATGATTTGTCTAGAAAGCTGAGTTTGACGTTTTAGCTTCCGCACAGTTATTGTAGCATGAGGCACCTCCGTCCTAAAATGTAAATTCATTTAACGTTTTTGTTTTGTCCTATAATGTAAGTCCGTTTAGCAAACCAATAAAATATTTATTATATTTTTCTTCTTTATAAAGATCAATATATATGAATAAACGGGTCAATTTCATATATAAATATGTACTTAAAAATATTTCAATATAATATTTTTTAACGGTTCTGGTGACGAATTTCTTTGAAGGTGCAGCCGCCCCTGGACTTCACCCTGCGAGGTATTACCATACAGCAATTAAAACCTCAATTTTAAAAGTCAACCTACGACAAAAAAAACTCTATATTTTAGTACCATATAACATATAATAAACAGAAGATATAATTTATTTATTCAAATATGATTGGTTAATTTGGTTTAGACAGTATTTTATCAAAGCATATTGGCTTGATTCCGAATAGTGACCAACGATGCACATCATGCACTTGTATTTAATTAATCCGATGCTAGGAGACAAACAGCAGTTAAATTAGCACAATCCAGGGGTCACCTTATATTTATTTAAAACCAAATTTTGTGTTATACAAAAAAAATTATGTTTATGTTTTTATATTATTTTATTAAAAGAGAAAAATAACTTTTTAATTTGCTTGAATGATTGTCAGTTCATTATTTAAAAGCAACGGTGTTTATAAAATATATCTTCAGTAGCTTTAGCATGCAATGCACAGAAAAACATTGATTTAAAATTTTAGTAAAAAGAAGTGTTAGTAATGATTTAGTAAGAGTATATTTGACTAATTGTGTATCTTATGTAACTAGGGTTTTCCTCTTGTAACTATAAATACTTGTAATTATTGGAATAGAAGACAAGAACTTTTTTTCGATTATCCGGAGTTTAACATGGTATCAGAGCGACTCTCAATGAGAGATTGATTTTTTTTTAGCTCTTTCGATCCTCCTTTTTTTTCGTTCTAAAAAAACAAAAAAAAAGACGCACAGATACACAGCAACGCAGAAAAACAAAAACACAACCATTGCAAACCCTAGTTCATCGTTCCTGTACTTTTATTTTCACCATGAGTGGTCCAAATGCTGCTGCACCAAAGACACCACGGTATGAACCTTTTTCTGACTATTATCTTCATCCCAGTGAAGGTACCGGCTCGGTAATCAGTCCGGTCATGTTGAAGGGCGATAATTACGAAGAGTGGTCTCGTTCTATTCGCAATAATCTCCATGCGAAAAACAAACTTGTCTTTATTGATGGTACCATCAAACCCCCTGCCGCTACCTCCCCCGACTATGATCAATGGGGTATTGTCAATTCCATGCTTGTTGCGTCGATTGTCAATACTCTCGACGTTAATATCCGTTCTTATGTTCGGTACCCGGAGCACGTTAAGGATTTATGGGATGACCTACGTGATAGGTATTCCATGGGAAATGGCCCTCGAATTTTGGAGTTAAAATCTCAGATTGTTGATTGCGAGCAACGAGGTCGTTCCGTTGCTACATATTATGTTGATATGCGGCGTTTGCAAGATGATCTAGCCGCCATTGAAAAGCTTCCAACTTGCACCTGTGCTGCGGCTACAGAATACTTGCAATTGCAAGAGAATGAAGCTCTTCATCAGTTTTTTATAGGCCTTGATCCGAAGCGGTTCGGCAATTGTGTTTCTACGTTACTCATGATGGAGCCTCTGCCGTCCATCAATGTTGCTTATGCCAAAGTGATTGCTGAAGAGCGGTAGCAGACTGTGTCTGAGGGTCGTGACGTACCGCGTCCGGATGCTATCGGGTTTGCTGCCGGTGGTTCTTCATCTTCTCGCACTACCCGGCCTGCTGCTGGTGATGATCATCGCACTTGTCTGCATTGCGGTAAATCTGGTCATGAAAAAGAGAATTGCTTCGAGATCATTGGTTACCCAGAATGGTATCGTGGACGTGGAGCTGCTGCTGGTTCTCGTGGTGGCCGGAATCAGCGTGGCGGTGGTCAAACAGGCCGTGGAGGGGGCCGTGGCGGTTCAGCAGGTCAGGCCCCTCGTAATTTTTCTTCTCACGTTGCCAATCAGTGGGCTGGGGATTCGAATGTTGGTGATCTTGATCGAGCTAATTTTCCTCCGCTTACGGATGATCAATGGAACCAACTTCTTCACGCAGTTAAGAATATTAAACTAGCTGGTGCTTCTTCTGAAAAAATAACGGGTACGTATGCTTCTGATGATTGGATAATTGACACGGGTGCTTCCAATCATATGTCGGGTAATCTTGCTTTATTTACCAATTTATCTGATTTATCTTCTTCTGTCGGCCTGCCCAATGGAAAGACTCTTACGGCCACCAAACAGGGCCGAGTTGTGTTCAATGATTTGGTTCTTGATAATGTCCTTTACGTACCCTCTATGGAATGAAATTTGCTCTCGGTTTCTCATTTAATTGAAGCTCGCCAATGTATTGTTATTTTTGCTGACAAACTTTGTCTTATTCAGGACCGCACTTCAAGGAACCTGATTGGAGTGGGGGTGCCATCTAGCGGGGTCTATCTCTTCCGACCGATTTCTGCTTCAGTTATTCAGACGCATGTAGTGACGGCTACTGGCTCTGGTTTATTATGGCATCAGCGTTTAGGTCATCCATCGCTGACGGTTGTTTCTTCTTTACCCGGTGTAGTTTCTAGGAATTTCAATAAAGGTTGTGCTCTTGATTGCCAGGTGTGTGCTATGAGCAAACAACCTGGTAGTTAATTTTCTGTTAGTACCAACCGCGTTACTGCTATTTTTGATTTAATTCACTGTGACATTTGGGGACCCAATAAGGTTTTATCTAGTTGTGATGCACGTTTTTTCCTTACTATTGTCGATGATTATTCATGGGTTACTTGGGTGTTTTTGATGATTGGTAAACATGAGGTTGGTCAGTTGATTCGTGATTTTTATAAAATGGTTAAAACTCAGTTTCATAAATGGATTTCTGCGAAGTGACAAAGGTCTGGAATTTATTGGTTTACGTCTGTTTTTTTGCTGAGAAAGGCATAGTTCATCACACTTCTTGCGTTGACACTGCACAACAAAATGGGCGTGTCGAACGCAAGCACCGTCATATTCTCAATGTGGCTCGGGCTTTACGTTTCCAGGCTAAATTGCCTCGTTATTTTTGGGGAGAATGTGTTCTTACGGCTGCTCACTTGATTAATTTGACACTTATTCCCCTTTTGGAAAAACACCGTATGAATGTCTTATTGGGCTACCACCTTCCTATGCTTCTCTCCGAGTGTTTGGGTGTCTATGCTATGCGTTTAATCGTCCTCGTATTAAGGATAAGTTTGATTCTAGGTCCCGCCGTTGTATTTTTGTTGGTTATCCGTTCGGTCAAAAGGGTTGACGTTTGTATGATCTTGCTATGCAGGAGTTTTTTGTTAGTCGTGATGTCCAGTTTGTTGAGGATACGTTTCCGTTTCTTGCCTCCCTTCCTGATCATTCCCGCCTTCAATGGGAATTTATTTTAATCAGCCTCCGTTGTGGGATGATGATGATGACCCGGTTATGCCTTCCCCTCCGGTTTCCACTGCTACTGATTCCAGGGGGAGTGATCATGTTACTCATTCGGATACCCCTCCTCAGCAAGAGCCTCTGAGTTATGGTTTACGGTCCAAAACTCCTTCCCTCAAGCTTCGCGATTATGTTACTCATACAGTCCTTCAACGGAATATAGACCCCCCCTGCTCCGCTTGTGCACCCCGCTTCTTCAGGCTCCTCAGGTAAACCTGTTGACATTTCTTGTTTTATGCATTATAATAATTTTTCTCCACGCCACCAGTGTTTTTTGGCAGCTATCTCACAGGTTAAGGAGCCTGCTACTTTTCACGAGGCCGTCCGCTCCACGGGGCCGTCCGCTCCACTGGTTGGTGTCGTGCAATGTAGAAAGAGATTGATGCGCTTGAGCGTAACGGTACTTGGACTTTGACCGATTTGCCTTCCGGAAAGCGTGATACAGTAGTGGTTGGGTCTATAAGATTAAGTACACCTCTACTGGTGCGGTTGAGCGCCTTAAAGCTCGCCTAGTTGTTCATGGCAATCGCCAGGTGGCTGGTGTGGATTATCATGAGACTTTTGGTCCGGTCGCTAAGATGGGGACGGTTCGGGTTCTCCTTTCTGTTGATGCGGTCCTTAATTAGGAAGTACGTCAAATGGATGTTCACAATGCCCTCATGCATGGTGACTTGACCGAGGAGGTTTATATGCGCCTTCCTCCGGGTTATCATTGTTCTTCTCTCGAGAAAGTTTGTCGTCTTCATAAATCTCTATATGGTTTGAGGCAGGCTCCCCGCCAATGGTTCGCAAAGCTTTATGCTGCTCTGAAGTCTTATGGATTTACTCAGTCCTATGTGGATTATTCATTGTTTAGCTATGTTCGCGATGGCTGTTCTCTTCATGTGTTTGTCTATGTCGATGATTTAATTATTGCTGGCTCTTCCTCTGCGGTGATTGCTCGGTTTCAGCACTACTTGCACTCTTGTTTTCATAAGAAGGACTTGGGCCTGTTGAAGTATTTTCTGGGTGTGGAGGTCGCCCGTGGACCGGAAGGGATTTTTCTCTCTCAGCGCAAGTATATCTTAGATTTTTTAACTGATGCTCGGATGCGGCCCATTGATACACCTATGGAGCAAAATCATCATCTTGATGTGTTGTCCGGGGCCGACTTCCCTCGTCCCGATCAGTATCATCGTCTTGTCGGCCGGTTGTTTTATCTTTCTGTTACTCGTCCTGAGTTGAGTTACGTTGTTCATACTCTGGCTCAGATCTTGAGTCGACCCTTGGTCCATCATTGGGATGCTGCTTTGCATGTTCTTCGCTACCTTAAGGGTCATCCCAGCCCGGGAGTTTTCCTTGGCTGAGCGGCATGTCCTCTTACTCGTCGTTCTTTGACTTGTTATTTGGTGTTTCTTGGTCATTCTCCCATTTCTTGGAAGACTAAGAAGCAGGCTTCGGTTTCTCGCTCCTCTGCTGAGGCTGAATACCACGCTATGGCTGTCACTACTTGTGAGTTGAAGTGACTAATAGGAACAAGGTTACCTCCAAGTGTAATTTCTTAAAATGAGACTATATGATATTCTTTATATGTCTCACAAAATTCACCGATCATGCCAGAATACAAATGATCAAATACATTATAGACCACATGTTTCTCTATGTTCATAATATGAACACTCTGAACATGAAAAGTGTATTTAATTACACTATCATAAGTAGAAATCACCCAAGACAACATGAAAATCATAATATCAGTAATCCAAACTGATATATAAACCAACACTAATAACCCAATTTCTATTATGAAAAGTACGCACTGAACAAATTTTATTATATGTCATTGAGGACAATTCTATCATTAAGGTGGTCAAAATAAATTTTATCTTTAATGGAAATGCATATCTAAATTGGTTTAATTTTATTTTAAGAGCACCAACATAAACGTTTGATTCGCTAAAGTGCTCATAAATCAACCCATCAGTTGATAATTGTGATTCCGTAGTGAGAGGTGGAGCACCTATACGAATTACAAGATCCTAACCATTGCATTCCAAAATTAATCATATGAGTTGCCTTAGACAGAATCAACCAATGTTAATTCTTTTAAAAGTAAATTCACGGCCTTCCTGTGGGTAGAGGCCGTAAACACTACATAGAATATACTATCATAAAAAATAAGACTGGAGAATTAACTGTATAGAATGAGACTATCTGTACCTGTGGTCATAAGATAAATCCCCTCGTATTTATGCTAATTTCCATCTTATTTCAATTCATCTCATAAAGATATTTGCCTCCCTATGGGGCCGGGCATTATCAGAATGAACTAATTGGTCAAAAATGTATAAGTCACACATGTAATCACTAAACAATATGTGATTAATCGTTGCATTACTTCTCATGCATTCCGGATGATGTGGCTACTCCAAGAGATACAAGAGAAGTAATATCTTAATATGACACATACAGTTTGATTATATAGTCTTCATTTAATACAATCAATCAAATTATGTATGTTAATAACGATATGGAAAACTACAACCCTGATTAATCAAACCAGTTAATTATCAAGTTCCACCAAATGTACAAACAAGATATTCACTCATGTATGTCAATAAACCCTTTAGTTGTAGCTAAAATATGCATCAATTGATCCCTAAACATGATGCGATCAATTTCGTCAATTTAATCACCAACAATATGTGATTAAGTATTTTGTCAATCATTGAGCTGCTGTGGCTACACTCAAAATCGACCGTATGACGTGACATATTTTAGAAGTTACTAAATAAGGGTAAATACAAATATATTTCTTATATCGACGCATCATTTAATCGAACCATTTGTCAATTCAACTGAATATCGATGAATTTTCAATCACTTCACATAATGTGATCAATACTTTTATGCATCATCACGTCAGGCTGCTGTGGCTACACCTAATGCCAAGGTCAACTAAACCTTATGTTGACATAAAATGTGCAATTTGCTACTTAAATATGGTTCAAGTATACATGTCTATTGCCTTACAAAAATCGCAACCTAAATAGTTTCACGATCTAATCACTAACATAATACGACTAGTCTTCATATGCAACTAATCTTTTCATATGCCGCACTAGCTATAATAAACATAATGTGATTAATGTCATTATACGTGACACAACGGTTAAAATAATATCTTCAATCTCTCACAAAAGTATGTATACACATATCGAAGCAAAATTAAATTGCTACAACAGAGAAGTACCAACATTACTTGTCATTGAATTCTATACGACTAGTACTTTATGTATCACAATTTATCGCATACCAAAATGAGATAAGTAGCTATTTACGCAATGCGCATTTGATCAATATAATCTTCCATAATTACAAAATTATCTACATATACAAAGTAAGAACAATAATAAATAGACATAATAATCAACTAAATGGAAGATTAATAATTACAAAATGAGTTTCACACAAAGTTATATCAAATTCAGTACAAATTAGTCACTTAACTAAATGTGACTGAGCTTAAGCTCATACCCTAGTGGTAATCCACTAAGGTCTCTCCAGCGGGACGTCCAGGGTTCGAATCCCCTCCTCCTCCTTTTGTTTCCGGGGAAAAAAAAAAAAAACTAATTGTGACTACTACTCGATGTACTCTTCGTTTTTTTTTTTAAAACAATCTATATGATACCAAAATGTTAAATTAATATAATCCTTTATGTACATGAAAAGAAAAATCACATAAAACACGCAGCAAATAAAGTTGCCAATTTTATTTATTATGTCTCCAAATTGGGCTTATAACACAACAACCAATAGACCTATTATTCTAAAATGGTCCCGGTTATTCTTATGTGAAGATAATAACATTTTAAATTAAAATTATAAACAGCCCATGTAAAAAGAGACATTGGTAAATCAGGCCACTGCAATGTCTGATTTTTTTTTTCAGGTCAATTATTTTCTGACATTTTTTTCAGGTTCCCCGTCCAAATTTGGACGATTTCGTCCAAATACAGTCAACCCGTCCAAATTGGGATTTCTTTTCGTCAAAATCCATTCACTGACCAAAATGGACGAATTCCGTCCAAATTTAGACGGAATTCGTCCAAATTTGGACGGAACCCCCAAATTTGGACGGAACTTTTATTTTGCTCATCACCCTTGTTCTTTGGCCATACTTCTTCATCCATCTGTTGCTTCTTCTTTATCATCTGCCGAAGAAGCATAATAGATGATTGCACATGTGATTCACAACCCATCTTTCTCATTAATCCATCCTTTCTCTTCCTGTACCTCTCCCTTCTTCTTCTTTTATCCTTCTCAATCATTTCCATGTTCAACTTTGCAGCATCCATTACATTTTCTTCTTCTTCTTCTTCTTCTTTTTTATTTTTATTTTTTTTTAATGTTCTTCTGTCCAAATCAAAATATAAAAACATCAACAAATATTCTTAATAATTATTAAATGAGCAGTATATATATTGTTATCATCCTATCTCAAAAAAAATCCCAAATTTTATCAACATAGATTCAAATCTTTGGGCTGAGCTGAATTTGGATCTATAGGAAAAAGAAGGAAGAAAAGTGAAATGTGAGGGGTTTTGGACGGAATTCGTCCATTTTGGTCAGTGAATGAATTTTGACGAAAAGAAATCCAAATTTGGACGGGTTGACTTTATTTGGACGGAGAACCTGAAAAAAAATGTCATAAAATAATTGAACTGAAAAAAAAATGTCAGACGTTACAATGGCCTGATTTACCAATGTCTCCATCATGTAAAAAGAAGGCTATCCAGCTTGACAGTTCAACTAATTAGAAGGGAAAACCTAGAATACATAAAAGCGCCGCCGAATTGCTCTGTTCATCCCTTACCACCACACGGTACAAAAACCATGGCAGAAAACACCAGATCGGTGGAAAACGAGCCACACCGCTGCCATACCAAATGAATCAATCGCCCTTTCATCTTCCTACGAAGAAGAAAACTACCGCCGCCACTCTCTTTTTGTTCTCACAACGCTACCACACGGCTGCCAATACAGCCTCGATGCTACCAATGGTGAGAACGATGATGAAAGCTCAGCGAAAATGGCTACCAACGCAGCCTTGACATGGCGTTGATTCATCCATAACCACCGCAAATGGCGGTAGCTGATGGCTGCGGTTTTTTTTAATGACTGCCATACAACCTTCATCTCGGGGACGGTGGCGGGGCGGTGCGGTGAGATTGACAACCAACATAGGGCTAAATTACAATTTTGGTCCTTTAACTAGACACTTTTTTGATTTTGGTCCTGGTTTTTCTCCGGCTACAATTTTAGTCCTGTAAGTGGTCTTTTTTTTGCAAAAATAGTCCTGAACGCCGGAAAGACCACTTACAGGACTAAAATTGTCGCCGGAAAGACCACTTACAGGACTAAAATTGTCGCCAGAAAAGACCAATTTTAGTCCTGTAAGTGGTCTTTCCGGCGTTCAGGACTATTTTTGCAAAAAAAAAGACCACTTACAGGATTAAAATTGTCGCCGGAGAAAAACTAGGACCAAAATCGAAAAACGTGTCTAGTTAGAGGACCAAAATTGTAATTTAGCCACCAACATAGCCTTCACACGGCAGGAAACAAAATATTTTTGGGTTTAATTGAAATACACAATGAATATAGACTGCCAATCAGGATTCGAAAACCATATCCACTCACAGAGTTTGAATCAATTATGAGAAACAATTATTCGATGCAGTATGAATAATTTCCATTTCGATGAAGCAAATAACATGAATAGTAGACCGGCTCTGATACTAAATGAGGGAAAACAATAGATCTAAAATACCTGAATAAGCGGAAGAAATCAACAGGACCGTTTCTACATCCATTGTTATTGACTTCGTCTTTGTTTGCCGCCAGGATCCAAACCTTAGAATAGAAAAGGAGATGAACTCCATATGCACAGTGATGACGGCATATGGTGCTATTAGGTCTTCTGGTCTATGCCTAATTGGCAAGACATAGGATCTAAAATATTATGAAATATTCTGGAATGAAAACCATAATCATCATAGGATTTCCCATAATACCTTTAGTTAAATAATAAACTAATAATATATTGTGAGAAATGCCTATAAGGACGTTATTATATTTTGAACAGTCATTAAGGACACCAATATTTATATAAGACAATAAGGACAAAAATTATAGGGATTGGACAGTTTTACCCTTTCCCTACAAAATTAACCCATCTCCTATCTGTTTCTCCTTTTCAGTTAGAAAAAGTTTCAATCCCCGGAAAGAAAAATCCATCGGTCAAATCATACTCCATGGCTGATTCCGTCAGGAATTCCTTCCAATTCTTGGCCCAATATAGAGACTCTGCTCTTGCTTAACTTTAGGTTCATTATAACCGTAACATGTTTAGTAGAGCCCCACATGGAGAGCTTGCTCTTGCTTATGTCAACGAGTACCAAGCCATGTTTAGTAGAGCCAACATGGGGAGCCTGCTTAATATTGACAAACCGAAAATTATCCATTATTATATCCCGTGGATAGAGATTGTTAACCAGCCTGACATATGTTCACTGTTTTTGCCCATTAACAAGTATCATAGATAAATTGATTTTATATATTAGAGCAAGTACCATGTTTATGAACAAATATAATTTTATAGGCATGTTATCTAGACCATATAATAGGCCTGAATCTTTTGAAATACCAGCTAAAAACAAGAACATAACCATATTTCATTATAACCCCTAAAACATGATTTTCTAACATCAACAAATAAGGAAATCTGCACCAAATTAATATCCATACATATTCGGAAACAAACTATAACCAGAACATTTAGACTTACTGCAAATTCGTAAAACATAAGGGAAGTATCCGGCTAGCTGGTACTCAGTCTGCTGCTGAGCCGGTGGTCAGAAAACAGTTTGGTTCAAAACATAACATTCTATCTTACATCATGAGTAACTAAGGCACATACCCGATATATAAAACATTGGAATGCAAAAAACAGAAGCATGTAGCAAGAATATTACCAAAACACTCAATTGCTTATAAGTGATGTAAAATTTTTGATTCTTGAGTCCCTGCCAAGATAAATAAGGGAAAGACCAGCAAGACTTGCTTCTTCTATCATAAAATACTCCTCACCTACCATAAGGTTTAATATAACAAACTTTAATAATCAAAACCCCAAACTTAACCTATTAGAAAAACATGCTTAGAATTTTAAGAAAACTAAACTAAAACTTACAACACTCTGGAAGGGATGAAAACTTAGGTTGATACAAGCTAGAAATGCAGCAGAGTTTCCTTACAACATGGAAGAGAAAGATGTAACCAATGGTAGAAAGGATAGGTAATTATAAGAGAAACTTGAAGAACCTTGAATGTTGTTGTTGTTCATCGAAACTGGAAGGCCAAAGGGAGTCCTTAATGCACCATTAACTCACTGAACTTGAAAGAGTGCTAATATTTACTTTGGAGTTGCCAGCTCGCCGGTACTATAGCCCCACCCCCGAGCCGGTGACAAACTTTCTACTGGGACTCACTTGATGTATTTCATATGTATTTAAAACAAAAGTGATACATTAACGCTTATCCTTAATTAGTAATATATGACGTATCTCGTATGTGATTTGACTTGTAAGTGACGTATCAGCTAAATTAAACTCAGGATATTATATCACCATAATATAAAGGAGTTCACGGTTATTAAGCCTCTTTGACCAAAGTTCTTGTTTATATAATTTTTTCGGAAAAAGTTCTTGCTCAAAAGACTCTCGCCCAACCTTTTCTCCTAACTTGCCCAAAATACCTTTTAACATGTTTAAACATGTTACACGTGTTTGAAAATGTTTGAACATGTTTGAACATGTTACACCCAAAAAGTTCAAACATGTTTGAGCATGTTACATGAGTTTGAACATGTTTGAACATGTTACACGGATTTGAGCATGTTTGAACATGTTACACCCAAAAAGTTTGAACATGTTACACGAACATGCGTTACACGAGTTTGAATATGTTTAAACCCAAATTAAACCCATTCACTCCCAAATCGCCCATTCAAACCCATGAAATCAAACACGTTTGAACAGAAAAACGAGCTTGAACTCGTGTGATTTGTGAACAGAAAAACGAGTTAATGGAGAAAGAAGAAGAAGGAAGAAAAAGAAATTAGAAGAAGAGAAATAGTTCGAGCCGGAATCACACCCATTCGAACCAAAATCATGTCCATTCGAACCCAAATCACACCCATTCGAACCCAAATCACCCAACTGGAATCTTGCCGGAACACCCATTCGAGCATGAAGAAAGAAAGAAGACGAAGGAAGAAGAAGAAAGAAGAAAGTAGAAGGAGGAAGAAGGAAGAACACAAATAAAACGAGTTGGAATGTTTCTTAGAAGAAGAAGGAGGAGGAAAAGGAGAAGGAGGAGGAAGAAGAAGAAGAAAAAGAGAAGTAGATGTTGAAATAGTGTCCTAAACCCAATCCGGTTAGACTGGATCCGACTGGGTCGGATCATTTCTGCTATTTATTTATATTTATACATATATTAAATGGCTTTCTGTTATTATATATTTGTTCGTTTAACGGACCAATTATGACATTATATATATGATAACGTCCTCAGTGTCAAACTGTGAAAGAAAAACCATGATAGTGATTATGGTTGATGAGAGCTCGACTCACTTTAAAAGGTTTGATACTTAAATTGTTAGGAAATCTAAGCGGGAACGCAGCGGAATTCAAAATTTTATTTCCTATCGACCCAAGATCGACTTCGTTTAAGCAATAAACAAATAAGCTAAAGACGGTGGTTACCTTGGTTGATCTATAAGATCGACGCTTTGACCGTCTAAGGAGAGTAGTTCTGCATAGAGCCGCCCAAGTGTTCGTCCTCTACCGCTAGTCCACACGAGCACCCCGCCGGAATCCCATCATGGATTGCTATTGGAAAACTCCGGTTGCTAGACCGGCCTTTTTCCCCTCTCTCCAACTCTCCAAAAGATGCTCTCTATTTTACACAAGAACTATTAGTTCTTGGAATTGTGATGATCTAAAGAGCTTGACACCCACCTCCCTTTTATAATGGATGTGGCGCCCCAAGAGGTGTGGAGGAGAAGAAAACATTTTTCCAATAAAATAAGGAAAATATAATTGATTGATTTATCTCATTTATTACAATATCTCATATTAAATAAATCTAGGATATTGTCAATATCTTATATTGAATATTCCCAAGATATTGTCAATATCTAATATTGATTATCTTTATTTTATTACCATAAATCAATTTACACATGTGTATATATCACATATATATTACACAAATAAATCTATATATTATATATATATCCACACACATTTGGTGCGCATGCAAATCTCCAATTTGCATTGATGCGCCACATGCATGCTTATATATATATATATATATATATATATATATATATATATATATATATATTATATATATATATAATATTAATATAATATTAATATTTGGTAATAATTAATTAAATTGCACAATCCAAGTGTATCTTATACACAATAATATATGCGCCCCCTTTAGCCATTTATTGGCTTCCGGAATATTCTTTAATTAATATAATATTATTAATATCTTGTATTTAATTTATTCATAATAAATAAATACCACCATATTAATTTACCACTATAACCTTTATAGTCTCGAGATAAACTTTCCTTATTTGGTTATCATCTATAACCACATTTTAATCCGGCTAGATGTTCTTATGTGTGTGACCCGATAGGCTTCCGAATATGTTGGCCGTAGACACAAAGTGTAAATTACGAAAATGCCCTTCATGCCTAACGATCACGGGATAGCGTCTAGCAACACACCGTGACCCCCAATCATCGGAAGAGTCAAATGCAATGACTACTACCTTTCATGTGAAACAGTTACCGTGTAACTTACAATCCTATCGCCGTAATAATATCCATACGGTCGTTAGTCGAGTGTCAAAACATCAACGACCGTATCTTATAATCTGGATATCATGCTCTCTCGAAGTAACTCACTTACTTCCACTTTGCAAAGATTCACGAGAGTAAGACATTCCTTATAAGAAGGCCATTTCGGATATTCGATCCCAATCATAGGATACGCGATTCCCGGACGACCAATCATGTATACTCCGCATGCTTCAATATCATACCCAATCACTACCGCATGATCGCCCTGTGGCTAGGGGAAACCTCAATAGTGTCAAAGCATGACAATCCACACCGTGATGCCATGAAGACTCCGGTCCTAAAGATAATTACACAACCGCCACATAGTGTGACACTTATCCGTGTAAGTGGGTCAGTCTAACAAACGCATTCTCTAATACACGTCCACGTACAGTCCAAGTGTCTCTACACTTCGATAGACGAGATCTATCCCTGCCCTAAAGACAGAAGACATCTAATACGTGCTAGCCTCGTTCATACTATCAATGCCCCGTTTAATAGTACATCAGCCTAGAGACATTTAAGTATCAAACTTATTAAAGTGATTAGAGATCTCATCAACCATAATCGCCTATCATGGTTTCTCTATCACAGTTTAATACTAAGGACGTTATCATATAACAATTCATAATTGGTTCTTTAGAAGAACAGATATATGACAACATAAAAGCCATTTAATATATGTACAAACATAAAGAAATAGTAGAAATGATCCGACCCGGTCGGATCCGATCCAACCCGATTGGGTTTAGGACACTATCCCAACATAAATGTCTCTAGTCGTATGTACTATTAAATGGGACATTAATAGTACGATTAGACTAGCACGTATTAGATGTCTTCTATCTTATTGAAAGTAGGGATAAATCTCGTCTATCAAAGTGTAGGGACACTTGGACTGTACGTGGACGTGTATTAGAGAATGCATACGTTAGACTGACCCACTTTATTAACTATCGCACTATGTGGCGGTTGTGTAATTATCCTAAGACCGGAGTCTTCATGACATCGCGGTGTGGATTCTCATACTTTGGCACTATTGAGGTTTCCCCTAGCCATGGGGCGATCATGCGGTAGTGATTGAGTGTGATACTGAAGCATGCGTAGGATTCATGTCGCTCGTGCGGAAATCGTGTATCCTATGATTAGGAGTAAATACCCGAAAGAGCCTTCTTATAAGGAATGTCTTATTCTCGATAGTCTTGCAAAGCGGAAGTAATATATTACTTCGAGAGAGTAGGATATTCAGATTATAAGATACGGTCATTGATGTTTGACACTCGACATACGACGACCGTATGGATATTATAACAGCGATATGATTATATTTACGCGGTAACCGTTTCACATGAAATGTAGTAGTCATTGCATTTGACTATTCCGATGATTGGGGATCACGGTGTGTTGCTAGATGCTATTCCGTGATCGTTAGGTATGAAGGGCCTTTTTGTTATTGCACTTTGTGTCTACGACCAACATATTCGGAAGCCTATCAGGTCACACACATAAGAACATCTAGCCGGATTAAAATGCGGTTAAGGTGATAACCAAATAAGGAAAGTTTATCTCGACTATAAAGTGTTATAGTGATAAATTAATATGGTGGTATTTATTTATTATGAATAAAAATAATACAAGATACTAATTATATTGATTAATTAAATATACATAATTGATGTATAAGACGAAATTATTATGTGTATATGATACTCATGGATTTTGCAAATTGATTAATCATAGTATTATATTAATTAATTAAGAATGTTCCGGATGCCAATTTGTGGCTATATGAGGCGCACGTTTTAGTGTATTAAGATACACTTGGATCGTGCAATTTAATTAATGGTATTATCATATATTAATATTAGATATTAATCGATTTGTATAAATTGATTTATGGTAATATGATAAAGATAATCAATATAGATATTGGTAATATATTGGATATATTTAATATGAGATATTAAATTAAATGAAATAAATCCATAATATCTATTTTCCTTATTTTAATAGTAAAATGTTTTCTTTCTCCCTAATCTACTAGGAAGCTTCTCTCAATCAAATTGGGATCTACAGAGGGCGTAGGTCACCTTATTTAAGGGAAACTTGACTAGCTCTTTGTATCATCACAATTCCAAGAGTTAATATTTTTTGTGAAAAATAAGAGAGTTTCTTAGAGAGTTTTGAGAGAGAGAGAAAATGTCGGTCTAGCAACCGAGTTTTTCTAGTAGCAATCCAATGGTAGATTCCGGCGGGTTGTTCGTGTGGATCAACGGTAGATGCCGAACACTTGGGCGGCTTCGTGCGAAACTACAACCGTAGATAAAGCGACGATCTATTTTAGATAATCTAAGGTATATTCTACGTCTACTTCTTTTATGCTTGTTGTTTAAACGAAGTCGATCCGGGTAAAAAAGGAAATAAATTTTAATTCCGCTGCGTTCGATTTTCTAACAAAAGATAGATAAGAGAGGGTTGAATATATTCAAAATTCGAAATTTGAAGTTAGGAGGGAATATTTTGGGATAATTGAAGAGGGGCAATATGGGAATAACACTAAATTCCGGCGGGTCTCAATCTGGGGTCATCGGCGCTGTCCGTTGCTTGGAGCTTCGTTGGTCTCCGGCTAGATTTTTTCGCTTCAGCCCGAGGTGGATGCTTCACCATTGTCTTTTGAGCTCTCCCGGTGCTTAGCTTGCCACCAACTCAGCTCTCCCGGTGCCGGAATCTTGACTTCGATGGTGTTTTTCCGGTGTCTTCTTCGGTTGGCCGCTTTCTATTCGGGAGGAGATGTCAGGCTTGCGGACTCTCTTTTCCGTACGACGGCGGCTTGAGGCAGTGTAGTCTAGCGGTGTTATTGTTTTAGTTTTTATTTCTCTGTGTTTGTTGTTTTAGTTTTACGTATGTGTTGGTCGAATAATAGATTGCCTAGAGGATTCATGTGTCTGAACGCCTTTTCGGAAAAGTTTCCTTCTGTTCAGCACCCTCGACCCGATCTATTATTTGACCTTGTTGTTCTGTTATTGTTTGTTGTTTGTAGTGCGGCTAGGCCGCGTTATAGTACAACTTTTGACCGTGTTGTAGTGCGGGCTGACCGCGTTGTAAATTTTGTTTGTTCGGTTTTAATAAAGCTTTCGTGTGGAAAAAAAAACCAATTTCCCCTAATATGAATGACTCCTATATATAATTATTACTGTTAATTGCAGCAATAGCACCAACCTTTTCAAAATTTCTATAATCCTTCTTCACTTTCTCAAGTCAAGCATTAAAAGGTCTCCGAATACATTGCTTCTTATTTGAGTTTTTTTTTTTTTTGGAAGATTTCTTATTTGAGTTATAAGCAAGAAAAAATGGATGCAATTAATTCCCACTATCCAATTCTCGTCGCACTTGTTTCCATAATCTTGATTGCATTCTTGAAATGGTTGACCACACCAAAAGTAGTGAAGAAAAATCTTCCACCATCACCAAAAGGAATTCCAATTCTTGGCAATCTTCTTCAGCTTGGTGTATTGCCTCATCACTCAATCCATTCTTTAGCCAAGCAATATGGGCCAATCATGCTTTTACGATTCGGGAAGGTTTCAACGGTTGTGATCTCATCAGCTGAAGGTGCAAAAGAGATTATGAAAACCAATGATCTAATATTCGCCGACCGGCCCAGATCAAGGGTCGGCGAGAGACTTTTATATAACATGAAGGATATATCTGTTGCCCCATATGGAGAATATTGGCGGCAGCTGAAAAGCATAAGTGTTCTTCAGCTTTTAAGCAACAAAAAAGTTCAAGAATTCCGTCCAATCAGGGAAGAGGAAACAGCCCAGATGGTTAAAAACATTCAAGACTCTGTTCTGAACTCAAATACAGTGAATTTGAGTGAAATGTTAGTTGGTTTTACCAATGATGTTGTTTGTAGATCAGCTTTAGGGAAGAAATATGGAGAAGGACCAGAGGGAAAGAAAATCAGGATGCTTTTTAGTGAATTTATACAACTTTTGGGCGCTGCAGATTTGGGAGCTTTCCTTCCGTGGCTTGGATGGATTAACCGATTCAACGGTTTAGATGCTCGAATCGACAGAGTTTCTAAAGAGGTTGATCAGTTCTTGGAGAAAGTTATTGAAGAAAGGTTGAGAAATGGATTTGATGAGAAAAAACAGAGTCAAAGTGGTGAAGATTTCCTCAACATTTTGCTCAGAATTTACAAGGATACTGAATCAGGGGTATCTTTGGAGAGAGACAGCTTAAAAGCTATAATCCTGGTATGTTGTTGTTATCACCATCATGTGCAATTATTTTTTCGTTCCACAAAAGCCTTCGGTTTCCGAAAACAACTGATATGTGATATAATGAGCAAATCCAACGAAATTTTTGTTATGTATCAAAGTTACTTTTGTCTATAGTGTTAGGAAATTAATCGTCGAATGTTTTACAGTATGTGTTAACATAAAATCAACGTGTATACATGAGGGTAAATACATACAAGGTTAAATATAGATGTGTTTATGGTTAAAAAGGACAATTTAAACATAAAAATATGCAAAAATGACAGTGTAATTTTTTCCCAGGTAAAAAGAACATGTCCTTATTCCATTGTGATATTGAAACATTTGATTTGACGTCAGTTCCACTGCAACAAACAGTGGATTTGGGGTTATGAACAATAGATTTGTCCTTATCACCCAATTTATATTTCCACTGTCCTGATTCTCATTTCCTCCTTTTTTTTTTTTTGTCTTTTTAAACCACTCCCCAATATAGATATAGCTATAAAAGTATCAAACAAATGTAAAGTACAAAATAAAGTTTACATGATTATTCATATTGTGGACATATAACGTTTAAATTTCCTGTTAATATTCATACAAGACCATGATTACTAGTTTCAATGCAGGATGTGTTTTCAGCCGGGACTGATACTACGGCATTAGTTTCTGAATGGGTTATGAGTGAACTGTTTAGGCATCCAAATATCATGAAGGAATTGCAAAATGAGGTGAGAGGAGTTTTGCAAGGCAAACACGGCATCAGCGATTCAGACATTGAAAAAATGAATTATTTGAAAGCAGTACTTAAAGAAACATTTCGTCTGCACCCACCATTTCCTATGTTAATTCCAAGAGAAGCACGTCAAAATGCAAATATCATGGGGTATGATATCGTTGCGGGGACAATGGTGTTGATCAACACGTGGACAATTGGACGAGATCCATTGATATGGGATGAGCCAGAGGAGTTCAAGCCAGAAAGATTCTCGAATTCATCTATTGATTATAAAGGGCATGACTTTAATTTGACTCCATTTGGTGCTGGAAGAAGGGGTTGCCCTGGGATTTCTTTAGCTATGGCAACTACTGAATTTGCACTTGCGACTCTTCTAAACAAGTTTGATTGGTTGCTTCCTGATGGTGCGAACGGAAAAGATTTGGATATTGATGAACGCCCCGGTGCATCTATTAGAAGAAAAAATCCACTCATTGTCGTCCCCGTTCCGACGAATACTTGAGTCTCCCTCGATCTTTAAACTCTCAAACAACCATTGTCACATATTTTCTATATATTAAAAAAATCACCGACAACCGCAAAATGCTTTTGGGCATTGTTAATGGCACCACACCCAATATACTCGGGCATTACACATGTGTAAAATTCGACTTTACAGGGGTCAAAATAACACATTTCGACTTTGCGGGAGTTGAAATAACACATTCAACCCCTGTAAAGTCGAATTTTACACATATATGATGCCCGAGTATATTGGGTGTGGTGTTTTGTCTTATATTTGACGATGCTGGGTTTCGTCATTTGATAATATCGGGCTGTTCTTCTATGTGATAATGATAAGAACCCTAAAATCTTCAAAGAAGAGGTGTGTGTTTGTTGTATATTTTGGACTGAGCTTGAGAGTCTCTCTCAAGTTGCCTACGTATCCTGTTGATTATTCAGGAATCAAGCCCCCTTCGTAGTTCATCTTAACTAGTATTTATAGGGGCTATTTGTGCCGTAACCCTAATTATGGGTCGGCTGAGGTTATTGTCACATTTGCCCTTACTGGGCCTTGCTTCTTCTCCAAGTTAAACTAGCTGCGAGATAATGAGCTTTTTTACAGCCTGCACTGCTTTATAGCTTCGTGTTGCCGATATTCGACTCGAGAATTCGAGCTTGTACGCTTCTGCGGACATTACTCATGTCGATGTGGATCGTCGATGTCAGTATGGGATTGCTGCCTAGGCTTCCTGACCATGTCGATGTCGTAAGTTATCGAGTCGATCCTTTAGCCACCACTCGCTCTAATCTAAGAGTCTCATCTCGTGATGCCACGTGGAGGTGTTCGATACGGTATCGCCATAAGCCCCCCAGATCAATCTGAGCTCTTGAGGTCGGGTCTGATCTGCCAAACGTGTACCTCGGCTTTTGTCAACCCTTGGCCTTATAATGTGCGGTTAAGTTGATGCCGACTTCGATGTCGTATCGTTTTTGTCCCTTTAAGACTTATAATCGTTAACTGTCGACATTGAAAGCGGTCGACACGCAGATCCTCAAATAAGGAGTCGATACGAGTTTTAGATTGAGCTCGTGGAGCTCGAATATTGAGGTTCGATGTCGAACCTTTGATGATTAGCGAACCGCGCCGGTTTATCGGCTTCCCGTATTTTATTTTTGCCGAGCCGCGCCGACCGTATCGACTTCCCGGACTTTGTTGAGCGAGCCGCGCCGACCGTATCGACTTCCCGCATATATTTTTTGCCGAGCCGCGCCGATCGTATCGACTTCCCGGACTTTGTTGAGCGAGCCGCGCCGACCGTATCGACTTCCCGCATATATTTTTTGCCGAGCCGCGCCGATCGTATCGACTTCCCGGACTTTGTTGAGCGAGCCGCGCCGACCGTATCGACTTCCCGCATATATTTTTTGCCGAGCCGCGCCGATCGTATCGACTTCCCGGACTTTGTTGAGCGAGCGAATCCGACTTTCAGATCAAGTCGTTAGGTCTGATTTCATAGACTATTTGAGTTCGTCTTTTGTAAACTTTGTTAATTCGATCTGCAAGTCACTTGTGAGTGATCATAATAAATAATATAGTTAAAACATTTATCTAATAGTAAAGATTCCACAGCAGTATCAAAGTTGAATAAAACATTAGAGGGCACAGGATTTGCCCTGAAAATAAAATTTCCTCGAGCTAGAGGCTTTTCATTTGAGTCGATCGACCCCCCCCCCCCCCCCCCCCGGAAGTCATGGGATCGTATTCACAGGGCGGTTATCTAGGTAATCCGCCGTCTGCGGGAACGGTCTCTTCGCGGTAATCATCCCGCTGCTCTCTATTGCCACTATTGTAGCGTTTAAATCCATGCCTTCCCCTCGGCTCGACTCGCCGTGATCGATCTACGACCTCGTCAAGCTTCCCTTCCATCACGGTTCGTATCTATGTCTCGTATCGGATCTCGGCAATATTCCGATTCGTGCCCAATATCTTGGTGGTACTTGCGTACTTGTTGGGGTTTCTACTCTCCCCGGGTCCCCTCATTGGTGGGGGATTTCGGCCAATCCCTTCCTTTGCATGATTGTTAAGACCTGTTCACGAGGCCTGTTTAATGGGATGAAGTCCTTCTCCTGTGGGGGTCTCTTCTCCCCGAATCGATCCGAGACGGATCCCGTAACCCGATCCCAACTCGATTTTCTTTTCTTATCTGAACCGTCTTCAGGCTTGTTCCTCTTGTTCTCGCCCTTTTCCATCTCTCTTTTGATCCTATTGGCTTCTTCCCCCTGGCAGTGCTTGTAGGCGACATCTAAACACTCCTCCATCGTATGAGGGAGCTTACCGTTAAGTTTGGCATGTAGCCGCCCTTCTCGCAGACCTGATACGAAGGATGCAACCAGCAACCGATCGTCTGTGTCGCGTACTTGTACGGACTCTTCATTGAAGCGTCTTATAAATTGTAGCACCGTCTCATCCGGCTTCTGCTTCAAAGTCAAAAGATGAGTCCGGTTTCTTTGAAATGGTCGAGCAAACGATAAAAGCATGAACGAACTTCCTAGTCAAGGTCCCAAAATCGGAGATCGACCTGGGAGGGATTTTGCTGAACCACTCCCTAGCTCTTCCTGTTAGAAGTGCGGGGAAAGCCTTGCACTTCATTTCGTCCGAAGCATTGTACAAGTTCATATGCGAGATGTATTGGTGCATATGATCGTAAGGATCCTTGGACCCGTCATAGGCACTAACCTTAGGAATCTTAAATCCGCGGGTCGAGGGTAGTTGTCGATATGCGCGGTGAAGGGTGATGCGCGGATCGACTCGTCGATCGCTTTCCGAGAATGATATCGAGTTCGGCTTTGGCCGTGTCCTGGTGCGGTACATGTTCGTATGGACACTTGATTCTACCAATTCCGCCCGTTTTGGAGCTTCGGTTGGATATTT
Organism: Gentiana straminea; assembly: GCA_036785695.1. Lineage (NCBI taxonomy): Eukaryota > Viridiplantae > Streptophyta > Magnoliopsida > Gentianales > Gentianaceae > Gentiana > Gentiana straminea. The sequence goes on from JAVUPR010000135.1 coordinate 4,572,005, forward strand.
GTATCGGGATTTACGGGGGTTTCTCCCCTTGAGAGTTTCATCCAAGATCGCTTTAATCGTGGCGTTATCCAGATTTTTCAAGGATTCCACCGGTGCTTGATTGGTTGGATCTTGAAGGACAAGATTAGGTTCTTCCTCCGCCGCGGTCGCGTTTCTTTGAACATCCCTTTGGATGGTTGACGTTCTTTGCGGCTTGCCGGGACGCATCCTTGGGATCTGCGGCCCTTTTCCCAGTATTCTTGGGTGGTGCCATAATTCTTTTTAGGGTGTTCTTGACGGATTCAATCGATTATCAGTAGAAGGCCCTCCTTCTAGCGCCAAATGACGATGCTGGGTTTCGTCATTTGATAATATCGGGCTGTTCTTCTATGTGATAATGATAAGAACCCTAAAATCTTCAAAGAAGAGGTGTGTGTTTGTTGTATATTTTGGACTGAGCTTGAGAGTCTCTCTCAAGTTGCCTACGTATCTGTTGATTATTCGGGAATCAAGCCCCCTTCGTAGTTCATCTTAACTAGTATTTATAGGGGCTATTTGTGCCGTAACCCTAATTATGGGTCGGCTGAGGTTATTGTCACATTTGCCCTTACTGGGCCTTGCTTCTTCTCCAAGTTAAACTAGGCGCGAGATAATGAGCTTTTACGGCAAACTCGCTTCGCTTTATAGCTTCGTGTTGCCGATATTCGACTCGAGAATTCGAGCTTGTACGCTTCTGCGGACATTACTCATGTCGATGTGGATCGTCGATGTCAGTATGGGATTGCTGCCTAGGCTTCCTGACCATGTCGATGTCGTAAGTTATCGAGTCGATCCTTTAGCCACCACTCGCTCTAATCTAAGAGTCTCATCTCGTGATGCCACGTGGAGGTGTTCGATACGGTATCGCCAATATTAAAGGTGTTGTTCGTGGCAATACTTCTCTGCAATTCTTTTTAATTTGCCACGAGCTTCATTTTTGTGTGTCTGTGCGTGTGTTTTTCTTACTAGTTGTTGAAGGGATCGTATCATATCATAGACGTTTTGGGGTTCCGACCATGTCATGTAATGTATGTCTTGGACATCTTTTTTCATTCCCTAATATAAGATATTATATTTATTAATATCAAACGAGTCTTTATTACATTTTATTATTTTATATCTAATTTATGCAATTCAATCTTCTTTAATTGTTTTTTAACCATTATATTAAAGATAGTACATCAAAGAAGAAACCAGAAGGTGGGCTCGGTTTTCGTGATCTTGAATGTTTTAACAAAGCTCTTTTAACGAAACAGGCATGGCCTATTCTTCAAGATCCCCTTTCTCTATCGGCTCGGGTCATTAAAGGTAAATACTTCGACAGGAAGGATTTTATAAATGCAACTATAATAGACCTTCCTTTAGTCATTTGGAGAGTTATCATAACTGGGAAGGAGTTGCTCTCCCATGGGCTTCGGTGGCGGGTAGGAAACGGTAACTCGACCAATATTGTTGGGGACCCCTGGCTTCTGATTGTTCCCAACTTTCAAGCCCACCCAAAGGTAGTCCCGCTAAATGAAGATAATGTTAGTAGTTTGATAAATCCTATTACCCGTCACTGGCAAAAAGAGAAGACTATGGAGGTTTTTAACTACTTCGAGGCGGAAAAATTCTCTCTATCCCGTTATATATTCAAACCTCCGAAGATCGGCAAATTTGGCATCTTTCTAGTAATGGTATTTATACAGTAAAGTCTGGATATCACTTGGCTTACGAAAATAAATTCCAAACGGGTTCCAAGTACGAGGCTTCTTCTTCGACTTCCTCTGGGCTTCTCTGGCAGGGCATTTGGAAGCTTAAAATCAAGCCCCGAATTCAGCTTTTCTTGTGGAAAGTCATAAATAAAGCATTGCCAACTGCAGTCGGCCTAAGAACTAGAGGACTTGGGGACGGGATTTGTATGATATGTAACTCTGAAGAAGAAACCATCTACCATTGTTTGTTTGACTGTTTAATTCCCCGATCGATCTGGAAAGCTTCTCCGTTTCGAAGACAATGGAAAAAAATTGCGAATTCACAATTTTCTTGACCTGATAGAAGAGTTGAACAAAATAAGTGATGAGCTGACAGTATGCCATATCGCCACACTTCTCCGGAATATTTGGAAACCGCGGTGTGATTGGATTTTTGATGGAAAGGATATCCACCTTAAGTCTTCTCTCCAAAAATCTATAACGGAAGTAGAAGAATATTACCAAGCAGTTTCAAGAAATGATTCAATTGCGACGGAGATCCCTCATCGCTCCGTATGGACTCCTCCGGCAAATGGCATCCTTAAGTTCAATGTCAATGCGGCATTTGTAGAGGGGAAGACAGCTGTGGGAGGGCTTTTACGAAATTCAATGGGTGAAATTCTCAACAGTTTCTCAAGAAATCTAGAAGGCGGTATGACGTAGCGGTGGGTGAGGCTTTAGCAATTTACCATGCTATTTTCAATGCCATCACCTGGGGATTTCTTAGAGTGGTCTTCGAAGACGACTCCTTAACCATCTTTAATCGTCTTCAAGCTGGCGAAGAAGACCTTTCACCCCTCAGTTCCATAATAAGCGATTGTCGTCGCATCCTTCATTGTTTTGTCTCTTATTATTTCTCTTTTATCAAAAGGCAAGGAAATGTTCCTGCCCATTATTTAGCTAGAGAGGGTCTTCGCCTTGCAAGCAATATGGAATGGGGTTTTTCTCCCTTATCGTATGTAATTCTTGTTAGTTCTGCGAATTGCAGCTAATAAAAATTTCTGCCTTACATTTTCAAAAATAAAATAAAATATTAAAGATAGTACATGAAGATTTAAAAAAAAGAGTTGATTTATGACATTCATTTAGTTTTTTTTAAATCACTGTAAAACCCAATAATACTTGTATTTGAATAACGTTTACGTTATACTACTGCAAAACAAGAGATTACAATGGTTTAAGAACATCGACTCCGTAGCTCACAATATCTTCTAGGTAGGAAGATTACTAAGAATATTCCAACAACAAAAACTATCTACACCATGGACACAAGCAGTGGCAGATTTAAAAAAATTGTTCATCAGGATCCCTAACTTTTTTTTTATGAGGTCTGAATTTTTTTATAAGTAAAATAAAGAGTTTTTTTTTATTTTTAACGGGTCCTGCGGACCCCAAATAGGAACACATTCATCCGCCCCTGGGCGCAAGCATACTTAGCAACTAGCAAGGGAGCGAGTGTAATATTCCACATTGAAATTAAAAGACATTACAAAGATATAAGATTGAGACATAATGAAAATCCAGCAATCATCGTGGTTTCACCACCATTGGAAGATAACAATCATCATTCTTGTTCTATATCAATGTATATGATGTTAGAAACCAATAATAAATTGAGATTTGTATATGAAATAACCATAGTGAAACCGCGGATGAGGCCTAGCTCAAATGACTAGAGTTGAGGTCGTGAAACCAGAAGGTCTCAAGTTTAAATTCCTTTGGAGGCAATAATGGTCTCATGTTCAAATCCCTCTGGAGGCAATAATTTGAGAGTTATACTCACATTATGTGGTGTGTTAGTCCACTATTGTGGTTGTAAGTATTCTCCCTTTCAATTGTAAAAAAAAATAACCATAGTGAAACCTGATGTAAATGATCAGAAGTATAGGAACTTGAGTGAATATAATACTGTCAAGTCTTGAATTATAAAGCATCTTCCTTTCAATCGTAAAAGAATTTAATACTATTGTCATGTCTTGGATTATAAAGTGTCTTCTTTTCATTGTAAAAAAAAATAACCATAGTGAAACCTGATGAAAATGATCAGATGTATAGGAACTTGAGTGAATATAATACTATTGTCATTTCTTGGATTATAAAGTGTCTTCCTTTCAATCGTAAAAGAATTTAATGCTATTGTCATGTCTTGGATTATAAAGTGTCTTCCTTTCGGTTGTTAAAAAAAAAAAAACCCCCATAGTGAAACTTGATGTAAATGATCATGTGTAGGAACTTGAGTGAATTTAATACGATTGTCATTTCTTGGATTATAAAGTATCTTCCTTTCGGTTGTAAAAAAATAATAATAACCATAGTGAAACCTAATGTAAATGATCAGATGTATAGGAACTCGGGTGAATTTAATACTATTGTCATGTCTTGGATTATAAAGTTTCTATGTGTCATATGATGATTGATACATGTACCGTGTGAGTGTTACATATGTCCTCACTAAACTGGTTCCTAGTAGATACTAGTTAATCCCAAAATGTAAGTCATTTTTTTTTTCCACACAAATTAAGAAAGTTGGTTAAATTTGTTACATGTCATTAATTTTGATGAAAAATTCTAAAATGAATTTTCATAGTTATTTATGCAAAGTAATAAAAAAATTGGTAAGTATATAATAAATGAGGGTAAAAGAAGAAAAATATAATAAATACTTTATCAGTTTTTTAAATGGAATTACATTATGAGACAAAATAAAAAAAGATAAACGGACTTATATTTTAAGACCGAGTTAAAAGCAATTGTCTGGCTTGCGTTTCGAAGCTTCGGCGGCCAGGCGAGGACCTTACAGCTCAGGGTTGTTTAGTTCAAGACCGTTTGGCTCTTCTACTTAGTTTCGCTGTTTCTTTTTCGTTTATTCGACGCATTGAAAATGTCTCTGCGTATTTTTTAGCTAGACATGGCTTATTTGTATCTGCTCGTATATCTTGGGCTCCTTGCTCTCGGGTGACGTTTTGAACGCTAGTTTGGCGGATCTTGATTAATAAAAAAAATTTCTCTTCAAAAAAACAAAAAAAAAACCAAAAAAAAAAAAAACGAGTTAATATTATATCCAGTAATGTTGTGTGTATAAATGCAGCTGTGATGTAATTCTTATAAACAAGAGTCTCGCAAACAACCACAAACTAATGTAGAAAAGGGGTAGCATATATAATGATGATGATAATAATAATAATAAGGGGGAATGAGGGAGAAGGACAGAAATATTTCATCAATTGAGTAGAAGGACAGTTTTTGAAACTTTTGCATAAAGACAAAACTATTTATTATTTGTCGAAATTCACTTGTGTTCGAAATTCATTGTTTAAATTCAATCGATAAAATTCATTGTCGAAATTCACTAATTTTCAAAATTCATTGTCGAAATTCACTAATTTTCGGGATTCACTATCGAAATTCACCGTCGAAATTCATCGATTTCGGGATTAAGCGGGGAGATTCACCGATTTTCGGGATTCACTGTTTGTCCTTCTCGCTATAAAAATTATGCGGTTGTCCTTCTCCCTATAAAAAATATGTATTTGTCGTTACTTAAAAATATTTCGGATCGTGTCCTTATCCCTAATTTTATAATAATAATAATAATAATAATAATAATAATAATAATAATAATAACAACAATAAATGTTCTAAAATAAAAATGAAGCATAATAATTTTTTTTGAAGAAAAAAACTGAAATATAAATAAATCTCCAATTTTTTTCAAAAAATAAAAATAAATCTCCAATATACATAAGTACCCTTCCCTTCACTACCATAAACAAAGATGATCCTCATAATCATAATAACCCCCCCCCCCCCCCCTCCTCCACCTTCTTCCACCGGTAAAAAAATTTAAATTACAAAAGAATGGCCACCTCTTATAAACGATATTGTCAATACAACAAAAACTAAAGAAATATCATAACTTAACGTGATGTCTGATTTGTCAATACGACAAAATATTAATTATTCATCAAAAATTAAAATTCAATAAATACCCCTTCATTTGGTATGCCTCTAAAATCACTTTCCACCATAACTTTTCTCCTACCCAAAATGGAAATTTTATGAGGCTGATTTTACAACCCAAAGGAAACATTATTATTTGGGAATCTGAATTCTTTGTCACCTAACTGAGAAATATTAAATATTGCTTAACTAAATGTTTTCATAAATAATAATATTTTCAACCACCCATTATTCTTTATGAAACTAGTACTGCCTCCGTCCTATTTTATCTGTCACGTTTGATTTTTCACACAGATTGTTAATTCTTGAATCATATTAAATGATCTAATATTTTTATATTTATGCCCTTTGAGTAGTTGTTGGAGCATTTAATGCTACACACTTTTTTTTATTATAAATATTGTAAAGAGAAGACATTTGAAGAAATTTAGCAATTAATGCACAGAATGGACACTTATTTTGATAAAAACAAAAAATGAAACGTGAACAAATAATATGGGACGGAGGGATTATATATTATTACCATTAAACGATAGTATTTCCTCAAAAAAAAAAAACATTCTTCATTTTATAATGTCTACTATTTTTTATAATATATATATATATATATATATATATATATATATATATATATATATATATATATATACTACTACTACTACTACTATTTAATTTGTTTATGTATGTTAAGTCGATCTATATACATACTACTATTGTTTAATTTGCATAACAAGAATACTTAGAAAGTAAGGATAAGATTAATTCTCATTCATTGTGTTAATTGCAATACAATGACATCCTTATATCATCCTTAGCACAATAACAGAATAACAAACTAGATAATAGCTAGACTTATCTATTATACTTGGCATAATTATAGGAGATTTGGACTAATCAACTATCAAGTTGTTAGGCCCACAACACAGACCCATACTCTATACTTCAACAGCCCCCTCAAACTAAATGGGGAGTGGTCCACATTGAGTTTGAACCTTGAAGATGTAAACTGAGCTCCAAAGCAACTGGTTTGGTAAGGCAATCTGGCAACTGATCAGAGGATGAGACATGTTAGACCTGTAGATGACCAGCCAGAACATGGTGTCTAACAAAGTGCACATCAATCTCAATATATTTTGTCTGGGCATGGAACACTGGATTCTGAGCCAGTGACTTAGCCCCAATATTATCACTGTATAGCTGTGGTTTGCAGGGAAGAAGAATGTGCATCTCTCTATGCAAAGACTGTAACCATAACACCTCAGCAGCCAAATGAGCAAGAGCTCTATATTCAGACCCTGTGCTAGATCTTGAAACCACTTGTTGTTTCTTAGATGACCAAGACACCAGAGAATGCCCAAAAAACACACAATATCATGCTACTGACTTTCTGTCAAATGGATTACATCCCCAATCTGCATCAGAAAAACCTTGAATCTGCAGGTTCCCAGATGATTTGAACACTAACCCTAGATGTACCACAACACCCGTTTGAGAGCTTTCCAGTGTTTTGAGGTAGGAGAATGCATAAACTGTGAGAGGGTGTTCACAGAAAAGGAGAGGTCAGGTCTTGTAAAAGTCAAATATTGCAGGCCCCCAATAGCACTTCTGTAAGGTGTTGGATTCTGGAGAGGCTCCCCTTCATCAGGTCTCAGAATCTTTCCAGTGATCATAGGAGTTGGGTTTGGCTTCAGATTTCCCATGTCCATCTTGTCCAATAACTTTAATGCATATTGTTTTTGAGAGAGGACAAGTGTGTCTGCAGTCCTATGAACTTCCATCTCTAGGAAATGTGAGATAGGACCTAGATCTTTGAGAGAAAACTTAGACTTCAACACATTAACAAACTTTTGGATTGCATCAGATAAGTTACCTGTGATCAAGAAATCATCTACATATACAAGCTCATATAACACAGTCTGATCATGCTTGAAGATAAACAAAGAGCTATCTGATGAGAGGATTTTTCACGATCCAAAAACCAAACAATATTTATAATCCACGAAACTCATATACCGTGAAACCACTCTCTAACCGGCCAAACACCAGGTCGATCGTAGTAGAATGGCAAAGAGTACGGGGTCGATCCCACGAGGAAATTGGGTCGAATACGAAACCTGTGTTAAAATCGGTGAACAAAGAGCAAGCGAAAACGATAAACGATCGAAGCCCACAACATCACAACGGCACAAACAGGGATTCAAAACAGATTCTAACATCAAAATGCAATCTCATTCAACAATATATCAATACAACCAAAACGGAATCGCGAGAAAGCAAATCGTCAAAGGAAACTCACTAAATCGACATCGAAACACCGTAGATCGGAGAACCCGAACCCCAAACCGGCCAAAGATCCAACCTTTATTCCCATCCGACTTCGAAATCCGCAAAAGATCGAACCTTGGATCAAAAACGAGATCGTGGCGCTCCCGATCCAGAAATCAATTTCCTAAATCGATGATCGAACCCCCTCTTCAATCCCCACCGTGACCCGAACCATGGAATCCACCAAGCTATCGATCGAACACCGCGTTCTCCGCTCTATATAAGGATCTAAGCTAAGAAAATGAAAAACGGAGCATGGTCCAGAGCCTTGATCCGACTATTTAGATGTCAACCTGCATAACAGCCGCCGGAGCGGCTGGGTTGAGCACCTAAGCCGGCCTCGAGCTCAGTCCATGCTGAAAAAGTGAGAGTGTCTTGCTCTCTTGCTATGAGAGCTCTTATATAGAGCAGAAAAAACGAGTTTGAGCTGGTGGGCCGACCAACTCGGCTCGTTTGACCCGTCTTCAGTAAATCATTAAAATCTCCCTGTGTATAGCTCCGAATTGAGCGATTCAGGATGCGTCGGAAAGCTCGTTCAATTCCCTACAACTTTCATGAAGACGACTTGACCAGAAAATGCTTCCTCGATGGGTCAAAATGCAGATCAAAGGACCGGGCTGGTGGAAACCGAACCCGCCGTTAGTAGTCGCTCGCTATTTGAGGTGTTTATATAGTCCGGGGCACTTGTCCGTGCGGACAAAAGGCTATCCGTACGGATATTTCATCATTTTCCAGCCGTCCGTACGGACAAAATGTGTCGTCCGTACGGACAACTCTCTCGGTTTTGCCTCCAGGTTGCTCAATTTACGATGACTCCGCAAGATAAACACTTCATAACTTCTTCGTCCGAGCTCCGATTGAGGTGATTCAAAAACCATTAGAAAGCTATTTGAATTTTCTACAACTTTCATCAAGAGGTCAGGTCCTGAAAATGCCTCCATCATAGGTTAAATTGCCGATGAACAGAACAGATGGTGAGAGCAACAACTATTTCTCTTCCTTTTCTTATTCTTTCTTCTTCCTTGGCTCATTCTTGCACCTTGATCACACTTATCATCATAAATTTTCGCCTTCCGGGTTCTCGAGACACCCTAGTCCTGCATCCATATGAAAACAACAAGCAAACGCATAACCCCGCAAACTACGGGTGCTCGGGAAAAACGAGTATAAAATGCTAAAATAAGGCCGAGTTTACGGAAAACCGACAGTCACTCGCCGTGCAATAAATCCTCATTTAATACTCAAGATAGGGTCTAAACTCACCCAAAACATGCCAGAAATGTGATAATCGTGGGCTGAACTGTACAGAAATGTACTGTAAAGTTGGTTCCTATCACTATCTGATACTGACTGTCTAAAACCCCACTGCAATAACTGATTCTTCATTTCATCAAACCATGCCCTTAGGTCTTGCTTAAGCCCATATAATGCCTTGTGTAACTTATAGACATGTGAAGGCTTGTTAGGATTTACAAATCCTTCTGGCTGTGCCATAAAAACAGTCTCATGGAGTATACCATTCAAGAAAGCATTGTTGATGTCTACCTGTTGAATTGGCCAGTGTTTCTGAACAGCAAGAGATAGAACCACTCTGATTGTAAATGATTTTGCCACTGGACTGAAGGTATCATTGTAATCTACTCCTGGCTATTGATGAAATCCCTTGCTACAAGTCTTTCCTTATGCTTCAGTGCCATCTGGCTTAAGTTTTAGCTTATACACCCACTTGTTGCCCACTATATGTTGTGTGGGATCTGGTGGCACTAAGTCCTATGTATGATTATCACTCAAGGCCTTATATTCTTCCTGCATTGCCTTGTTCCAATCAGGATTAGCAAGAGCATCAAACTACTCTTGTAGGTTCAACTTGGCTTGGATAGGACTGTCTTTGAGCTAGTCCAGAAAACCTCTTTGGTTTGTAGATCGCACTTTTAGCCCTGGTTTGCATAGGATGAACATGCCCTCTGTTTTGATTGACAGGTTGTACAGGAACATCAACATCATTAGACTGTAACGCAGGCCCTGAACTATCATGACTATCAGATGATGTGGAACTGTCAGAATCATGCCTTGGACTGGGAGCTGGTGTACAAGGATATTGTGGTGATGGTGGTGTGTGCTCACTTCTCTCACTTGTATCATTCTCTGCTGGTGACTGCTCCAGACTGTTTGTATCAGGATCCAAAGATGCCAGGAGATGGAATTGGTTAAAAGTGAAGCCAGGATTTGAGTGTTCTGTGACTTGAGGTTCATATTCTTTCAGGGGTATATTCTGACTTTTATATGGGAACACTTTTTCAATGAAGGTAACATCTATAGAGATGTAGATTCTACCAGTGGGATCTAGACATAGATGACCTTTGTGGTGTGAACTGAGCCCTAGGTAGGTACACTGTTGTGTGTGGTACTGAAATTTGTGAGTATGATAGGGTCTAAGAAGGGGGTAACAAGCACAACATGAAGCTTTTTATAAAGAGTTTCAAAAGGAGATTTGTCCAGTAGAACAGGGGTAAGAAGTATGTTGATTAGATGGACAGCATGTTCAAAGCTGTTCCACCAATACTTCATAGGCAGATTAGCTTGTGCTAGGAGACTCAGACCTGTTTCTGTAATATGTCTGTGTTTTCTTTCTACAGTCTCATTCTGTGAATGTGTGTGAGGGCAGGGATGCCTGAAATGTATGCCAAACTGACTAAGGTGAGACTCAAAGGATCTAAATTCTCCACCCCAGTCAGATTGGAGTTGTTTGATTTTTAAGTTAAGTTGGTTTTCAACAAGGACTTTAAACTTAAGGAAAGTGTCTAAAGCTTATGATTTGTATTTTAGAGGATAAATCCAAGTAAACCTGCTGAAATTATCAACAAAAGATATATAGTAGGAGTATCCATTGACAGATTTGACTGGAAATGGCCCTCACAAATCTGTATGGATAAGCTCCAGAGGCATTGTAGACACAGACTGGGATGATGTGTATGGTATAGAATGTAATTTGCCCATTTGACAAGCTTCACAGAAAGGAAAAGTTTCATTGATATCAAAAGAGTGATTACAACTTTTTAGAACATGCTTTAACACCCTAATGGAAGGATGACCTAGTCTCTCATGCCAAAGTTCTAAAGACTTGGCAGTACTAGCTACAAAAATAGACTTATTTGACTGAGCTTGAGACTGATGAGAACTGGAAATGACTGTCAACTTCTGAACTTGATACAAACCATCCTCAAGCTGGCATTCCAGCAGGGTAGTTCTGGATTCCTTGTCCTTCACACAACAGCCAGAATCAGAGAATTCAACATAAACATCATTGTCAACAAGTAACTGAGAAATACTTAGCAAATTCTTAGCAATTTTAGGGACACATAGCACATTACTCAAAACCAGAGTTGTGTGTGGTACTAAAATAGTAGCAAACCAGTGTGTGTGATATGTAGCTTCTCACCATTACCAACAACTAGACTATCTGATCCATCATATGGAGTGCTAAGGCTCAGGTTGTTCAAGTCTGATGTCACATGATTGCTAGCTCCACTGTCAAGATACCAAGAAGGATCAAGCACTGTTTCTGGAGTGGCAAGGTAGGCAGACACTTGTTTGGCTTGTGTAGCTGGTGTAGCTGGTGCCACAAACTCTGTTTCAAACCTATGCCAGCATTCAGCAGCAATATGCCCAACCTTTAGGCAGATTTTGCAAGTTGGTCTTGGTCCTTGGTTACCACTGGACTGATTCCCCCTTCCATTAGACCTTCCACGACCTCTTCCACCTCGGTAAGCTCCTCTTCCTCTATTACCTCCAGGAGGTGGCCCCTGTGGTCTAGACTGATTCCTACCAGCATTGGACTGAGTAAACACAACGTTGGCACTAGGGTTTGTAAGGTTGACTGCTGGAGAGTTATACCGAGAAATTAGGCGTTAATGAGTAAGCAATTGTACTTGTACATCTGGCCAGGACAGAGAGGTGACCCTGGAGGTGATATTCATAACCACAGATTCATATTCTCTTGGAAGACCACCCAAGGTTGCAAGAACAAGCTCTTAATTAGGAATGGGGAGACCTGATGCTGCCAGGTTGTCGGTGTAACTCTTCATCAGTGCAAGATAATCGGCCATACTCTTCATTCCTTTCTCTGATTTGGTCAAGGCATCCTAGTATTCAAGGATCCTAGCCTGAGCTTGGCTATTGAATAGAGTTTCTAACGTTCTCCAAACTTCTGCAGCTGTTGTACACCCAATAATCTCCTGTAAAGCTTGTTCGGTCATGGAACCAATGAGCCATCCAAGTAACAGCTGATCGGTGGTGTGCCACAATTCAAAAGCTGGGTTGATTTCCAGACCGGTGGTGCCTTAAACAATCTGAGGTGGTGGTGGCGTTGTTCCAAACAGATGGCCATCCAATCGATGACCACGAATGACTGGAAGAAGAGAGTACTTCCATAGCAGATAGTTTCTCCGATCTAACTTGACAGTGCAAGATTGATTCAGTGTTCCTCCAAAGGGTGTTACCGCCGGTGTAGAAGTAGCAGTCTGAGAGCTGGGAAGCACACCGATGGTTGGTGTAAGAGTGGGAATGGAGAACTAGACGGGGAGAGATCCAAACAGAGGTATTGTACTGGGATCAGCTCGAAGAACAAAGGGCATTGCTCTTGGAGTGGTGATTGTGGGCGTAGGGATCGTAAGAGATAGGTCAGCGGTGGTGATTGGCTCTGAACGGCCATTTTCTGGTGGTGTTGGATCGCCGGTGGACATTTTCCACTGTTATGCTCTGTTACCAACTTAGAAAGTAAGGATAAGATTAATTCTCATTCATTGTGTTAATTGCAATACAATGACATCCTTATATCATCCTTAGCATAATAACATAATAACAAACTAGATCTAATCTAGACTTATCTATTACACTTGGCATAACTATAGGAGACTTGGACTAATCAACTATCAAGTTGTTAGGCCCACAACACAGGCCCATAGGCCCATACTCTATACTTCAACAAGAATGAACTCCAACACTATAAATAAAGCTTTGAATCATGTTTCATATCACACCTCTATCTATATATATTCCCAATTCTGCAAATCTTGGGTATATATATATATATATATATATCTCGTATAAAAGGGAAAAATGACGAGGGTTGCTTACCTTCTCTTCACTTTGATGCTTCTGACAGGTAAGTTTTACAAGTGAATTTATCTTGTTAAATTTCTAATCCTTTTCAATTTGGCATCAATTAATTTTCCTGAAAATTTCGGTTATATATAGGGTCTTCTGGATAAGAAAAATCTTAAATAAGGCATAGAAGCCCCAAGAGGGCTAGCTTTTATTGTGTACAGAGTATGCACCAAACCGGCCACTTATATTGTAACTACATATGATATTGGTTTGATTAATTACATGCAAAATAAGTACTCTTTCTGCAAATCTCATTTTTACACTTTTGTGTATATATATGGGTCACTTATTTAAAAGGACAAAAATATTTCCAAAATCAGCAAAAGGACAATATCATATTTAGACAATAATACCTCTCACATTATAATTATTTTTTTAAGAAAAATGTTGCACGGAAGTTACCACCCACGTCATTTGAAAAAAAAACAGCAAGTTCCACATTCAGTTCCACTTATATATATATATATATATATATATATATATATATATATATATATATATATATATATATATATATATATATATCATTATTATTTCGACACTACCGTTTGACATTGTATACTATATGACACTATAATTTGACATTGTTATACCTATGTAACACTACTATTTGACACTATCATTTGATATTGTGATACTATGTGACACTACCATTTGCCGTTGTTATACTATGCGACACTACTATTCGACACTACCATTCGACACTATCATTCGACATTATTATCTTATGCGATACTATTATTTGACATTGATATATATATATATATATATATATATATATATATATATATATATATATATATATATATTGCAAACGTGAGTTGATGGCAGGTAATGGGTGGTTTTTTTGTTTTTTCTTTTTTTATGAGATTAGTAAATAGAGGGGCAAAATTGTCTAAATACATAATATTTTGTCCTTTTTAATAAAATGCAAATGTTTTGTCTTTTTTGATAATTTCTCAATACTTTTTTTTTTTTTGGGGTCCTTTTTCATAACTTTCCCTATATAAATATAGTTGAATCAAAACTTGTGAAAAACATGGTGCACGAAGAAGAAGGCACAGGAGACGACTGCCCATTGGACTTTTATTGTTCGGAGGAAGAAGACCCTTGTAAGCAATTTATTGATTGCGAGTGCAAGACATTCAAATGCGAAAGGAAAGGTTAATTAATTCCAGGCTCCGCTGCTATTTTAACACAGTGAAATCCAATAAATAATGAATTAATTTCGAGATCAATAAGAAGAAGTCAATAAAATCATATATATTAATTTCCAAGCACAAATAGTGCCCTTTTGTGGTTCGTCTTTTTCTTTCTTTAATTCCTTCTCCCTTTCTTCTTCCATGCAATTGATTAATCCAATGGTTATAAAAAATAAAAAATGTTCAAAGAGTTCTTCACTGCAATTTTATGTATATCACTCATAATCAATGATTTAAAAATAGGCTGTGTCACTCGTTCTTGTTGGAAGGCTATGGAAGCAAAAAAGATGTCTCATGCCACACTCGAATCATCAATATGACATCTCACGAACACAACCTTTAATACGAAGAGCCATCCTTCAACACTAACAAAGTAATAACCCCACTACAAGGATTTGATAGAAATGTAACGCCCCGATATAGATTTACATGATTATCCGGATCTGAATCGTTCGCCTAGGATCTGAATTGAACTATAAAACTATAAGGCTAGAGAAAACATGCATGCAAAAGTACTGCTGTCATGGTTCAACTTTAATTATTACAACATAAAAACCGAAAAGTCTCGAAAAAATAAGTTCTAATTATCTTCCATAAAATAGTAGATATCTATCTACACCGGGACACCATCCTACAGAACAATTACCACCACTCTATTGTCAAGAAGAATGTAAGTCTGACCCTCGAAGACTAACGACTTAACTAACGTATAGTGGGCAAAGCAATCACCCTCTTCTCCCCGAGACTTTGATTTAATTTATTCTGAAAACAATACAACTATACATAGAAGTGAGCTCTTTAAGCGTTGTCCAAGTATCAAGAGATAACTAATGAATCCATAACATTCCATAGTTTCACTCCTGGGTTAGTCTGACATTAATGATATTAATACTGGAAAAATAAACAGTGGAATAAATAATGAAACTGAAAAAATGCAACTGTAATAAAAATATGTACCAAGTGTCCAAAAAAATATGTATCGAGCCTTTACTGAAAAATAAATCTAAAATGATGTTACGGTTCTAGTTTGTGCTTAGGTAGCAGCCTAGATATCCTGACCGGCTTCGACATATAAACTGCACTCACTATTACAGCCCAGAAGCAAGGCCTGATGCCGAGGATTCTCGAGAACTCGTTGCAGTTAGTCTATGTTTGATTCTCCCATTGACATGGGAATGAGGTATAAATGTCTGGTGAACTGTAACATTATTAAATTTTTTGTAGCTTTATTTTTTACTTTGACTTGGAGTATGGTCTTTCTGAAAATAAGGCTATGGTTGTATGAATAAAACTGATATTTCAGAAAGTACTGCTTGTCGTTTATAAATCAGACAAGAATAAATCTTGTAAGAAGATACTGACTTTCTGGAAATTAGACTTCAAATTTCTATAAATATAGGATTTACATCCAGTTTCTATGATTATATTTCAAAATAGAGTTGGTTCAATTATTTTAAATAAAATTTCTAAAAACATACCGTTTGCAGGGCACGCGCTTCCTACAGATTCCAAGGTGTCAGGTTTATTTATCCCTAACTCAAGAGCGTGGGATGTGCAGCGAGTTCAGTAGGTATTCAGGCCATGTGAGTCGGATGTCATTCTGGCGACCACCATAGCCCCTGGTGGGCATCCAGATAGGCGGATTTGGTATTATGATCGTAAGGGAGTTTATACAGTTCGGTCTGGGTACTTTCTGGCCCTATCACTCTATCAGCCATCCTCTGTGGCTGGGCCATCTTCTTCAGGCGGGGACATTAAGAGTTGGAGGAGATGCTAGCAGCTTCCTGTGCAGCCACGTATTCAACATTTGTTGTAGAGGTGCCTGCATGATTGTCTCGCGATTGGCCAGGGATTAGAGAGGAGGCAAATGGGGGATGGCCGTTGCCTGGCATGCGGGGAGGGTTTGGAAACTTTACGACATGTGCTTTTCGAGTGTGAGATGGGCAGACAGGATTTGACAAGTGTCGCCATTTTATGGGATCTTGGGGCGCCTTCGTTCTGCCTCCTTTGCGGATTTATTTATGCGATTAGTAGATGATCGGGGTGTTCAGGGCACCGCGAGATTTGTGTGGCTCGTGTGGGGGATTTGGAAGGCGTGTTGCTCTACGGTGTTCGATGATCAGGCTGTTTACGTCTCCTCGGTGTGTACGCGTTCTCTAGCAGCATCGGCAGAGTATGCAGAGGCGATGGAGGCTTATAGGACGCAGGCATTTGTCCCACAATTTGTGGATAAGTGGGTGCGGCCAGCGGATGGCGTTATAAAGGGAAATATGGATGCGTCAGTTATTGAGGCGGGATCAGGGGTTGGAATCATCTTTCGAGATTCTTATGGGGCAGTTCTTCATTCTTTTGTATATCACTTCGATCTAGGGGACTCGATGTAATATATGGAGCTAAAGGCTATATCCTTGGCTTCGGAGGAAGCACGTCTTTTAGGGATTCAGCAATTACAGATAGAGAGCGATTGCTTGGCATGTATTTCGAGGCTCCGCACACCTATCGAAGATCTTACGGCCCATGGCTGTCTAGAGACTGTTTGGCCATGTTATCTAGTTTCACATATGTTTCCTTTACTTTTATTTGGCGTATGGGGAATGTCCATGTGCATCTTTTAGCTCGACATGCTTTGTTAGTTTTGACTCGGACATCTTGGGGTGCTTCACTTTCGGGTGACGTTTTAGCCGCCTGTTTAACGGATGTTGCTTAATAAAAATTCTTTTTCCTCAAAAAGAAAAACTTGCAACTAATATTTTTTATTTCTTTGAAACATGAAAATATATATATATATATATATATATATATATATATATATATATATATATTGTTATAACACGTAATATGTGGATGTCCTACATTAAGATATATTAAAGCAAAGACATGTGGCTTATATTCAAAGTGCCATTTCATATACATGGACACATAACCATGTTGCATGGCATGTACTAGCTTAGGACAAGTGTCCTTCATATGTAGAATGAAGAGAATGCTTTTGATGACATGAGCAAGATGAGTCATCAAGTTTCCATCTCTATATATTGGCATTTCCCTTCATTTATAGACATAGAAGAGATGTGTTTTCCTTTGATGTAAATACGTGCTTGTATAGAGAAAACATAATGAGAAAGCTTCATCTCTTTGATATATTCTGTTACTATTTCATTGTTATTTTACATCTATTTTATAACACGTTATCAGCACGAGTCTTTACCGATTGAGCCGTGTCGTAAAATCCTCCTTGTTCCGATAAGCTTTAAGATGCTTATCACTATCCTCTGAATCTTGACTAGCTACGTTAATAGCTAGAACCGAAGCTCCCAGCTTTTGAAATCATTCCAATAGCTATATTTTGCTGATGTTCTCATCTTTTACTGAAAAATAGACCTCAACAAAAATAGACCTCAACAAATATTCTTTGGCCTTTAATTTATTAGTACATGAAAAATAAATTGGAGGTGGTGTCCCCTATCACAAAGAGAGCAAGCAGGCTACTAGTCTATAGCAATTTTGATAACATCTTTGGCCTTTAATTTATTAGTACATGAAAAATAAATTGGAGGTGGTGTCCAACGTGGTTTCTTTTTGCAACGTGGTTTCAATTTTCATTTCCTTTCCTTTTGGATCAAGTATCAATAGATGGTATGAATAGAAAAAGAAAAGGGACGGCAAGATCAAACTCTGGAGTCATGGTGACTGTTACATGATGATGATTAGTTTGGGGACCTAATTGAACATTTTCAGAATCTTGGGACGGTATGTGAAGGCCCGAAAACTTGGATTGATTATGAAGTGCTTGGGCAAAGATTTGTGTCAAAGGTGCAGCAACAGGGTTGTTGTTAGCAGGGACTTGAAAATGATGTGGTTCAGATGCACCACCATTTGAGAATAATTTTGATGCTATATCCGAGGTAAAGCATTGAGGTAAAAAATTATTTTATTCAATTCGTTTATTGTGATCAATATAATTATACGGTGATATTATTTTATATTGAAAGATATTAATTATGTGGTGATAAAATAACTGATGAGGAGATGATGAAAAAGACAGTTTCCATATTTCATATCTCGAACATGCTTCTGCAGCAGTGATGGCCGTTTTATAGTATATCAACTTTGACCGGCAGAGTATCGAGTCGGTTGTAGTATAAAACTAACGAGCAAGGTCGTAATCCCACAGGGAATTTAGTTAAGTACCAAAGCTAGTGTCATCTCTAGTTTAGATCAACAAGATTTTTGAGAAGGTTATTAAACTATAACTTGCTATGTTTACAATGACTAACTAAAAACGAGAGCCTTAAATGATTAAAGGTAATAGCCGAGCTATGATCCAATCAACTACTTACCAAACCCTAGCTAAATCCGGAGGTATTCTTGATTTACCTAAACGTCTTGATGTCATACGTAGGGTGTCGTTTTTCTATTTCCGAGAATAGACATTATTTCAATAATCTACCCTCCTTTGTTAGGTTCAACAGTCCGCTGACCGGATTTAACTGACCTAACACGGTCTACGGCCAATGAAGCGCTCGACAAGTCGATAAAAACCTCACACACGAAACCGAATCTGAACAACTCAGTCGGTTTTACAGGGTGATCCTAGAACCCCTTTTCCCGTATCCTCTCGCAAAATACATGTGTAAAGAAGACGCGTGATATACGATTATCGAGTAGCGGATTCAATAAAAGTCATTAAGAATAAGCTCTAGGACTACAAACACATCAAGAATGATCAAATCAAATATCAAGAATAACACATGAACAAGCTAGGATCCAGTTTCGATGATTATCGCATAACTCAGCTATAAGGTGATTAGCTACTCATATTAACTATCAAAACATAATATTTCATCATACAACAAAAACAATCAATTGAAAGAAAATGATTAGAAATACCTACACAAGCTGAAAACCGATAGAAATCTGAGAACGAGAAAACTGAATATATAGCTATGCAATCCAAGATGTTCCAAGTGTTTGTTACAAAAGATTATACTAAGGAAGCTTAAAAACCTAATCTATGGTGTTCTTGGAAGAGAAAATCGCCAGAAAATGCTGTGTAAAGTGATATATATCTATCCAAAACTCAAAATTGAGTTTTTATAGTGTTTGCCGAAACAGACAGCTAGGCGTGCGCCTATGAAATGCCAGCGGGCAACAATTCCAAAATATCCTAGATGCAGAACATTTGCTAGGCGTGCGCCTAGGTTTCCTTAGGCGTGCGCCTGGCTTCTAAGGAACCTGGAGAAACACGGACTGAAACTTTGACAAATTTCCCTTCTATAGGCGTGCACCTATGATATGCTAGGCGCACGCCTAGCATATTATTGCCCCTACTTGAGCTTCCAAGCATCCCGAAGCTCCGTAACACGTTTTCCGGGCATTCTCGAACACCTAGTTCCTGAAAAACATCAAAACATACACCAAACGTAACCCCTACGGGACACTAGGGTAACCAAGAATGAAAGTAAAACGCCAAAAAAGGATCGAGATTTCCGGATTATACATCAGAATCTCGGGAAAAGCAAAACGGGGTATAAAGCATCAAAACCTAGCCAAAATCTCCCAGAATTTTACAAAATGACTCATTACGGGATACAAAAGTAGTGGAAAAACAGAGTCGAGTTGACTCTTATCAACTACCCCCTACTTAGCGTTTGCTCTCCCCCGAGTAAAACCGAGCGTTCCAAACAGAAATAGAGTCAACATTGTGACTGTATAACGAGTCTCCCGTATCATATAGGTAAGACAATAGTAAAAACATGAATACATAAAAAATAGCTTCTTTGACATTAACTACTAACCACCGGTTCGGATTATAGACACGTAACGTACCAGGGTTACACCATAGGCTTATACGTCGTAAACATCTCCACTAATCGAGGTCTATCGTCATCTAGTACGGTCGAGCAGGACTTGCAGGGTTATATTGTTAGGCTAGGGTTCAGGCTAAGAAAGGATATTTACGGTAAAATAGAAAGAAGGTGCAAAAGTGCTTTAACCGAGATATATATACAAAACTCGGCTATCACTTCATCTTCAATCTTTCTGACTATTTACAACTTCGGAATCCAAACCCCAACTCCAACTTTTTCTTTCTTTCCTTCTACTCCACAAAACTATAGTACCATAGTCCATTTTTGGACTTATAACAAACTATAATTACATACATTTTTTTTTTCTCTTCTTCTTTTTTTCTCTTTTTTTATTTTTTTTATTTTTAAACTATGAACTATATACAAAAACGAGAGTAGATACTATATATCAAAATTTTGATCGATAGCCACAACCGGCACATTGTGACATTCCTCTTTCCAAACAACTCGTAACTTACGACACCATATCATAGTCCATGTCTCAATGATACCTCGCAACATTGTATAGGAAATGTGCGGAACTAAAAGCTCAAATGAAAGGTGATCAAAGATGCGTACCGAAATAAAGCTCAGGGCATCGGTAATTATGGGTTAGTAACACGAAAGGCTAGTTCGGGTGGCGGTCTGGCCACCCTACAAAGGCTTAGAGGGGTAACTGTGGATATACATATAAGGATGGCTTTTGGCTCTGATCGGGTCAAAATAAATGCCAAAACCATCATTCCGTACCTAACAACGACGGCCTTTCTATTTCACATCGAAGTTACTAATATAAGTTCTAGGTAACCGGGTCGTAACACAAATATAATCGTTCACTAGTCGAGTATTCAATGACGTCGAAGCTTATTACGTGAAGTTGTTTCAAATTTTCAACACACGATAGACACCACAAAGTAAAATGTATTCGAGTAGCTACACATGTCTCACTACGGGATATGAAAGCTCGTGATACAGTAGACAACGTCAAAACTATAAAAATTTGAAAAAATTTCGCCCAAAATTTCACAAAAAGGCGATAACCACTAAGTCATGACTCGAAATAAATAAAACCGGGAAATTGGCTAACTAGCCTCCACCCCCTACTTAAAAATTGAACACCGCCCTCGGTGTTTAAATAAATAAAAACGATGGGTCAAAGGCTTAGCTTAAACCCGGCAAAAGGCGGAATCTCGGTATGTAGCATCCGCAAAATGGACGTCCGGGGTACCTGTTCTATCAACAACACATTCTACCAACACAGGTAGATAGGAATGGGGGATATATACATATATACGCAAATTACCGGGGATGCTACAAAATGTCAAAAACGTGCATGGAGCACCACTCAAAAAATTAGCATAGATCATGTACAATGCAAAAATAGTACACACCATGTAAGAAGCAGAAATATCTAGATATATATTAAAAGGGCCAAAAACGTGGCCTAAACCAAGAGCAGACAAAAGTATATACTTATGTGCATAAAATAAAAATTAAAAACTGAACAAAAAAACAAACAGAAAAGAAACAAGTCTTGGCCCTCCGGGCCTACAACAAAATTTCCAAAATAGTCAAAGAAAAAAAATGCAACAGTGACAAAGTGAAATCTCCAAAATTAACTCAATCTAGCATCATAAAAAGCTGCAAAAAAAATCTGAAAGCCTCAAAAGAAAATGCTAGAAAAGAACTGGTCTTCTCGTCTTCAACCTACTCTTCATCTGTCTCGGAATCACGTCTCTCTGTCCCATGCCCCTGTTGAGTGCCGATGTCTTCACAAAAATAATCGTCGGGGTCCATTTCCAAATCTGTGCCCAGTGTAGCCGCCAAACCAAAATCATTCTAACCACCCCCACTTGAACTAGCGCCGCCAACACCACCTCCAAAGACACCACCACTCGAACCCCTTACATCCCCAAATGCAGCCCCACTCGACTCATCACCTTGGTTAGGCTCCCCACCCTCGAAAGGTTGGTCAAAGTCCTCAAAGCTCTGATGTGAAAAGGACGGGACAAAATCTTGAACAAATGGAGGGTATTGATAAGGGCTTTGGGAAACATTCAGAAGGTGTAAGGTAGGGATGTTATTCTGCTTTGCAACCTCGTCACTGATGGTTCGTAATGACAACATGGCGAGACGGTTGTCATTGAACCAATCACGTTTAGCTCCTAGGGCAGCATAGGTGATTTGTTCTAAAATAGAACGGGCGGCCCTAGTTGGTTGGCGGGGTGGTTGAGGTTGGTGCTGGGCTCTATGACGTGTAAGAGAGAACTTCTCGACAATGGGCAGGAACTTTCTACGAATCAAAACATCCCCAGGCATATTGTCCAGCCCCGAAGAAACAACCATATCCGTGATTAAACGGGGATAAATCATGTTGCGAGTTTGCTTCCCGATATATGAGGATAGCTTATCCCTAATGATCTGCGCCGCGTCAACCGGGATATTGTGAGGATGACATAGACAATCTTAAGAGTTTCTGAGCTGATTGTGGTGGATTGAGAAGTAGGGTAGAGACGGTTGGTAACAAATTTAACGACAAGCTTCTCGGGTGGATTCCACTCGGATGTATTAAGGGCATGTCGAGGATTTTGTTTACTTGGGATCCACTCACAGTTGGGACAGATAGCTGTTCTTATCATTTCAAGGACATCAACCGGGGGTTGTTGTTGGGAAAGCCTAGCAAGGACCTGAGTGTACTCGTCATCAAAAGAGACACTCGGAAGGTGGAGATGGCGAGCTATTCCCTAATGGCTAATGTTCACTCTCTGACCTCTCAACAGAATGTAATTCGCAGCCGCCCCTACGGCCTTAGCATTTGAATAGAATTCCCTAACCATAGACAAATTTATCGGCTCGGGCCTAACCGTAAGAAGATTCCCCCACCCTTGGGTTTGCATGTTAAACCAGAAAGTCTCATTCACGTCAGCCCTATTTATCTCTCTCTCAATAAGAGCAGTTTTGGACCTAACTTACCATTGAAGAAGTCTAGGGCTTTGTCATCGATGGTCGGCTCGTTGCTCTCCCATAGGATCGTCCTCAGGCAACTAAACACGTGCAATAGGCTGAGCCTCACTAGATAGTGCAGCCCCACCGTGGCTGCCACCATCACCTCTGCCACTACCTCTTCTATGACCACCACCACCACTACCTCTCCTACTACCGGACACATAGGGGTTCTTCCTTTTCGTGTTTGCACCTGTCATTAATTCTACACAAAACACCACCCAACACCCAAAATCACCAAAAACAATTCACAATTGCCCCTAATGATTAAATAAAAATAAAAAACTAGAAAATAAAAACAAAAACAAATTATTCTAAGTTAATATAAAAGGATTGAATTGGGTTTACAAAACGAAACAAGGGAGCAACCCTTACCAAAAATTTGGTGCTCTCCGGAGTTGATGAAGGTCACCGGAAAAAGCTTGACAAAAAGCTTCAAAATTCGCCCCAAAGTTGCCTTCAAATTTAGTGGGTTGGTAGTTTGGAAGTTAAATTGAAAAGAGGAAATGAGTGGGAGTGATTCGGTGGTGGGGGGGGGGGGGGGAAGGCGGCTGGGGTTTGGGCGTGTGAAGAAGGAAGGAAGAAGAGAAATAAAGAGGAACGGGTTTTTTTAAAGGAAGCTAGGCGTGCGCCTAGCAAGCAAAAACAGACACCCAAATTCTAAATCACGTTCTGAAACTTTGCCCTCAAAAATACCCCTTTGGCGTGCGCCTGTAGTATGCTAGGCGCACGCCTAGCATCAAAATTGGCCAGGGTGTTTGAAAATTTGCTTTTCGGGGTATTTCGACTTACGAGACTTCCCCGAAACTCCTAAAACTTAAATTAAGCATGGGTTGCCTCCCACGAAGCACTGTTGTTTAACGTCGTTAGCTTGACGTGATGATTTGACAAAAAGCGAGATGGAAATGGATTAAACGAACGTCAATGGAAACTTATTCGTTGACGTTAGGCGAGGAAACTTTGGATTATTCGGGGGTCGGTGTTGAGAAAAGAGCTTACTTCCTAAATGAAATGAATCATCTACATGACTCACAATCCTCGGGACAATGAGGGAGATCTTCCAAATCCACGAGCACGAGGTTAGCTTCGAAGTAATATTTTTCATATTTTTTCAACCGAAGGGCGTTTGCCAAAAATGTGCCCTTGGTGTCATGAGTCACTTCGACAGCCCCAGACGGAAAAACTTTCGAAACTTTATAAGGTCCCGTCCACCGAGAATTTAACTTACCCCGAAAGAAGTGTAAACGAGTGTTGTATAATAAGACATCGTCACCCTCTTTGAATTCACGCTTTTTAATCTTAGCTTCGTGGAGAAGCTTCGTATTTTCTTTATAAGTACGCGTGCACTCATAAGATTGCAATCCAAACTCATCGAGCTCGGCCAACTGTGACAACCGTTTCTCACCTTCGGCTGTCTCATCGAAATTTAGGAATCGATTCACCCAGTAGGCTCGATGTTCCAACTCAACAGGTAAGTGACAGGCCTTACCAAACACCAACTGATACGGGGATATTCCTATCGGGGTCTTAAAAGCGGTCCGATGCGCCCAAACTGCGTCATCGAGCTTTTCAGCCCAGTTTTTCCTATTCAAGTCCACTGTTTTCACGAGAATTCGTTTGATACCTCTATTCGAAACCTCGACCTGCCCACTCGTTTGAGGGTGATACGTGGTTCCCAACTTGCGTCGAACCCCGTATTTGGTCAGAAGTTTATTGAAAAGCCGATTCTGAAAGTGACTGACATTGTCACTAATCATTGCTCAAAGAACTCCAAATCCTATAAAAAGGTGCATTTCAAGAAACGGATGACCACGTTACGGTCATTAGTAGGAGAAACCATTGCTTTTCGACCCACTTTGAGACATAGTCGACCGCGACGAGAATGTACTTGTTATTGTAGGAGGACGGGAATGGTCCTATAAAGTCTATTCCCCAAACATCAAAGTTTTCACACTCGAGAATCGGTTGCATAGGCATTTCAAACCGTCTCGAGTTTTTACCTGATCTTTGACACGCATCACACACACTCACGTACTTGTGTGAATCACGGAAGATCGAGGGCCAATAAAAACCACTCTGGATAACCTTTAAAGCTGTCCGGTGTCCGGAGAAATGGCCACCGGCTACCTTGTCGTGACAAAACGACAAAATGCTCGGTATCTCGCCATCATGAGCACATCTACGAATTATACCGTCAGAACATCTATGAAACAGATACGGGTCATCCCAGTAGTAATACTTAAGATCACTAAAGAATTTCTTACGTTGCTGGTAGGTCAAGTCGGGCTCTAAATACTCACACGCAAGATAATTAACATAAGAAGCATACCATGGGTTACCGTACTTTCTGGAAATCAGAGGGCTCACCCTTATTTCCGGAATAGCTGCATCGATAGCAAACAGCTGTTCATCTGGAAACTCGTCACCTATCGCTCTCTCTCGTGTAATAGCATCAGGGGTCAGTTGCAAGCGGCTGAGGTGGTTTGCGACCACATTCTCACAGCCCTTACGGTCTCTAATCACAACGCCAAACTCTTGGAGTAAAAGTACCCATCTCAAGAGTCGAGGTTTCGCATCTTTCTTATTCATAAGATATTTCAGTGCTGCATGGTCAGTGTGAACTACAACCTTCGAACCAATCAAATATGAACGAAACTTATCAAAGGCGTAAACTATCGCTAGCAATTCCTTCTCAGTGGTCGCGTAATTGATTTGAGCCGAATTCAAAGTATGGCTCTCATAGTAGATAGGCTTAAATAGTTTATCACGTTTGTGGCCCAATACGGCCCCAACTGCCATATCACTAGCGTCACACATGACTTCGAATTCCTGACTCCAATCCGGTGCTATCAAGATCGGGTCAGTCACTAACAAAAGTTTAATGTCTAAGAAAGCATCTAAACAAGCATCATCAAACACAAATGGCACATCTTTCGAAAGTAAATGCGTAAGAGATTTAACACGTTTTGAAAAATCCGGTATAAACCGTCTATAGAAACCTGCGTGTCCTAAGAAACCTCTAAGCGTTTTCAAATTCGTGGGAGGCGGTAATCGTCTATAGCCTCGACTTTCGCTCGATCTACCTCAACACCTCTCCTCGATATCTATTCCCTAACACGATACCTTCTTCTACCGTAAAGTGACATTTCTCCCAATTTAACACGAGATTAGTGTCCTCACAACGTTGCAACACTTTATCAAGATTATTTAAACAATCATCAAAAGAATCACCAAAGACACTGAAATCATCCATAAACACTTCTAAAAACTTCTCAATCATATCAGAAAAATATGGCAGTCATGCAATGTTGGAATGTCGCCGGGGCATTGCATAACCCAAACGGCATTCGAGTGTCAGCAAAAGTGCATACGGGCACGTAAAAGTGGTATTTTCTTGGTTTTAGGGTCGATTATAATCTGATAATATCCACTAAAGCCATCTAGAAAAAAGTAATATGCATGTCCACTCAAACGTTCCAACATTTGATCAATGAAAGGTAAAGGGAAGTGATCCTTACGTGTAGCATCATTGAGCTTCTGGTAGTCTATGCACACGCGGTATCCGGTGACTAGTCGAGTGGGTATGAGCTCATTACGGTCATTGGATTACACCATCATTCCTCCTTTCTTCGGTACGACCTGTGTCGGGCTGACCCACTCACTGTCACTTATAGCATAATTGATACCCATCTCAAGCATCTTGATCACATCATTTTTTACGACCTCTTGCATATGAGGATTCCACCTTCTTTGGGGCTGCCTCACCGGCTTCATGCCCTCATCAAGAATGATTTTATGTTTGCAAAGCTCCGGGCTTATCCCGGTATATCCACCATTTTCCACCCAAAAGCACACTTGTGACTTCTCAAAACACGCAATAACTTTTCTTCCTGCAGATTAGTTAGAATAGAAGAAATAATCAACGGGAGTAATTCAGTTTCGAGAAAAGCATACTTAAGGTGAGCCAGGAGTTCCTTCAACTCAAGGTTTCGGGGCGGATCATCTATGGAAGGCTTTTCTTTTTCATCACTTAACTCAAGTTCCAAGTACTTGTGTCATCTTGCATCCACAAAATCGGTGATTTCGAGCTCACCGGCGGCTTCTGCCAATTCTTCGTTCTCATCATCAATCGCGCTTGACTTTACTAAACATTCCTCCATCGAGTCATCCTCTTTGTAGCCCTGTGTGTTAGCATTTTCAACAACAAGAGGCATAATAGTATTTAGAAAATTGCATTCGTTTCATCATACGGGTGCTTCATGGACTTGAAAACATTAATGGTAACACTTTCCTCATCTACCCGTAATACAATCTCGCCTTTTTGGATGTCTATCATTGCCCTCCCGGTTGCTAAGAAGGGTCTTCCTAACAATGGGGTGTCCGACTGTCGGCTTCCATTTCTAGAACCACAAATTCCGCGGGAAAAACGAACTTGTCCATCCGTACTAGCACATCCTCGGCTACTCCTAACAGTTTCCTTAAAGACCTATCCGCCATTTGCAAGGTCATAGCAGTTTTGGTAAGCTTACTTAAACCTAATTCCTCGTAAATGTGGCGGGGCATCAAACTCACACTCGCACCTAGGTCACACATGACATTCGGGTACGTCTTAGAGCCTATGGTACAATGTATTGAAATACTACCCGGGTCTTTAAGTTTCTGGGGTAACTTATTCTGAAATACTGCGGAACAATTCTCATTTAAACACACGACTTCCTCCATTTTTGCTTTGTTAAATAATATCCCTTTCAGAAATTTTACATATGAAGGCATGTTCGCATTCGCATCAACAAATGGGATATTGATCTCAACTCTACGTAGAATGTCGAGGAATCTATTTTGACTCTTCGATAAGATTGTCTTTCTAGGACCTCTCGGGGGATAGGGTAACGAATTGACATCAATAGTAGTAGGTGTAAGATTCATACTCTGTTTACCTTTGTCGCGTGCCTTGCTTAGTTGTGTCTGCTTGCTTGACTCGGCATCCTTCATCATGGGATTAGGAATCTCTACGACCTCATCACAGTCGTCATCACTATCCACCGGCTCAATCTTCACCTTTACCAATTCAGAATTTACCCTGCTGTCTGCTTTCTCATCATCATTCAGCGGTGTTTTGTTCTTCTTTTCCCGAGCTACCTCAACTTCAATGCCAACTTTCTTACCACTCCGAGTATAGATCGCATTAACCGGATTAGCCGGCCTAAGATTTCTCTCAATACTGAGATCATCATCCTCAACCACAGTTTCTTCAATCGACAATGCATTGACCCCTCTCGGATTCCTAACCTTATTACTCGTTAGGCCCCCAACCGGAACGGTGTTTGACTTTTCCGCCATCTGGCCAGTTTGATGCTCTATGTTTCGTATAGACGCTTGCATCGCAGTCTGACTATTTTTAAACTCATTATAGTTGTCAGAAACTATCTTGCTCAATTGCTCTACAATCTGTTCAAGAGTTTTCGGTGGTTGTTGATTCTGATTATCTATTCTCCCCTGAGAGTTCGGGTGTTGATAAGCGTTCGGCCTTTGATTTGAAGGACCGACTTGTTGTTGATTAGAAGGCCCGGCTTGATTCGGATTCCGGTTCTAGTTCTGATTCGGTTGCCATTGATTCGGTTGCCCTCTCCAATTCTGATTCTGAACATAGTTCACATCATAAATAGGGTTAACCGGCATCGTATTCGGGTCCACTGGTGGTGTCGCCCATTGATTCATGGCCATTTGGTTCACCAAAGCTTGATTCATTTGATCTGCAAACATTTGACTTAACTGTTCCGGACTCAACATCGGTTGAATAGGTGTTTCTCCCACACTCACTGGCGGGACTTTTTCTAGACTATTACAATCTCAACCGGCAGTGTACCGGGTCAAATTGTAGTGCTAGTATGGTGAGTCAGGTGTCGAATCCTCATGGAACGTGGTAATTCTTTTAAGTGTGGTTAAACACCAAACATCTATTATTAACTCGATCTAAATCGCAGGTTTATCATACGAGTCACTACTATACTAATAAACAGAAAATAAATGCATAAATTAAAACTAAATTAATATAATATATATAAATACATAAATATATATAGTAATACATAAATAGTAAAAAATATATATATATATATAAATATATAGATACCAATATATTAAATACTAATAATTATTATAGAACTAGCCAAGATATATGTGATTGAATTATTCAATCTTTTTAGTTTAATGGATGTGCTCGTTCCTCCTTTTTATTAGGTCCAATTGAATATGCGAAACGGTGCACTCCTAAGCTCAACAGTTCCCTCTCACACGAGCGTACGAAACTGTCATATGTCTCATCAACTGTCCAATGTCATCCAAAAGATTGGGTACTCCGTTTTGTCATGCGGTCAATGTTAAGGATCTTGATCAGAACGGGTGAATTAACGTAATTAGATCTCGAGTACAGATAATTTCAAGAAGTGTTTCTCTTTTCAAAAGATAAAACAATTCTACCCCCGGGTATGAAATAGGATTCCGTTGTCACGTTTTCTCTCGGCCATTTTTACCCTCCGGTTTTTCTACCTTTTTCTCATATCCTAACTTCACCGTTTAGTTCGTCATTAGGTTATGGTGCGATTCATATTGGTTAATTACGTCAACACGAATATTTTCAATACATTTCAAGTAGAAAAAGATTCATCAAATTCAATTTTAATCAATTTTAGTTATAGTCATCATCCATTTTACCAAAAAGATCGAAATATTTCAATTACATATCTTGGCTAGTTATAGATTTAGCCTACTAACATTATAAATAAAAACATAAAAAAAACAAATATAAAACTTTAGAATATTACCAGGTTACAACTGCTGATTTAGAGGCCGTATTCTCCGGAAATTACAACAACTTCTTCAACATCGAACTCCCGATAACCGTCCAAGCATTACAACGAAACTACGGCTTCTACATTATTTATGGCATAATGCCTACTAATATATACATTACTACTACTAATTTAAGAGATTAGAAGAGATATATAAGCTAGTATATATATATTGGTACCCCCCAACAAACTCGCATGAATGCTGTATTTATAGGAGAAATTTTCAAGGCCGGATCGATCCGGGATCAGGTCGGATCGATCCGGGAATAAAAAATATTATCTCCCAGGCTTATCCTCTGCATAACCACATATTAATCATCATTATGTTTCCTTATCAGATAAGCCGGATCGATCCGGGGTTAATCCGGATTGATCCGGGTATCATTTTTCCAAATCTTGATCTGAAATTTGATAAAATCATAACTTGAGCTCTGGATCCCCAAATGACATAATTCAAAAAGCGTTGGAAAGCTCTTTAAAAGATCTATAACTTTCATGAAGGACTCTTCTTCAGAAAATGCCTTTTTGATGGGCCATTTGTTCGTCGAAAATATAATTCGATAATGGTACCACAAACCGTTGATCCACTTGAATTCTTAATCTCGTGGCACTTCCTTACTTCCTTCAAAAGACATGCTTTAACTTCAAAAAGTGTCGTCACTCGGGGTTTTGGTTTATCTAAAAATCTGCAATAAAACACCAAAAATACCCACGTAAATCTGACACGACACTCCGGTTACTAAACCGGTACAAAATTTATAACTTTTTATTACTTTTACTAGAATTTTATATTATTTTAGACTTATTCATAATTATTGATATTACATAAGATTATCGTTATAATTTCTTATATTTTATATAGAAAGAGTTGATAAAATATATAAAATATCGTAATTTTTATCATATAAATGTTATACATCAACTACTCCCCACTTAGCTTTTTGATCGTCCTCGAGCAAAATAAGCGGTAATATATAAAAATTACAATAAAAATGATATACTTGGTAGATTAAATTTCAAGTCAGTAAAATATCATTTCAATATTATAAATATATTAATTATATCTTTCTTAGAAATTAACAAGATAAAAAGTGTATATAACTTAGATAAATTATTTATCAAATATCATTTAAATGAAATTCTACATAATTTACTTAATAAATATAATTAAAATTCTAGAATTATTCTCCTATCTCAACTTATATGAAATATTTGGAATCAAGGACTAAGTCAAGTAGTTGGCAAAATGGCTTATAACGTTTTAGGCTCAGGGTGTTGGTTAATCGAAAGGATAGAAAAGGAAATCAAAAGAGAAAGAAGCAAGTCGTACGTACTTTACCTTCATATTTTTGATCAAAAATCTCGATTAATAACATCCTAATATTATTTCACCTAATTTTCAGTTTTTTTATTATTTATTTTTATTTATTTTTTTATTATTATTATAGAATATTAACATACCCGAACTCATTGCCAAAATCGACTATCTTGCATGCGTCATGAGGTGAAATCGAATATATTAATACCTATCTAACTTTTCCAATCTCAGCATATACCATTCTTTTGCATCGATACTTAGCTTTTATGTCATCATCTCCTTTCATAAGTACGTACAAACTCGTGGAAATTTTAGGAAATGTAGACCAAAATAGGCTAAGGGTCGGTTATAATTGGTTTAATCACAAATGGCTATTTCGAGTGAGGTCTGGCCACTCTATTTGGCTGAGGTGGGGACAAAAATTGGAAATTTTATTCAGGTAGGCTATTTGGCTATAGCTGATCAAAGTTATGCCAAAAATCGTCATCCCTAGTCCGATTCCATATTCATATTTCGTTTTGAAAAGAAAATTATTCTAACATTTCATTATAGATATAAGTATATTTGCTAAATTTCATAACAAAAAAAATACTCGATAATATTTATGTATAGTTACATATACTTAAAATCTTATAAAAATCTAAAACTGACATATATAATATAATTATAATATATCTAATTTACTTTACTTAATTAAAAATCTATTCTTACCAATTTATATTATTTTTATTCATATTAATTATATATTATCTACTTAAATTTATTCAAGAAAAATTAAACTAAGTATTAAGCAATTAAGTATAAATTTATATGAAAAATTTTAATTTTTATTTACTAACCTAACTCTACTCCCCACTTACGAAGTGGCATCGTCCCGATGTTCAGTGAGTACTAAAAAAGTAGGTTCAAAAAAATTAAAATTTTATATGATATTTTTTTTTTTCCGTTTTTAAGTTTTTTAAATGATATTACTAACATATATTTACTAGGATTGAACTAAAATAATTAAAGAAAACAACATATATATTAAACATAATAAAAACTATTACAAACTTATAGAGAATTAATTAAACATGATACTAAGATACTAATTAAGAAAACACTAAATTAAACATCTTACTACCAACCAACTTATAATAAACCAACAACTAAAAAAAAAAACTCACTCCATCCAAAACATATCAAACTGTAGATGAGCAACCGGGAGTATCAACCGGAAGCAATCCCATTTGAGAATCACGAGAAGGATAAATCTCGTCCGTAGCAATCTCAGGAACTCCATTCAAATGAACACACAGTCTGGATATAAGCCAAGAAAAATGCATCGGCCTTCATCTACTACGTCTTTCTACCGCGAAATTAATTGCTGTCTTGTATATTAAAATCCCCCAGTCCACATATGCTCCAACAGTTATTGCATACAATAGAAGCATCTCGTCGTCAGTAACCCCAGAAAAGTCACTAGTGGGATAGATTCGGGAATTAATAAAGTGTTTCCATGCCCTCAGATGAGGGGGTAAAGCCAAAGTGGATGAATCATAGTTATGGTCAAAAAGTGGAAACACATACTGGAATGCTTCGGCAGTGCGATTGACAAAATTATAGGCATTTCCGAGCTCCCATTGAAACTCGAAATGTGGGTTTGGAACAAAGCTACACGGCGGGATTTCAAAATTTTGATTAACTACGACTGAAGAAAAGGTTATAACGATACCCCGAACAGTAATAAGATGAGTTGCGGCTACCGTCGTGACGTCAGATAGAGATGCGTAAAAATCTCGAACAATAGAAATGTTGATTCTACCTCGGGGATGCCTAACCAACTTTCTCCAACCACAGCCTCGGATTAAATTTCGACCCCATTGATCTAATTTTTCCGTGTTTAATCCCTTCTCCATCAGTATAGGAGAATTAACAAAATTCAAACGTCTTGGGAGATTATTATGGAAAGAAGAGGATTGAGAAGCGGGAACCACAACATCTGGAGTCAGTGGTTCGTAACTATTAACGGAAGGAGTCGAGTGATTAGACATAATTAAAAAAAAACTTATACAGAGAAGTGAAGAAGAGATGAGCAATTTGTAAAGCTGGCTGATATTTCCTTATATAGAAACATACACATCGTGCAAAAGTAGAAAAGATCTTTGTTTTGGCATTTATTGGGCTTCCCGGATCGATCCGTCCTATCAGATTAAAATCCATGTCAGGTCGGCATACTCACACCGGATCGATCCGGGAACTACTATTCCCTAACAGTGTTGTTTTTGGCTTGAAAATGCCCAGAATTTTTCTAGTTTGTGATATTTTTGCTTAAAAACTTTTGTTTCTTATTTTATTTTTTTTATTTTTGTAGAATATTGATAACGACAAAATTTACTACACGGTGCGTAAAATAAAATCATATGAAACTAATATAAAATAAAGATCAAAAACTAGTTGTTCGAAAATAAATTGTTCAAGTTTCAACATATCATAAAATGTTTCAAATCACTCCTCATCATCTCCAATCTCGGCATAGCTCGAACTCGGCATGGATTGAGAACTAGCAGGATCATGAGTCGACTCAAACAATGGTTCTTGAAAAGGCGTCGACATCCTAACCGAACTATCGAATCCCATAGAACTCATCCCTGTCGTGATATCAGCAAAAGTTCTTCCCCAGCTTGTCGTGGTGTGGGCAAATGCTCCAAATCCTCCCCAACTAGATGTAGCTACCGCCGTGGTACCTGTCGAAAAATCACCTACACCACTAGTTTGATTTCCAAAAGAATGTGACATTGGTTGGAAGCTTGATTGAGGTGGCATTGGTGGAATTATTTCGGGCAAGGTATATGGCTCAAATTGGCATTGCGGAATGTCCATTCCGGCGTAGGCAGGGTTCGAATGTATATTCATCTGATATAAACCTCGCATACCTTGCCTTAAATCTTCAGACCATTGCCTATTCCTTTCCGCATAGATAGTCATATTGGCATTGGCACGATGAACATCATAGGATAAGGATTGAAACATGTCATAAGTGATGGTATTTGGAAGCTGAGATTGTGTTTGACTTGATGATGGAGGAACAGTGGTGGGTTGAGAAACAGGTGGAATAGGCTGAGGTCGGCGGCGGTTTGGGTTCATAAAATCTATTTTTCCCGCCGTCTGAGCTGGCAAACTAGGGCCTATCAATGCTTCATCAGCCATAATCAGATTATCATTAGGTAGCTCAGGAACACCTATTTGTCGACATAATGAAGAAATAAAACAAGGAAAAGGCATATGACTGCCTGGTTTAGCAGTCGTGACAAATTCCTTGGCCCGTCTATACATGACTTTGCCTACATCCACAGCTATACCATTGACAATAGCCCATGCAATACAAAGATCCTCCTTACCAAAAGATGTCAAATGACGAGGTGGGTAAAGAGTCGAACTAATAAAACGCTTAATGGCTTTCATATCCCTTATACACTTTCCATATGAAAATCTATTTTCATGCCATCTAGCTGTAGGATTTAACTCGTTCTGGGCTGTTAAGACTATATGGTCAAAATCTGCATGTTCATCAAGATTCCACACTGTATAATAATCCTCATCTTCTGGTACATCAGGAATACCATATATAGCATTTATAATATGAGGAGTAAACGGCACTGTCTTGGTTCTTAAGGTTACAGAGGCTAACTCACCATCTTCTGTTGCATTATGAGTTGCTAACAGAGAATAAAACTCAGAAACCAAGGTCGTGTTAACTTCACCTTCCCTTAAAGCGGCTAACTCCATCCACTGTCTACTTTCAAAAATCGCTTTCACTTCCTCTCCCAAATCGTTAAAATCTAAACCCCTTTCTATCGCAACTAAACATTTTCCAAACTTATCCCTTAACGCACTTTTAGCTGCTTTAGACGCGGTTCTTTGAAAACTAACGGCCAATTCTTCAGGTGTTAATGGCCTTGTTTCTATGACCGGGATTTGGATTGGGATATTTGGCTTACGTTTTTTAGCGGCTTTAGATGATTCGGCCATTCTACGATAACGACACAATAATTTAAGAACAACAACAAAACAAAACAAAACAAACAAAATAACACTACACAAATGAGTAACAAAACAGTTGAAAATAAATAAAAGTTACATAAAAAAACGAAATTAACGAAATAAATTATCACATTGTTACCTTATAGTACTTAAAAAGATTGAAGAGTTGGCCGGAAAAGAAGAATGTCGCCGGAGTGAAAGTTGAAGCTTTTTCTTGAAAATTTTTCAAATTCGAATGAAAGATTGAAGAGAAGAGAGGAAAATGAGAAGAAAATAAGGAGTGGGGTATTGTGAGGGTGATTTTAGGTGATGATTTTGAAGAAAAAAATTCGAGTGGGGAAGGGGTGTGGGGCGGCTGTTAATGGAAAAAATTGGAAGAGAAAGAAGAAGGGGAAAACCCGTTCTATTTAGGTTTTTAGGGTCCCGGATCGATCCGGGGTTATGTCGGATCGATTCGACCAAATTTTTTTTTTTTTTTAATTTTTTTTTATAAAACTTACTAAAACTTAATAAAACTCTTAATAATACTTCTACTAATTTTATAAAATTAAAACTTTTTATAAAATTTTTTATAAAACTTTAAATAATTTCATAAAGATCCTCTATATAAAATTTTCAAAAGTTATATAAAAAAATTTTTATATAAAAAAATAAAGTAAAATATTAAAACTTATAGGAGTCCTAATTCCGCTATTTCTAAATCTTCCATAGTTCTGATATAACGTTCTATCAACCTAACTTTGAGAAATGAGGCGTTTGAATTTTCTCTTTGACATCCATCGGGATTTTCGGATAACCACCTAATCGTTCCCTTCTTACCAATATTCAAACACTCATCCTGAGATTTGGTTGTGCTTTCTCCACATTTCCTATTATGCTCACTTTTTCCACAGATTCTGCATCGCATTAAAAACTTTGCCCTTCTCTTTATCGAACTTCTCGATTTTTCATTACATACTTCTTTCAATCTGGCCTCTCTCAATAATTGCTTGTTTTTCTCAAAAACTAAAGCTTCTATTGTAAACGCTACATCTTTATCAAGGCCTAACTTCAAAAGCAAAACAAAAACTCATAATCTATCTAAAAAAGGCATCCAGTTCTTTTACGTCTGTCCGGTAAAAGACGAAACTAGTTTAAACATATAAAACACAGAAAAGTAAAGTAAAGAAAGATAGCACCTGGGATTCGGCTGAACTTAGTTTTCCTGCTTTTTTAGTTTTGCGGAGGATCGATTAGCAACATTACTTCCTTTTTTGATGAGATCCCTTCTCCTTCCACAAATAGCTTTACCCTGTGGCCATTGGCTATAAATGTTGTATTTCCATCAGTTAGTTCAACAAATCTCCAGATTTGTAAACTCTTGTTACTCTAAATGGACCTGTCCATCTTGATTTAAGCTTACCTGGAAATAACTTTAAACGTGAATTGTACAATAACACTCGATCACCTACATGGAACTCACGACTATAGATTCTCTTATCGTGAAAAGATTTCGTGCGTTCCTTGTAGATTCGAGCGTTTTCATAAGCATCAAGACGAAATTCTTCTAGTTCTGTTAACTGAAGTAATCTATGATCACCGACATCCTTAGGATCGAAATTCAAAAATCTAATAGCCCAAAAGGCCCGGTGTTCTAATTCAACTGGGAGATGACAAGATTTACCAAAAACTAGTTTGTAGGGGGAACAACCAATTGGTGTTTTAAAGGCTGTTCTGTATGCCCATAATGCATCATCCAGTTTCTCTGCCCAGTTTTTACGATTTGAGTCCACTGTCTTTTCTACAATTCTTTTAATTTCTCTATTAGACACCTCTACCTGACCACTGGTCTGCGGATGATAGGGTGTGCCTAACTTATGTGTTACACCATATTTTTCGATTACCTTGGTAAATGGTCTATTGCAAAAGTGTGACCCTCTATCACTAATGATAGCCCTCGGAATGCCATACCTAGTAAATATATTCCTTTTAAGGAGCCTTATGACAACTTTGGTATCATTAGTTGGAAGAGCTTCAGCTTCTACCCATTTTGAAACATAATCTACCATTACAAAACAATTCACACTCTAAAATCGGTTGAAGAGGCATTTCATGTTTTTTCGATATATTTCCCCATTTTTGGCATGATTCACAAGATTTCGCATATTTATATGCATCTCTATATAGTGTAGGCCAATAAAAACCACATTGTAAAACTTTAAAAGCAGTTTTCCATCCTCCATGGTGACCTCCTGCCTCACGATCATGGCAAAACGATAAAATACTTAAAATCTCATTATCAGGCACACATTTTCTGATTATCCCATCCGAACATTTACGGAAAAGGTTTGGTTCTTCCCAGTAATAAAATTTTAAGTCGTAAAAGAATTTCTTTTTCTATTGCCAAGTCCAATGAGACGGAATATAATCACAGGTAAAGTAATTAACGATATCTCCAAACCAAAGTGACATTTCCTTAGAAGGAATTCTATTCTTTAATAATTGCATGACTGAAGGAGTATCGATTCTAAACAGTTGTTCATCAGGAAATGAATCTTGTATTTCAATTCCCTTTCCTTCATTTTCCATTCTACTTAGATGATCTGCTATTACATTTTCACTTCCCTTTTTATCTTTAATTTCAATATCAAATTCTTGAAGTAAGAGAATCCATCTAAGAAGACGTGGTTTAGCATCTTTCTTACTTAGTAATTACTTCAGGGCTGAATGGTCTGTATAGATAATAACCTTAGATCCAACAATATACGATCTAAACTTATCTAAGGCAAAAATTACACCAACGCTTCTTTTTCTCGTAGTTGCGTAATTAAGTTGAGCCGCGTTTAATGTGTGAGATGCATAGTAAATTGCTTTGAGTACTTTGTTATATCTTTGACCTAAAACAGCTCCTACAAACTAAATCACTCGCATCACACATAATTTCAAACGGCAAACTCCAATCCGGTGCTACTAGCACCGGTGCAGTAGTTAACCTCGCTTTTAGGGTCTGAAAGGCTTCCATACATTTACTATCAAAGTTAAAAGGTACTTCCTTTTCAAGAAAATGACTTAGAGGCTTTGCTATTTTTGAGAAATCGCAATGAATCTTCTATAAAAACCTCGCATGTCCAAGAAATCCTCTTAGAGTTCTTAAATTAACCGGTGGAGGTAACTTTTCGATTACCTCGACTTTAGCTTTATCAACTTCGATACCTACTTCAGAGATTCTATGTCCTAAAACAATCCCTTCTGATACCATTAAGTGACATTTTTCCTAGTTTAAAACTAAATTGGTATCTTCACAGCGTTGTAACACTCGTTTTAAGTGCGATAAACATTCATCGAAGGAATCTCCGTATACACTAAAGTCGTCCATAAAAATTTCTAAAAACTTCTCGAACATGTCAGAAAATATAGCCATCATACATCTTTGAAATGTAGCTGGTGCATTACATAAACCAAACGGCATTCTTTTATAAGCGAAGGTTCCATACGGACAAGTAAAAGTAGTCTTTTCTCTATCTCCTGCTGCAATGAATATTTGTAAATATCCTGAATAACCATCTAAGAAACAGTAATACTTATGTCCACTTAAGCGTTCCAACATTTGCACTATGAATGGAAGTGGATGATGATCTTTCTTAGTATGATCGTTAAGTTTTCAAAAATCAATGCACATTCGATATCCGGTAATTTCTCTTGTCGGAATCCATTCATTTTTATCATTTTCCTTTACTGTGAAACCTCCTTTCTTTGGTACTACTTGATTTGGGCTTACCCATTCACTATCAGATATAGGAAAGATTATCCCCATTTCTAATAGTTTAATAACCTCTTTCTTAACAATTAGCTGCAAATTCGGATTGAGGCGGCGTTGTGGCTGAATACAAGGTTTAGCGTCCTCCTTTAAAATAATTTTATGAACGCAAATCTCAGGGCTAATTCCTTGAATATCAGCTATTGTCCAACCAAATGCTTTCTTATACTTTTTCAACATTCTAAGTAATTGGTCTTCTTGTAGCTCAGTTAAGGTTGACGAAATAATAACCGGTAATAGATTATTAGTTTCAAGAAAAGCATACTTAAGATTTAAAGGAAGTGGTTTCAACTCTAGACATCGGGTGGATCTTCTATCGAAGGTTTAGAACCGGACCTTCCAGCTCTAATTCCGTATATCGATGCCATGGTGGTTTAGGACTAAAACTTCCTTTACTCAGATAAAGGATTATCTCTTTCATTTCAGTGTCCTTCTTATTCTCTTTATAGATAGACAATGCTAGGTATTCTTCTAATCTGTCTTCATAAGCTGGTAATTGAATATCATAGACATTGTGAATATCCTCTATAAAAGAACATGATTCTGGTGATCTGTATGGATGTTTCATAGCTTTGAATATATTGAAAGCAACTGTATCTTCGTTAACTCTCAGTATTAATTCTCCTTTTTGGACATCGATTAGCGTTCTTCCTGTAGCTAGGAATGGACGACCTAGAATAAGTGCCGCTGAATATCCATCTTCCATTTCCATGACTACAAAATCTACTGGGAAGTAGAATTTATCTATCTTAACCAATACATCCTCGATAATTCCTTTAGGGTATTTAACTGATCTATCTGCCATTTGAAGAGTCATTTCAGTATTCGTAAGTTTTCCTATGCCTAGTTTCTTATAATCCTCATAAGACATGAGATTAATACTTGCTCCAAGATCACATAGTACTTTTTTAAACAAAAATCCTCCAATTTCACAAGGAATTGTAAAACTACCAGGATCTTTCATTTTAGGTGGTAATTTATGCTGTAAAATTGCAAAACATTCTTCATTGAGGTAAATATTCTCATATTCTTCTAACTTTTTCTTGTTTGATAGAATATCTTTCAGAAACTTTCCATAAGCAGGCATATTAACTAGAGCTTCGATAACATGGATATTAACATGAAGATGACGAAAAGTATCAAGGAAACGAGCATACTTCTTATCAGTTTTTATTTTTTTAATTTGATCTTTAGGTGGGTAAGGTAAAGATTCTAAATCTATAACCTTTGATCCCGAAGTCATTTTCTCTTTTCCTTTCTCCTTAGATCTTTGAGCGTTACTTGGTTGCCCTGTATCATGATCTTGAAATTTTTTCTTTAAAACGCTCCCTGAATCAATCTCTACTTCAGATTTTTTTCAACTCTTCCTGTTTGTCATCCTTGTTTTCAGTATCATTTACTCTAACATGTTCCTTGAATAAATTTCTTAAATCTTCATCCATGGGATCTTTCAGAATCCTCGGGATTTTTACCCATTTCTCACCTTCATTTTCAGGTTCCATACTTCTATTTCTTTTCAAGAAATTTTCTATAATTTCTTCTTCCTCATCAGTGAATTCATGTTCATCTTTAGTTTCATCATTCTTACCATCTAAATCATCTTCTACTTCATTATTTCCGAAGTTTTCTACTCCATTACTACCATAGAGTTTTCTACTTCTGGTAACTACAACATTTACCTCTCTCAGATTTCTTTCAGTGTTACTTGGTAATCCTCCTGGTGGTCTACTGTTTTTACGTTCACCTTCCCTACTCAAATGATCTTCCATATTTCTTAATGAGGCTTCTATCGTCCTCATTCTGGTATCATGGCCACTCATAGATGTTTTTATTGTACTCATATCTTTAGTGACTGTACCTATAGAAGTCATCATTGTTTCCATATTTTTAGCTTGAGTAGACACCACACCCATCATATTTTCCATTAGTTTCTCCCATTTTTCAACCCCTTCGCAGCCGAGTTGAACTTTGAGTTACCGGTATACTCGAGTGGTGTGTTGAGGATAGGATCTGGGTAATGATTGTAAATTCTGATTAGAGGTATCTCCCTGATAAACTTGATTATTACACGAATTCCTATATGGAACTGGATATGGCGGTTGTCCTTGCTTACTAGGGTTTTCAGACCATCGAAAAGTTGGGTGGTCTCTTCTAATAGCATTAAACGAGTTTGAATATGCATTGTTCAAATTCCTATGCTGCTGAAGAAAACTTACCTCCTCTCTCGAATATCATGTTGGTTCTTCATTCCCTAATGGCATATTATCTTGATTTGAGTATTCAGTGGGTGTACTATTTTCTGAACTTAGGTTTTTGTTAGATTGTAGGCCATCAAATTTCCTACTCAAATTCTCCAAATGTGCTAGAACTTCTGTATTATATGTACATTCTCCTGCAAAAGCTACTTTTCTGGTGCTAGAACCGGTTTCCCACATTCTGTTATTTTTGGAAATCTTTTCTATAGCATCGTAAACTGTTTGTGCTTCACTCATCATTAAAGAACCACCACATGCATGATCTACATCCGCACGTGAGTCTTTTCGTAATTTACGACAAAAAAAGTTGGATTTGCATATCTAAGGAATAACCATGGTCGGGACAAGCTCTTAACAGTTTTTTAAATCTCTCCTGTGCATTCCCAAGCGTTTCTTCGCATCCTTGTCTAAAGTTAGCAACCTCGACTTTTAATTCCAAATTTCGTCCAGGAG
The DNA here is from genome assembly GCA_036785695.1 of Gentiana straminea. Classification (NCBI taxonomy): domain Eukaryota; kingdom Viridiplantae; phylum Streptophyta; class Magnoliopsida; order Gentianales; family Gentianaceae; genus Gentiana; species Gentiana straminea. The sequence goes on from JAVUPR010000135.1 coordinate 4,613,957, forward strand.
TGAAATATTGTTTCAAAAATTCGGTTTGAATATCCTCCCAACTAGTCAGTGAGTGATGTGGAAGAGACATAAACCAGTCTCGTGCTCGTCCTTTTAGAGAAAAAGGAAACATAGACATTCCCGTTAAGTCACGATGAGTACCTTGACTTTTGGTTGTAATGCACAATTCTTCGAAAAGATAGAGATGATGATGTGGATCTTCATCATCTTCTCCTAGAAATTGGGCTCTTGTGTCAATTAAACCAAAAAGATGAGATTTAATTTTCGAAATTGTTCGCTCCTTCATTGGGTAAAAGAATGGGATTATTAGTCTGGTTCCTTCTTATGGCCTGATCACAGATAGGTCTCGGGTTTGGTGGGTTATTACGATTATTCTGGTTCCGATTCTGATTATTCCTATTATTAGGATTTTGATTATTATTAGGGTTAATAGGGTGTTGTCCATGCCCTTGAGCATGATCTAACCCTTGTTCAGGTGTTTCATCACTGGTTTCAACCATTTTCGTATTTCGATTTGAAGATGATTCTTGCGGAGATCTGCCAAGAAGTCCTTGGCTGGTTTGACTACGTTTACTCTTTACTCTTAGCTGCATTTCGTAATTATTTATGTCAGGCTGATAAGGAGTGAGTGGAGTCTTACCACTTCGGGTCATCAACTAACGAAAATAGAAAATACTCGACTTTGGTAGAAGAAGAAAATTGGTAACTAAAAGAAGGTAGATACCAACGAAAAATAAAATAGAAATGAGATAAGAAAAAGTGTTGACTTATCCTCGAGAATTTTGAGCTGATACAAGTAGTAACCATAGACACAAAGAAAAATTAGCGACGTTCCCCGGCAACGGCGCCAAAAAGCTGACGGGACTTTTTCTAGACTATTACAATCCCAACCGGCAGTGTACCGGGTCAAATTGTAGTGCTAGTATGGTGAGTCAGGTGTCGAATCCTCAGGGAACATGGTAATTCTTTTAAGTGTGGTTAAACACCAAACAACTATTATTAACTCGATCTAAATCGCAGGTTTATCATACGAGTCACTACTATACTAATAAACGGAAAAAATATATATAAATACATAAATATATATAGTAATACATAAATAGTAAAAAATAATTATTATAGAACTAGCCAAGATATATGTGATTGAATTATTCAATCTTTTTAGTTTAATGGATGTGCTCGTTCCTCCTTTTTATTAGGTCCAATTGAATATGCGAAACGGTGCACTCCTAAGCTCAACAGTTCCCTCTCACACGAGCGTACGAAACTGTCATATGTCTCATCAACTGTCCAATGTCATCCAAAAGATTGGGTACTCCGTTTTGTCATGCGGTCAATGTTAAGGATCTTGATCAGAACGGGTGAATTAACGTAATTAGATCTCGAGTACAGATAATTTCAAGAAGTGTTTCTCTTTTCAAAAGATAAAACAATTCTACCCCCGGGTAGGAAATAGGATTCCGTTGTCACGTTTTCACTCGGCCATTTTTACCCTCCGGTTTTTCTATCTTTTTCTCATATCCTAACTTCACCGTTTAGTTCGTCATTAGGTTATGGTGCGATTCATATTGGTTAATTACGTCAACACGAATATTTTCAATACATTTCAAGTAGAAAAAGATTCATCAAATTCAATTTTAATCAATTTTAGTTATAGTCATCATCCATTTTACCAAAAAGATCGAAATATTTCAATTACATATCTTGGCTAGTTATAGATTTAGCCTACTAACATTATAAAGAAAAACATAAAAACAACAAACATAAAACTTTAGAATATTACCAGGTTACAACTGCCAATTTAGAGGCCGTATTCTCCGGAAATTACAACAACTTCTTCAACATCGAACTCCCGATAACCGTCCAAGCATTACAACGAAACTACGGCTTCTACATTATTTATGGCATAATGCCTACTAATATATACATTACTACTACTAATTTAAGATATTAGAAGATATATATAAGCTAGTATATATATATTGGTACCCCCTCCAACAGCCTGCATGAATGCTGTATTTATAGGAGAAATTTTCAAGGCCGGATCGATCCGGGATCAGGTCGGATCGATCTGGGAATAAAAATATTATCTCCCAGGCTATTCTCTGCATAACCACATATTAATCATCATTATGTTTCCTTATCAGATAAGCCGGATCGATCCGGGGTTAATCCGGATTGATCCGGGTAGCATTTTTCCAAATCTTGATCTGAAATTTGATAAAATCATAACTTGAGCTCTGGTTCTCCAAATGACATAATTCAAAAAGCGTTGGAAAGCTCTTTAAAAGATCTATAACTTTCATGAAGGACTCTTCTTCAGAAAATGCCTTTTTGATGGGCCATTTGTTCGTCGAAAATATAATTCGATAATGGTACCACAAACCGTTGATCCACTTGAATTCTTAATCTCGTGACACTTCCTTACTTCCTTCAAAAGACATGCTTTAACTTCAAAAAGTGTCGTCACTCGGGGTTTTGGTTTATCTAAAAATCTGCAATAAAACACCAAAAATACCCACGTAAATCTGACACGACACTCCGGTTACTAAACCGGTACAAAATTTATAACTTTTTATTACTTTTACTAGAATTTTATATTATTTTAGACTTATTCATAATTATTGATATTACATAAGATTATCGTTATAATTTCTTATATTTTATATAGAAAGAGTTGATAAAATATATAAAATATCGTAATTTTTATCATATAAATGTTATACATCACTCACTTGATTAACTAGAGCCTTCGGTAATAATTTCTTCGGTGCCGCATCAGTGTTGGTGCATTCCGAAGTTTTATGCATACCCCACAAGAAGAACACTTATTTGCCGCTCGTTGGTCGAGAATCACCGCACGTAACTGTTTCTCCAACATCGTCACTTTGTTGGATAACTTGTTGTTCTCGTCTTGCATCGACTGATCATAGCCACCGACTTTTACCTCTTTCTCAGAATTGCTACCCTTTTGACGCTCTTTCGGTTTAATAGAATTCCATTGTCGGTTATTCTCGGCTATCCTTTCAATCGTAGCTAACGCAACATCCGACTCTGAACTCATAAGATCTCCTCCACTCGCAGAATTCAATGTTCTTCTGGATTCTTTATCCGCCCCTCGGTAAAATATGTGCATTTGATTTCAAATTTCGAAACCGTGTTGCGGACATTTCCTCAACATTTCCTTGTACCGGTCCCAAGCCTCGCGTAGCTCCTCAGAAGCCCACTGTTCAAAAGTCGAGATGTCTGCCCTCATGTCCAAAGTTCATCCCGGAGGGAAGAATTTGATAGAAAAGTTCTCGTTACATGAGGTAAAGATTTGTACCACTCGATAGCACATTCCTTCAAGACATGTGGAAACAATATCAACCGAATCGCCTCCTCTGAAACACCGTTAAACTGTTAAGAACTTGTTCGGATCCTCTGAAACACCGTTAAGAACTTGTTCGGATCCTCCTCGGGTTTTCCTTTAAACTGAGCGATCTCCTGTAGCAAATTCCAAACATGACCTTTGATTTCCATGTTGTTGGCCTGGATCGGTAGGATACGAATAAGAGCATGCCCCTCACCAACAGCGGGTGTAGCATAATCCCTCAGTGTTCTGCCAGGGACTCTCACCATACCTTGGATAATCGGGGGTTGGAATACCGGTGCCTGATAAGGCTGTGCATTCTGAGCCGCTTGTTGCACTGGAACTGGTATAGGTTGCAGGATTGGCACGTTAGGTTGTTGATATGGGTTCTGATACTGCCCCATCATCGGATTCATAAGAATAAAGTTATACTGAGCAACTAACTTGGCTAATGCTGAGCAAAATCAAGAGTTATTGATTTTGGTAGAAAAAACCAACACACAGATAAGAACTCTGAGTTGCAAAATCGACAGACTCGCCGATCAAGAAGTACAACTACTCTGTTGTAAAGTTGATAAGCTTGAGAAAACTCTCAAGATAATATTAGGACAACCATAGTTTCATGACAGACGTAAGCATGATAACTATTAATACGACTCTTAATATTCTTCGTGAAGATTTAAAAGTCATATTAAAACAACAAAGAGATATTGAGAAATCAATAGCCAGATTTGCTACTAGAACCGAAATTGAATACCTAGCAGCAAAAATTATAAAAGAAGTTAATGAGGAAATCCATAAAGTTTCCTATACTGAAATACCTATTAATATTTCTACTTCTGCTTTTCCAGAAGATGGAAAATCTAGTTATCCAAACCACAATGTGGGAAACAAAGAGCTTGGTTCAAGTGCTGATCCAAACGCTTTAAAATGGCCTTGCCAATAAGCATAGGTGCAAAACTAGAAAATTACTTTTGGGATAACATAGGGAAAGATGAGTTCATCTTAGATGGACAAAATACTTCACCCCTAGACGAAGTAATCAAGTTAATGACTCTAGTCGAGTTAGAAGTCGAAAAAGAAATGAAAACAAGACCAGAATTAAGTTTAATTCTTGGTATTGAAACTCTATACCCTATAGAGGAACAACCTGAAGCTATTCCTAAGAAAGAAACTTCAGAAAAACAACCCGAAGTTCGAGCTTCTGGTACTAAAGATGAAGAATCATCTTTTAAGAAAAGAAAAGGTAACGAAGGAACCTTTTTTTACTACTAATTATCCTAAAATTCCTGGTGAACACAAGGATTCTAGGACTCCTATCCTCAATATTGACGGAAGGATAGACAGAATAGAGCTCATAGACAGTTGGGCAACTGAAATAAGTTTGATTATTCAAACTAATAAAGAGGCTTATGAAACAATTAATAGCATACTCCTCTTAGTAGAACATAGAACTGCTGGAATAGTTCAAACATTCGTTAAAAATACAATTTGGACGGATGTTACCGCAGATAACATGTTTAGAACTATCATTGATAGTTTTTATACTATGTTTCTAGGAATCAATTATACAACGGATAAAACCAATGAGATTCTTAGACAACAAGAAAAGGCTAGAAATCGCCTTATAAACTTACAGTTATGTGATATTTGTCTTTTAGATATTTTCACAAATGATTTTGAAACTAATCTTTATAAACTTCCAACCAATGAACTCGGTGGGTTTATAAAACATTATTTATCTAAAATCCCTATTGTAGGAGAAAAATCTCTTCAAAGATTTGAAATAGAATCCAAGGGAGTAGCTATTAACAGTCTTGGCTTCGCTAATAGAATTGTTAAAGAAGAACTCACAAAAATTTGTGATTTATCTAAACAACAGAAAAATTGAAGAAATTCAATAAGCGTTGTTGTTTAAATGTTATGGATGCACCTACAGAATATGGTTGCATACCACAAACAACTTATAAAAAGGATAAGAGACATTATAAGCAGAAGAAATTCTCTTATAAAATAAAAAATAAACGGTTTAAACCTGGTAAGTATTTTAAACCTCGTCCGAAGATTGACAAGGGAGACAAAAATACTGAAAAGAAGAAATTCTGCCCCAAGGGCAAGAAAAATTGTAGATGTTGGATCTGCAATATTGAGGGTCATTATGCTAATGAATGTCCCAATAAACAAAATTATCCTCATAAGGTTAATAATATTAAAGAAATAATTAAATTAGGGTTCGAACCTATAGAAGATATTTATGACTCTCCTGAAGAAGTCTATATCTTTAGAGAAAGTCTTAGATGAAGAATTCTCTGATATCTCTGACTATTCCTCTGATGAATATCGTTATTCTCCTTATGAATACGATTCAGCGGATACAGACTAACTTAGCCATTCAGGAAGAATCCTGGAATGACGAAGAATTAGTAATAACAAGAAATATTACTAATCCAAATTCTATTTACATCAAAGGTCAATTAAAATTTTCCGGATATAAACAGATAAATTTACATTTCTATGTAGATACTGGCGCTAGTCTTTGTCTAGCATCAAAATTCGTTATACCTAAGGAGCATTGGGAAAATGCACCCAATACCATTCCTTTAACGATTGCAAATAAAGAAACACTACATGTTTCTAAAGTTTGTAAAAATCTTAATATAAAAATCGCAGGTGAAATATTTCACATCCCTACGATTTATCAGCAAGAAAATGGCATGGACATTATTCTTGGTAATAACTTCTGTCAATTGTATGGACCATTCACACAATTCACAGATAGAATTATTTTTACTCTTGATAATCAACCAGTGATTATTGGAAAAGTAAGAAAAGCCTTTACCATGGCACAACACGGATTTTTAGAATCCATGAAAAAGAATTCTAAAAAACTTACACCTACACCTATCCCGGTTAGCCCTGAAAAAATCAAATTTTTAGAAGGGGGGGAGATAAAAGAAGTGTGCAAAACAGAGCAAGAATTTAATCAGGAAAACATAAAGTTTAAAAAGATTAACGACTTGTTAGAAAAAGTTTGTGGTGAAAATCCTATAGACCCTAAGAAGTCTAAAAAATAGATGACAGCTACCATAAAACTTATTGATCCAAAGACAATAGTCAAGGTTAAGCCTATGATTTACAGTCCATTGGATAGAGAAGAATTTGGTAAACAAATTCGTGAATTATTAGACTTAAAAATTATTAAGCCTAGTAAATCACCTCACATGTCTCCAGCATTCTTAGTTGAGAATGAAGCTGAGAAAAGAAGAGGAAAAAAGAGAATGGTTGTCAACTATAAAGCTATTAATACAACTACAATAAGTGATAGTCATAATCTACCGAATAAAGATGAGCTTCTGACTCTTATAAGAGGGAAGAAAATCTTTAGTAGTTTTGATTGTAAATCTGGATTCTGGCAAGTTCTGCTAGATGAAGAAACACAATTACTAACTGCCTTCACCTGTCCTCAAGGACATTATCAATGGAATCTTTTACCTTTTGGGTTAAAACAAGCCCCATCTATATTTTCAAAGACATATGCAAAATGCATTTAGATCCTTTGAAAAATTCTTATGTGTTTACATAGATGACATATTAGTCTTCAGTAATACAAAAAAAGATCACTATATGCATGTTGCATTAGTACTTAAGAAATGTGAAGAATTAGGAATAATCCTTTCTTTAAAAAAGACTCAACTCTTTAAAACTAAGATTAACTTCCTTGGACTAGAGATTGATCAAGGTCAACATCGACCTCAGAATCATATTCTGGAACACATACATAAGTTTCCAGATAAAATTGAAAATAAAAAACAATTACAGAGATTTTTAGGTATTTTAACTTACGCTGAAAGTTATATCCCTAAACTAGCTGAAATAAGAAAACCTTTACAAGTTAAACTCAAAGAGAATACACTTTGGAATTGGACAGAGGTTGATACAACCTATGTTATAAAGGTTAAAAAGAATTTAACTAGCTTTCCAAAGCTATATCATCCTTTACCCGAGGATAAACTGATCATTGAAACCGATGCATCAGAAGAATATTGGGGAGGAATCCTTAAAGCAATTAACACTAAACAAGAGTTAATTTGTAGATATACTTCAGGCAGCTTTAAAAACGCTGAGAAGAATTACCATAGTAATGAGAAAGAATTATTAGCCATAATTCGAGTCATTAAGAAGTTTAGTGCTTATCTCACTCCTAATAGGTTCTTAATTAGGACTGATAACAAAAACTTCACATACTTTTTAAACACCAATATACAAGGTGATAACAAACAAGGAAGACTTGTAAGATGGAAAATGTGGCTGTCAAGATACTGCTTCGACATTGAGCACATCGCAGGTAATAAAATATATTTGCTGATTTCCTAACCCGTGAATATACAGGTTAAAACCAGAAGATTGACGCAGTCAAAAGCAATGGATGAATTGCAAAAATTGAAGCTGAAAGAAGCCACCATGGACTTAGAACTAAAAGTTCTAAGATATCACATAAGCCTATTGGAAAATTCCAATAAGCAACAAAAGGAAATTGATATTCCTTGTACTGGCAATAGTGACGAAATATCAGCTACTCCGGGTCAAACGGTAACCGGTAAAGAGTCATAAAATCCGTTGATTCCTAGCATCTTGGAAAAAGATGTAACAGATGTACAAACATCTAATAAATTGGTTAAACCCTCTGACTTAGTAACTGGATTTAGACCCAATACAAAGGATATTCAACATCCTAATAAATCTGAAGATCAAACTTCAGTATCAACACCCGTTCATTCGGTCATTTCAAGACCAAAATATTATTATGTGGTTTTTAACGGACCATATGCAGGTATATACACCGTATGGGAAGCTGCAAAGCATGCAGTAGAAGGCATCTCAGGAGTGCAACATAAACGTTTTAATACACTCACTGAAGCTCACGTTGCAGGAGAAATTTTTGCACGACAACATTTGACAACACCTCCAAAATTAATGTCAAGTGCTGATTGTTTGAAGGCAACCTTCAAGGAAATTTTACGAAAAGAAAAGAAGCCGACAAAAATGGTTTCACTTGGAAGAATCTCTACTGTAAAACCTATAGGGAAAGAACAGCACTTTGAGCTTAATGAAGAAAAATTTAATCAACTCTTCAGATATGCCAGGGCAGCAAATGAAGATCATTTCATAAAAGATAAGTTCTTCACAACTGATAGACAAGACTTTAGGCTATATAACTTCATTGAAGGATCTGAAGCTAGTTCGGTCAACGAAGCATTCAGATATGGTATGACAAAACTGATTTACCCCAGCAAGAACATTCTGGAAATAAATAATTTACCAGAGACAATAAAAAAGGCCATAAGGACCTTTAGAACAAAGGTGATTAAGGAAGCCGATCGATTAATCTTCCTGAAGACTCACAGCACATTTCCAATCTGGAAAGACGGTATGTTTCAACCAGCATATCATTTAATTGAAATCGGGATTTCTAAAGATAAACTCGATTATACACCATCAAGGGTTATGGAACTCACATCCAACAATTTTGAACAAATGAACGTTCAAAGATTTGGTCAATTAATTGATCAATTATTAAAAATACGTGAAGATTCGCTTATCAAAGTTAATTATCAAGATCAACATACTTTGGTAATCTCGAAGACACTGAAGCAAATCACTGCCATCTTTATGGAGTTTGGATATGCGATTCTTATTTATATGGCCAAGTCTACAATGCCATAAATAGGATTCATTCAAGTCATTTGTCTTGGCTTTCTTGTTATTTATATTAAGTACGTCAACATTCATATCTAATATGTAGAGACCATTGCTAAGTATGCCAGTACCATAAAAAATTCCATCACATGAAAAAGAACAACATTTATTCTCAAACGTAAATGAAAATCCATCAACATCTAATGCGGAAATTGAAATAATGCTCTTCGTAAGAGCAGGAACAAAAGAACAGTTACTAAGTTCAAGTACTAGCCCACTGGGCAATGAAACAAAATAAACTCCTACGGCTAGTGCAGCAACACTTGCTCCATTTCCAACGCGTAGGTCCACCTCTCCTTTCCTTAGCTCTTTAGTTCTTCTTAGTGCCTGCATATTCGTACAAATATGAGAACCACAACCAGTATCTTAAAGAAAATCAAAAACTCTTTGAGAAATAATAGAGGCTGAAACTGTTTTTTCTTATTGATCAATTGATACAATACTACTCCTTTATATAGGAGAGATATCTGATACTATTATTTATTAGCAATATTCACACATTAATTGTAGATATTACGTATTAATTACAGAATAATTATATATTCTGTAATTAATGTGTGTATATTGTTAATATCATTTATTTGAATAATATTGTCTTCTATCACCCTCCCTCAAACGAGGCCGGGTTTGGAGGCTGAGTTTGTCTTGGCATAATTTGGAGGGCATCTCCACTCCGGCGGTTCTTTCGGAGTCCATAGTTGTGATTTTGGAGGGCTTCTCTACTCCGGTTGTTCTTCCGGAGTCCATAGGTGTGATATTTGTGGAGGGCATCTCCACTCCGGCGCACGTCTTTTTCGGCTCTTCCGGAGTCCATAGTTGTGATTTTGGAGGGCATCTCCACTCCGGCGGTTCTATCGGAGTCCATAGTTGTGATTTTTTTGTTGGAGGGCATCTCCACTCCGGCGCACATCTTGTTCGGCTCTTCCGGAGTCCATTAGTTTGGAGATTGATTCTGATTGTGGTAGAAGAATGACTGTGACATCGGCCTCCAATTGTGATTCACACTGTGACCTGCATTCTTTAATCACATAAATAAAATAGATGTAGAACAGATACCAAAAATAAATAAATAATAGATGCTATGTATATAAGATTATTTATTTATTATGAATAATAAAAAAGTTGGAAACTGGCTAGAAAGAAAAAGGGTTTTTGTTTTATTCTTTTTTTTTTCATGGAATTCTCACGTAAAACTAAAAGCTGGATTCATCAACAGCATGATAAGGGAAATAGGAATAGTGGGTTTCAAAACATAATGAATTGATGGTATATGGAAAAGTTGATGGGGGATTATGCTTGGGAATGGGACGAGTCTAAAAGAAAAATTTTAAAAAACGGAAGAGGAATCGGGCGAGGGTTCACCAATGTTAAGGCACTCGAACCCCTCCCCCTGGCTCTGATACCATAAAGAAAATCAAAAACTCTTTGAGAAATAATAGAGGCTGAAACTGTTTTTTCTTATTGATCAATTGATACAATACTACTCCTTTATATATGAGAGATATCTGATACTATTATTTATTAGCAATATTCACACATTAATTGTAGATATTACGTATTAATTACAGAATGATTATATATTCTGTAATTAATGTGTGTATATTGTTAATATCATTTATTTGAATAATATTGTCTTCTATCATATCTAATACCCAGTGGTTAGACTTAGAAGAAGCAATATTGATCTCAATCAAAAATATACTTGAAGTCGAAGCATCAGAATGCTTCTTCTTGATACTCAAGAAGCCTTTGCAGTTTCTCCTCCAATGTCTGGTCTCACCGCAATGGAAGCAAGTATCCTTGGATTTGTCTTTTGATATCTTAGGCGTTGGCTTAGGTGCAGCCTTCGCCTTCTTGGACTTTTTCTGGGCTTTTGCCTTGCCTTTGCTTGAAGTGACCAGCAACACTTGCTTTCCCTTCCCCACAGTGCCCTCAGCGGTTTTCAACATGTTCAATAACTCCGCAAGGGAGCAATCTATCTTGTTCATGTGATAATTCATCACGAACTGTGAGAATGAATCAGGTAGAGATTGTAGAATCAAGTCAATACTTAATTCTCGTTCCAACTTGTGGCCCAGCTTCTCAAGCCTCTCTATGTACCCGATCATCTTAAGCACGTGTGACCCCACAGCAGTCCCAGATGCCATCTTACAACTAAATAGGGCCTTCGAGACCTCATACCTCTCAGTGCGAGACTGAGAAGCATAGAGTTTATTTAGGTGGACCATGATTGTGTAGGCGTCCATAGACTCATGCTGTTTATGCAGTTTAGGTGTCATCGAAGCAAGCATGATACATGTAGCATCGATCGTCGTCGAACGGTGCTTGTTATACTTCTCGACAGCATCGCAGCCGAACCCTCAGCAGGCTCTTCCGGTAGGGCCTCGTCCAAGACATAGCCAATCTTCTCGTGACTCAAAACAATTTTGAGGTTTCTTTCCCAATCGAGAAAATTAGTTTCGTCAAGCTTATTGTCGATGATAAAACGAAGGTTCAATTTGTTTGACATCTTTCTACAACAATAAATAAAGATATAATAAGTAAAAGCTCATGTATTTAAAAACCCCAAATTTGCACTTAAAATTTTATAAGATTTTACTCCCACTATCCTACTATTCCCAATTGGCTTTCAAGAATTTAATTAATTCTTTAATGGATGGAATCCTATCTAGTTGACTCGATCCCCGACGTGGGCCGATCGACCGGGTCAATTTCGAAGGTGGGTACCTATTACCGATCGAATCTTATTCGATTTCCATTGGTTGACTAGTCAACTCTTTGACAGTTCACATCTCTATGTGATAGCCACCCATTGTCTCTAAAATCAGGCGGTCCTGACGTGGGCCAATCACCGCAAGATTCTTAGTCGAGTCGTAACCCAAATATTCATGAGATCTCATAACGATCATATATCGATAATGACGATATACCCGAGGTAGGTCAAATCCCGACGTGGGCCGATCGGTTGGATCCGAACAAGGGCTCTTCACCGTCATTATATTATTGGGAGACAATTTTGGCTCGATTTTTGGCGTGGGAATAATTTTAAATTAATTCATTTAATTAATTTTGTTTGATTATGGTCTCATCTACTATGTGCATATTACTACGATATCATATAAAGTAAAACATACACAACATTCCACGCATAAAATAACCGGTAGGATCATGGACTTTTCCTAGGTGCGGTTGCAAATACAAACTGACGAAACCGCGGGTCACAAACTAAGGGTGTCTGCAACCGCCAATAGGATCTTTATTGCTGTACGCCAATGGGTTCTTTATCTCTCTTTGGTCTTCATCTTCTTGCTCCATTCTTTTTACATAATAATCTATCTAATAAATAATTCCACCATCCGCACACGGGGGGGGGGAGCTTGCGGGAATGGGATAAATGCAAAAAGTAAACTAGGTCACGTTCTTCATAACGGCCTAGGACAATTTTTCAAAACCAACATAAAGAAAACATTCCGTTCTATCCTATTGGTCGAGTCCATGATCAATCGGGGTCCATATAATCATATTATATCTACACACCTAATCCATACAATTTTATCTTATAAAAAAGATTAAATTCTATTTTTAACTACTTACGTCTTATTTTATCACATCAAATAATTAAATAACATTAATTATGTATATGACTTAATCGAAAATAAAATTAACATTTAATTTTAAATCGATTTTAATTTCAATTTTATTAAATTTGAACTATTCAAAATAAAACTAAAATTATAAAGTTTCCAATTTGTTTCCTTTCCTTTTGGTTCTTAACCAAAAGGGATGCATTTGGTTTCATAAACCAAAATGCATCTCCCAAATCCAAATTTGGTTTAGGCCTGGCCACTTTTCAAAATCAAAATTTTGGAAGTGGCCTAGGCCTAGGCTTTTTATAAATCAAATATTTGAAAAGGGCCGAGGCCTATTCCAAATCAAAATTTGGAAAGTCCAAATAGTTTTGGTTTAGGCCTGGCCACTTTCCAAAATCAAAATTTTGGAAGTGGCCTAGGCCTAGGCTATTTACAAATCCAATATTTGAAAAGGGCCTAGGCCTATTCCAAATCGAAATTTGGAAAAGCCAATATGTCACTATGGTTTCCCAATGGCCCAAACTATTTGAACCATTGGGCCATATGACACAACTAAACAAACTAGATATCTATGCACAATAAATATCACAAAACGAAAAGGGTCGATCTCCCCGTTGGAAGAGGACAGCCGACGGACGGCAGCCCTAAAGCCGCTGCCGCCGCCGCCACAGAGGAGGGGGGCCGCCGCCAGACGGCCGAGCCCCCCAATCGAACCCTATATATATTTTTTGTTTTAAACGTTTCGCGATTACAGATCTTGCATCTATCGAATAATTACTATGCAATTAAATTATGCTTATTGCTTAAGCTCGAAGTCTGTCTCCGATACCACTGTTAGGAAATCACTAGTTTAATGCAGCGGAATTTAAAAATTGATTTCCTTTTCTAGATCGTTCTTCGTTTAATGCAATAAACACGTTAAGTAGTTTGACGGTTATACCTTGATGATCTATAAGATCGTCGCTCTGACCGTCAACGGAGAGTAGTACAGTGCGCAAGCCGTCCACGCGTCCGGCCTCTATCGTTAATCCACACGAACTCCTCGCCGGAATCCTCTTTGGATTGCTATTGGAAAACTCCGGTTGCTAGACCGGCCTTTTTCCTCTCTCTCCAACTCATTATAGGATGCTCTCTATTTTACACAAGAACTATGAGCTCTTGTAATTGTGATGTACAAAAGAGCTTGACACCCACATCTTATTTATAGTGTAGGGGCACCCCAACCTAGAGTGGAGGAGAAGAAAACATTTTCCTAATAAATTAAGGAAAATCAATTAGATTGATTCATCTCTTTTATTATAATTAATTTTTCCAATATCTTATATTGAATATAATTATCTTATTACCATAAATCTATTTTTCCAAAATCAATTAATAGCTTATATTAATATTATGGTAATCTTATTAATTAAAATGCACAACCCAAGTGTATCCTTATACCCTAGAAGTGGCGCCCCAAATGCCAATTAATTGGCTTCCGGAATATTCTTTAATTAATATAATTTGTATATAATTAATATCTTGTATTTTATTTATTCAAAATAAATAAATACCACCATATTAATTTACCACTATAACATTTATAGTCTAGAGATAAACTTTCCTTATTTGGTTATCAACTATAACCGCATTTTAATCCGACTCGATGTTCATATGTGTGTGACCCGATAGGCTTCCGAATATGTTGGCCGTAGACACAAAGTGCAATTTACTAAAATGCCCTTCATACCTAACGATCACGGGATAGCGTCAAGCAACACACCAAGACCCCCAATCATCGGAAGAGTCAAAAGCAATGACTACAACCTTTCATGTGAAGCAGTTACCGTGTAACTTACAATCCTATCACTGTAATAATATCCATACGATCGTATCTCGAGTGTTAATACAATAACGATCGTATCTTATAATCTGGATATCATGCTCTCTTGGGATAACACATTTACTCCCACTTTGCAAAGATTCTTGAGAGATACACATTCCTTATAAGAAGGCCATTTCGGATATTCGATCCCAATCATAGGATACGCGATTTCCGGACGACCAATCGTGTATACTCCGCATGCTTCAATATCATACCCAATCACTACCGCATGATCACCCCGTGGCTAGGGGAAATCTCAATAGTGTCAAAGCATGACAATCCACACCGTGATGCCATGAAGACTCCGGTCTAAAGGATAATTACACAACCGCCACATAGTGTGACACTTAATGTAAGTGGCTCAGTCTAACGTACGCATTCTCTAATACACGTCCACGTACAGTCCAAGTGTCTTTACACTTCGATAGACGAGATCTATCCCTACCTTCTATAAGATAGAAGACATCCAATATGTGCTAGTCTGATTATACTATCAATGTCCCATTTGACAGTACATAGGACTAGAGACATTTAAGTACCAAACTTTTTATAGTGATTAGAGATCTCAACAACCATAATCACTATCATGGTTTCTCTATCACAGTTTGATACTAGGGACGTTACTATATATGTACAAAAAATAACATGAAGATAAACAATATATACTAACATAAATGCTTTTATTAATCATAATAAAGTTATTACATGAACTAAATAGACTGTAAATGACCCGACCCATTGAGAATTAAAACTGAGTTTTTATATACACTCAGCACTCCACCTTCACCCTTGAAACTGAATCCCTTGTTGTCTAAAGAATTGAGAGATACCAAGTTCTTGGTCATTTGTGGAACATGTCTAACTTCACTCAGTTTACAGAATCTTCTATCCTCTGTCCTCAACTGAACTGAGCCAATCCTAACTACCTTGAAAACCTTGTTGTTTGCCATAGATGTATGACCCTCATCTACCTGGTGATAACTTGAGAACCACTCTCTGTGAGGGCAAATATGAAAGGATGCTCCAGAGTCTAGAATCCACACATCAGTATGATGTGCTGACTCTCCTGCCACTAAAACCATATTCTCATCTGAGTCATGCTCAGCTGCCACAGCAGCTGTGCCAGAACTGTTCTCCTACTGTTTCTTTCTCTTTGGACAATTGGACTTCCAATGTCCCTGATCCTTATAATAATTACAAACATCTATGGATTTAGGGCCTTTGGACCTTGTCTTCTTGGAATTTTTTCTTCCTAGACTGACCATGGCTCTTTTCCACTGCTGCTACTAACTACTAGTCCAACAGCCTGATTGTCTGCCCCAGCTGCCTTATGTCTCAGCTCACTGGCATGTAAAGCTGACCTCACATCCTCCAAAGCAACTGTATCCTTCCCAACTATGAAGGACTTCACAAAGTTCTCATAGGAAGCTGGTAATGAAACCAGCAAAATCAAAGAAGCATCTTCATCCTCAATCTTAACATCAATATTCATGAGATCAAGTAATATTGTGTTCAGTTGATCAAGGTGATCTCTCAACTGAGTCCCCTCATGCATCCTCAGATTGAATAGCCTCTGCTTCAGCAACTTGTTGGTCAATGACTTAGTCATATTCATGCTTTCAAGCTTCAAACATAACTTGGCAACGGTGTCTTCCTCAGCAACTTCTGTGAGAACATCATCAGACAAGCACAACATGATGGTTGAATGTGCTTTCTCCTCTAGATTGGCATAATCTGCAGAACTGGAATCTCCTTTATCAGATAAAGGAATCCATAATCCTTGTTTCTTTAATAAGGCCCGCATCTTGATTTGCCACAAACTGAAATTGTTCCTCCCTGTAAATTTATCAATCTTCACGTTCATTGCTGACATCCTTCTTTTTAAAGAACAGACCTTTGATCACAAAATCCTAGAACCGGTCACTGGTCTTGGTGAAGATCAAATCTGTTCAACCTACAAACTCCTCTAGATCCATGAACCAACGCTTCGATATCAGTTTGTTAAAACACATATGAGAAACTTACAGTTTAAGAAAGATTAAGACAGAAGCAATGCAAACATAAAGTATGGCAAAAATGATATTACACAGAAACAAAGACAACATCATGATTTAACGTGGTTTCCGGCGTTGTGCCGACTACTCCACGGACAGAAAAGGAGATATTTTACTATGCACAAAGTTACAAGGATTTTCGCACACTTGTGAAAGACGCTCATTGCATTGATTACAACACTGGTATTTATAGGCACAATTCTCTAACCCTAACCGCCATAAGATCTTTGTCGGAATTGTCATAAATACCCCAAATATGGACCCCAGCTCCAGTTGTTATCCACCAGATGAAACTTAGCTCAAAAACTGACTTTCCCATACTTGTAACCAACTGCTCAGACGTGGAACTCATATGTACTCACCAATAACTCAGCTGACAAAGCTGAAAGTGGACTTCAGGAAAAAAAAAACTCAGTTTGCACTTCACCACAACTAACTCTCACAGAGCTGAATACCCTTACTGAACTGACCATCATTCTCAGTCTTAGTTTCACGGATTAGTCCCACCAGTTTATTAATCAGTTTAGAGATCAAGTCACCAAAACTGACATGATTATTATCAAGAAGAATTTCTCAACACTTTGACACCAAATGAATTGCCTCCTCACAAAGATAATGTTGTTAAGGAACTTAGATCTAGCAGAAGGATTATGCAATGGTACAAGGATGATATGTAAATGGTTCAAAGGAAACATGATTTATGCTGAAATCACATTTGGGAAACATTAAGGAAAGCATGTTTTAATCCCACATTCCATTCTCACAGGCAGAAAACGAAGGATACCCATTTCAAGTTACATGGAAGCAATATCCAATACGTCTTTTCTTTGCAATGACGATCAATAAAGCACAAGGACAAACAAAACCATTTGCAGGAGTTTAATTGCCTCGGGCGGTGTTTTCATGCACAACTATATGTTGCACTTTCAAGGGGAACTTCAATATCAACAACTAAGGTGTTGATCAAACTCAAAGATCAACTAGACAACATCCATAGATGTACAAAAAATATAGTATACAAACAAGTTCTACAGTCTGGTACGTAAATATTATATTTCCTTTATTATCA
Organism: Gentiana straminea; assembly: GCA_036785695.1. Lineage (NCBI taxonomy): Eukaryota > Viridiplantae > Streptophyta > Magnoliopsida > Gentianales > Gentianaceae > Gentiana > Gentiana straminea. Next base: position 4,631,643 of record JAVUPR010000135.1, read on the forward strand.
TTATTCCATTATTTTCATTAAATGTTTATACTTACTCTGATGAGCTCTTACAAAAAAAGCGCCTCTTATTAATGAATAATGAAAGCACACAAATTTTTTACACTTATTAATGACCCAATTTATGCTAAAAGTGGAGGACAAGTGGAGAATGAAAGAGCACAATAAAGACAACTGCATAATTAAGCATTGAGTTCCATAGCGGGATTTTGTATTTCTATAAATTTCTATTGTTTTATTTTATATATATTCAACTTCTTACCATTTTATGATTATCCTGAAATGCACAATGGTATCAGACGATGTCGCCCATTAGGTACCACGTGTATGACGTCGGGTCATACCCACCGTCAAAATCCCCACCGACCTGAGCTAGAACGGAGGTCATAGGTTAGGTCTGATTGGAGATGACATGGCATTTCTTAAGAGGCGGGAACCCAGTGGTCTCTGACATGAATGTGTTTTCCAGCTGTCTTTTGAAATTCAAATCTTCATTATCAAATTTTGAGATCCCGATTCACTTGCACCTTGGCATACGTACTAATCATTAAATCATGTAATCAAGACGTCTCTTGGACTTCACCATTATAAAATAAAATTCCTTAGTTCTGAATCTTTCAATTTTTCATTATAATCAAAGTCCTTTTGTTTTTCTGAGTATGCACATTATCAACAAAGTCATTCATTTCTTCTTCTGAAACCGAAATCCTCCCTGAAATCTAAATGGCCTCTCAATCACAGAAGTTTTGGGTTCATTTAAAAGTCCTTAACCCGCTCAAAAGAAAGGTACAAACTCATCTAAGGTTGTGGTTGTACTTCTTGGTGTGGAGGATATTCGATCTCCCTTACCATCAACGCTGCCGTGAAGAAGATTTTCCGGACTTAAGATATTGACCTGAAAATATTAAGTACTCGCCTCCTGTCATCTGATGTGAGGGCCAATAAATCCCCTTAAGGTTTTATGACCGTTTACAAAGAAACAATTGGTGGGAGGTCTTCAATTGCCTTTGAATCCAGCCCTCATACATGTCCAGAGATTTGTCCGGTCCAGAGATTTTTTAAGTGTCCATTCTTTTATGATTCAGGTGGTTTATATTATGTTGTAACAATAAACGTGTTCATAATGTTATGTTGTTTAGATTCTGTTTGTATTGATATTTATTCCACAATTGAATTTACAATTGAAACAATCAACTCATACATGGTTATCATTGTACGCTATACAATTGTTTTATAGTTAAACACATACTTAACAATGTATAACGTTAAATTATGTTGTCTTCATATAAATATATAAATTTAACCAATACCGACACGTGCAATGCATGTGAATTTTGCTAGTATATATTAAAATGGTGGTAATGATTTTATTATTGAGAGCCGTAACAAGCACATAGCACACACGCATGTGTATATTGAAATGACGATAAACATTTTACTGAGACTCATAACGAGTTAAATGAAGATTCATACAATGCAATACTTGTCAAAGATAAATATTTGTCAATGGTGTGAAAATAAACAATCATGACAACATTTAATTTATAAAATCATAGTATATAATTAATATACAAAATCATATATAATTCATATTTCTTATAATTGTTTATAACATTATTCTTAACTTATATCCTAAACCCCAGTGTATACGAAATCATGAAATTTATATTCTAACTATAATATCAAAAAATTTGCTGGATTATAATATACTCACAAAACATAAAATTAAAATAGCAATTGATTGCATTTCCTTGTATATTTTGATTTATGAAATCATCAGCATCTTCTCATACCAAGAAATCTCATAAATTATTTCCTAAAGAAATTCTTTTCAAAAGGCCTAAAGTGTCAACAATGACCACTTACGAGCACTAAACCCCCAATGCTACTATTTTGTTAATATTAATTGTATAAGAAGGTAGAATTATTGCATAGTCGGTCAACGGTAATGTATTATAAGATCGATGATGCATCATGATTCATAATATGATTCCTTTCCCCCGAGAAAACCGGACACAATAAATAATAATGATAGTAAAATACAAGTACTCGTCACATGTATGAAGCACATGGCTTATTAATAATTTATTCACTATATTCAAATATTTAAACTTTAAAACTTTTTTCAATTGCGTTGAGTCCTAATAAGACAACCGATGCTCTGGTATTTTTTTTTTTTTTTGTTGTCGAATCCTAATAATGAGATCCCTATTTTCCTGTTTCAGGGGATTAGTGAAAATATTAATTAGGTAACCTTATCAGAGACTTCACTTTGCTACTCAAAAAAAAAAAAAAGACTTCAGTTTGCTATTATATCAAAAATAGAAAGAAAGAAGTCCACTTTTACGGGGTTCGATTGCTATTATACCAAAAAATAGAAAGAAATAAGTCCCCTTTTACAGGGTTCGATTGCTATTATACCACAAAATAAAAAAGAAAGAAGTCTCATTTACGGGGTTCGAACCTCCACACTCCAGCTTAAGGTCCAACTGTTCTTTTAAACCTTCCAAGCCTTTTACCAGGGGCGGATCCAGCCTACCGGGGGGGGGGGGGGGAGATCACGTGACCCCACTCAATTTCTTAAAAAAAAAAAAAAAAATTTAGTATTAAAACAATGTAGTTTTGTTGTTAAAAAGTGTCATTTTATCGATAAAAATTGATGTTTTAGACTTCGGTGACCCCACTGGAATTTTTTTTGGATAAAAGATATAGTTTTAGACTCCGGTGACACCACTGAAATATATTTCTGGATCCGCCACTGTCTTTTACCACTATACCATGTCATGGGAACCAATGCGCTAGTATTTAATGCGACACTAGGAGTAAGTTAACTTAGCACTATCTCGAGTTGAGTTTATATTTGTTTCAAATGAAATTTTGGGTTGCCAACAATGTATTAGTCCAGCGGCAAATGTCGTAGTCCTTAACATCCAGGTTCGAATGAATCCCAGTAGAAATTAAAAGTATGTGTCCGTGTGTATATTTCCCATCCGTTAGAAGAGGTTTATGATTTATATTATTAGAGACAAAATAAGCATTTTTTTTTTTGGGTGCCTTTTAAAGTCACAACAATAATTGCGTAAAATTAATGATCATTATGGTGTCTTAAATAAATTTACTGAGATGTCTTTAAAGAATCTTTTTAGTAGCTAAAGACGTATATAACTCACACACTTATCATAATATAACTCAAACTTAGGGCCTTAACATGGGTCACTTGGCCAAAACCTCACCGGCTAAAATAAGAAATTTACTTGCTCTGAAAGATGATAAGTTCATGTTTTAAAATCAATTGTGCGTTTTTAATATATCTTCGTATTATTATACTACCTCCATCCCATAAAAAATGATGTAGGAACAAGGCCCAAAGTTATAGTAACAAGACCCAAAGTTATAGTAACATTTTATAAACTTTGTAGTAACAATGCATGCATTGGGAATGCAGGAACTGTTGAACATAATGTAGTTACACTTCCGGTGGATGTAGGAACAAGGCCCAAAGTTATAGTAACATGGCACACAGATATAGTAACATTTTATAAACTATGTAGTAACAATGCATGCATTCTTTTGGCATTCCCAAAATTCCATTGTCAGACCACATAAAAGCAGACACAAAAGTCAAAAAGTGTAACTTGTGCAGTAGATTGTAGTAACTATTCTACCCTCAGACCATCCTGTTTGAGTTACTACACACAGATGTAGTAACTCACTTATCCAAGTAGTGACAGATGTAAAAAATTCACACACAGCCATGTTTACTCAACAAGTACAATTTCAAAGAAATGTAGTAACTCAAGGTGTAAACGCAGCAACACCTATAAAGAAATTTGTCCCAGAATCCAGTAGGTATTACCAATGGTTAAGATGGATGAAAAGCCGATAACCCAATTAATTTCTGAGTAATTCTAATCCACATGCAAATATAATTTCACAATCTTCAGAACTTATAGGTGATAATCGGAATTCGATTGAAATTGAAACCCTAATTCAATCAATAATCGATCCGCCCAATTCCATTTTCTCACAGGCAAATGCATATTCGATTCAGAATGAAGTACACGCATACAGTTATGGATTTTTGTATGTATGAGAAGAGAATTGGGTCTTACTCGGTGTTACTTCTTTTCCGTTTGCCTTTCGCCATTGCTTCCCGTCAAACGCCTTGTTGATCGCCGGAAAAATGCCCAATTTCTCTTTCCCGTCAATCGCCCTGTTGCTCGCCGGAAAAATGCGCGATTTCTCTTTCCCGTCAGTCGCCCTGTTGCTCGGCGGAAAAATTCGCAATTTCTATGCAACCGGAACTAATGCAAAGAGTGGGGATCCCTGTCTGTATGGATACATTTTTTTCGGGGGTGGATCAAACCCAGTAACAGATTGTGGATTCAATTGCCGAGATTTCCGCCTGTAGTTACTCCTCATGATGATTCCCGATTCAAAACTCTTCATTATCTTAGGAAAAAAGAAAACAAAATCAGTGCATTTATTCCCCCGATTTTTTAGCTGAGAGAAAAATAAATAAAAAAATATATTCTATTTTAATTAAGGGTGTTTTAAAATCAATTGTGCGTTTTTAATATATCTTCGTATTATTATACTACCTCCATCCCATAAAAAATAGGGGGATTGAGGGGAAAGGACAAAAACCATTACAAAATGAATAAATATGACACACGTATTTTTTTAGTTGAAAAAAGGACAAAAAAATTTCAGACGGATAAAAATACCCCTTTTATTAAAAGTAACGCGCGCGCTGACATGCATATCCTTCAATCCCGTGCTTCACGTTTGGGATTTTTTTATTTTTTTATTTTTTTCAAACACCAATAACTTTTGATTTACAATTCCGATCATCGAAATTTTTTCACCAAAATTCATGTTTTTTTTTGCTCTTCAATTTGAGCCCAAATATGATACCCTTCCGACGTATATTTTAAAAGACGAAAAATATTTGTATTAACCAGAACGCTTTTCTTATAAATGACCGTAACTTTTGATTTATAACACCGATCATCAAAATTGTTTCACCAAAATTCATATTTTTTTTTAATCTTTATTTTTTTTACCCAAAACAAACGGAGCCATATATATATTCATCCGTGAAATGTCACCAAAAATTATAGCAAAAAAATATTTAGAGGACAGAATAGTCAATATAAAAGAAAGTGTGTAGTTTTGAGAAAGGAGATGAAAAGGAAAGAAAAAAAAAAAAAAAACTAAAATTGTAATTACCCGTGGGATTAATCTATATAAATATTATTTTCTTTATATGAATTTATTTATTTGCACACACAAACACGTTAGTGTTCTTAAATGTATTCAGAACATGGATTTAGAGGGATAAATATAGCACAAACTGAAGCTTTTGTTTCATAGGATTTCCTCAAGCTAGCATTGTTTCTTCATTTTAAAAAATAAAAAATAAAAAGGTTTTGAGTCATGAGGCAACAACCAATCCTTTCTACCATCCTTCCATTTTTGTTTATTCTTCTCTTTTCACTTTATTGGGGTGCTTCAAAAGATGATACACAAACATTTGTTCAATGCCTTAAAAAGAAATCAGAGAACTCCACATCCATCACTCAAATTATTTACACTACAAGCAATCCATCCTACACAGAAATCCTCAACAGGTTTATAGAAAATCTGCTCTTTGGAACACCGGACACCCCGAAACCCGTTGCGGTTCTCACCCCATTTCATGAGTCACATATCCAAACAGCCATCTATTGCTCCAAGAAATTAGGGTTGGAGATGAGGATACGAAGCGGCGGAAACGACATCGAGGGAAGTTCATATGTTTCGAACGTCCCGTTTCTCGTGTTAGATATGTACGGATTTCGTTCCATATCTGTGAATGCTAAGGAAAAAACAGTATGGTCTGGTGCAGGTGCAACCTATGGTGAATTATACTATGCGATCAATCAAACCGACGCCTCCCTTGCGTTTCCTGGACCGTATTGGCCTACGGTTGGTGTGGGTGGTCATATCTGCTCAGGTGGATTTGGTGGATTAATAAGGAAGTACGGGGTCGGTGCTGACAACGTTGTTGATGCTCGTATAATCAATGCAAAAGGAGAAATACTCGATAGAAAATCTATGGGAAAAGACTTGTTCTGGGCAATCCGAGGCGGAAGTTGTGCTAGTTTCGGAGTAGTTGTTGCATTCAAATTGAAGTTGGTTCGAATCCCGAAAGTTATTGCGGTTTTTAACGTGAAACGAACACTCGAACAGGACGGGGCGTTTCTTATCAATAAGTGGCAATACATTGCACCGAATTTGCCAAGAGAATTGATGGTTTCACTTCAATTAACTAATGTCGTCCTGCAAAACTCAACAAAACAAACAGTCATAGCTAATTTCATCGCATCGTTTCTCGGCGACATCGAGAGTCTAAGTTCGATTATGAACCGAGATTTCCCGGAGCTCGGTCTAATACAGAGTGATTACACTACGGTGGTGGGGTGGGCCGAATCTACGATTTATCATATCGGTGTTCCGTTAGAACAATCTGTTCCGACTTTACTTAGCCGAATTCCTCCCGAACCTATTCCTTACTTAAAAATGCAGTCGGATTTTTTCCAGAGCCCAATCCCGGAAAAAGGACTTAAAGGGATGTTGGATTTACTGATGCAAGCACCTGCAGGAGAATCATTTATGGAAATGTCTCCACTCAAAGGAATATTAGACGATATACCCGAATCATCCATTCCTTTCCCCCATAGAAAAGGGAATTTATTTCTAATTGGTGAGAGGATCGGATGGTTCGAATCGGGCCGAGTCAATGCTGAGAAACGACTAGCTTGGTCAAGAAAGTTTCATAAGTTTCTAGAAAAGTATGTACCCAATAATCCCAGAAGTGCATTTGTTAACTACAGAGATTATGGTTTGGGAATTAACCACCACCATATCAATGCCAATGGAGGTCCAACAAGTGTAGAGCAGGCTAAAACAAGCTGGGGTGCACCTTATTTTAAAGATAACTTTGATCGATTGGTTCGAGTCAAAACTCGAGTTGATCCTGAGAATTTCTTCAACTATGAACAGAGCTTCCCAGTTTTACCACCACTTCATTCAAACTAGGGTATGCATGATCAATTCATAAAAAATGTTATTTGCAACTACTCCACAATACCATGATCGATGATGTACTTTAATTATTTGTACATTATTTTCTGTGTTTAATTTATATGTATGAATAAAATGGTATTTCTGTGTTTAATAATTATATGTATGATGAATAAAATGGTATTTATGGTGTTATATGTTTGAAGGAAGACTTTGTCATGTGTAGTAGCTAGGTCAAAATGATTGAATTATTATAAAAATACTCTTTTTTTTTTTTTTTTTTTTCGTAAACGAAAGGCCTAAACTACGGGGGCGGAGATCGAACCCGGATCTCCCTACACTAGACCCTAGTGATAACCACTAGGGTATGTACCTTGGTGTTCACTACTTTCAACATAAATTAAAACGCACCTAATTTTTGTTGTGTTATCTTATCCTTAAGCTTCATATTTATTTCTAAAGAGCGCGCTTATCAAAATGTTTAAAAACTCTCACACAGTCTCACAAGTGTTCTAGACTCTCTTATTACACTTGATACATGTATTTGGCTGAAACACTTATATATTTGTCTGGTATATATATATATATATCTAGACAAAAATATTTCATCAATTGAGTAGAAGGACGATCGTTTGAAACTCTATTTATCATTATCGAAATTCACTTGTGTTCGAAATTTACGTCGAAACTAATTTTCAAAAATTCATTTGATTCACCGATTTTCGGGATTCACCGTCAAAATTCACTATCAAAATTACCGATTTCGGGATGATTCACCGATTTTATTTGGCTGAAACACTTATATATATTCCAAATCTGGTCCTTATATATATATATATATATGTATGTGGTATTATTGCCTTATCAATACTTAATGATAGTTTAATCTTGATCTTTGCATGTGTTTGTATTAGTTTAATTCCGTATTTGTATCAAACATACATACTTTGATCTTTTAAGGTTAAATTTTTTGACAAGAATTTTTATAGTGGTCGACCAGGTCTTGATTAACAACCACGTACTCCCACACAACAACAGCATTTCATTTTGATAAAAACATAACTTTGACAGGCTTTTTTATTCATGTTTTTTTTTTCTTTTTTTCTTCCTAATTCTGTTTACTTTTGAGAGGGATCTAAAAAACTATTTGTCCCATGGATTCAAGATGAGGTAAAGAAGTAGGATGCATTTTGGGAATATTACCATAAACAGAATCCCCACTTTGCCAAACATGATTCATTTCAGTTCCATTCTTTTGATTCTTCAACACAGCATAAATGATCATCTCGTCATTCGAATATTCTGCAGATATCTTCTTAACTGGGAAGCTGAGGTTTTCTGGCAACATCGGAGGATCATAACTCGTGATCGCGGTTGTGTATGCAGTCATGCTTCCATTGGTGTTCATGAATGCAACTAGAGCTTGAGATCCTATCATTCCTTCTCCGGTCGGGTTGATGGCCCATGCGATCCAACCGGGCAAACTTTGGGTGGCCCGGTAAGCGATTTTTACTTGTCGGCGTTTCGGATAGGAATTCCAGTGGAGATGTGCATTTAGGGAAGGGAGATCAATGCAAGATTTGAAGATTTTATTAGATGTGAAAGTGTAGTTTGAGCAAGGTTGAGCAGTGGAAATGATAAGAAGTGAAGTATTGATTGTGATGATTAAAATTATAATTGGGCTAATTAGTACCATTTTAGCCAATGGAGTTACCTTTTTTTTTTTTTTTTTAATGGGTTGGAATTATTAAACTATAAAGCAAAGGGATTGGTAGGTTAAGAATTGTTGTAATCTTGTTTATTGTATGTTGAGTAGTTGAACGTGGAAAAAAGCATTTCCATCACACTTTTTTCTGGCTATAAGTTTTGGTCCATTATCGGAATCGTCGGTGTTACAATAAAATGGTCATAAGAAAAAATGATATCACACTTTTTTTTTTTTTTTTTTTTAAGGGATTTCACACTTTTTTACGTGGATACAATTTCAACAGTTGTATTATAACTAGTGACAAAACACACTGGCGGATCAGGAAGTTGTTTCATCAATGATGTTTAAAACTATAATATTTTATTTAATTTTTTTTTCACTAAGATCACCGAAACTTAAAACTGTATTTTTATCGACAAAACGACATCGTTTTAATCCAAAACAGTGTTCCAAACCATTATTCCAAACCCACGATAGGTAGAATACAAACACAAAGGTTACTAGAAAATAAGGTGCATGTAGACTACATATATAATTGTTGGATCATATTATTGAATGGACAAAGCCAGCCTCATTAGGTGTAGATATATAAGAAAAGATTAAAAAAAATAATAGGAATTTGGTTTTTCGCAATTATGTGATTAATCATGAAGGGGCATATTAAATATACGATGTGTATATATATATGATTGTACGTATCCACAATAAAATCAAGGAGTCGTTCTACTACCATAACGAAGTGTCATTATGAGTGACACAATTAATATGTATAACAAATCGATCATAGTAGGGAAATGCGGAGAAAGTAGGTCCCATAGTGTAATGTGACTTAAACTTATGCTACCGAGATCTGGTATATATGGAAACATGTTCGGTTCAGCAATGTATAAAGCGTCGCTTTGAAATGCGGTGTTCGGTGGGGCGGATCGGCGAGGTTGATCAACCCGCCGATGGATAGTCTACTAAGACAAGTCGCGATGCTCGCGGACTTGTAACACGTCCGTCGCATGTTTGTTCGAGTTACTTCTGGGGTATTTCAGTTATTTACTGGGTTGGCTGATTAGTCGGTTAGGGTTGGATTCCCAAGGCTATAAATACATTCTGTATTAATTGTAACTTGGGGTAACTTTCTGTTGATAATAAAATATCCTCGTTTGTCCATGGAGTAGTCGGCACATTGCCGGAAACCACGTTAAATCTGTGTTCTTCTTGTTTCAGTGTTTGTTTGCTTGTTTATCTTTTATTTTTACACACAATCACCATCACTTCTTGATCGATCCGTCTTAACAAACAGGTATCGGAGCGTCCAGGTTCATCAAGAAATCTGTTTATCTGTTTTAAGCAAGGTAGATTGGCACCAAGGTCATAATTGACGCTAGGATTTGGGATCTACACAAGCTTTTCTGGTGAGAAAGATGTCTGTTTTAAATATTAAGATTGACAAGTTTACAGGAAAGAACAGTTTTAGTCTGTGGCAGATCAAGATGCGTGCTTTGTTGAAGCAGTAGGGATTATGGGGTCCCTTGTCTATATCAACAGAAGGAAGTGCTGCTGAGAGAGCCAGTCTGGAGGAGAAAGCACATTCAACAATTATGTTGTGCTTGTCAGATGATATTATCACAGAGGTTGCTGAGGAGGACATTGCTGAGAAGTTGTGGGCCGAACTTGAGAGTCTGTATATGACTAAGTCCCTAACCAACAAGTTGTTGTTGAAATAGCGTCAGTTTAGTTTAAGGGTGCATGAGGTTACTCAGCTGAGGGATCATATAGACCAACTAAACATAATATTGCTTGATTTAAGGAATATTGATGTGAAGATTGAAGATGAGGATGCTGCAATGATTTTACTTGTGTCATTGCCAGCATCATATGAGAACTTTATGCAATCCTTTATTGTTGGGAAGGACTCAGTATCATTGGAGGATGTAAGGTCATGACTCCATGCTCGAGAGTTACGCCATAAGGCATCTGGATCTGGGACAGATAGTCAGTCTGCTGGGTTGGTGGCCAGTGGAGTCAGCAGGGGGCCAGGAAATTCTGGAAAGAAGAAATTCAAGAAGAATTCCAAGGGTCCTAAAGCTAAGGATATATGTAATTACTGCAAGGAGCGGGGAGTCATTGGGTGGTCACAGGTATTTTGTGTCTTTTATAGATGATTATTCAAGGATGGTTTGGGTAATTATGATGAAGCACAAGATGAAAAAGCATTCAAGAACTTCAGGCAGTGGAACGCTTTGGTTGAAAATCAGACAGGGAGGAAGATCAAAAGACTTAGAACTGATAATGGACTAGAATTATGTTGGTCTGAGTTTGATGAATTTTGCAAGAATGAAGGCATTGCTAGGCACCATACTGTTAGAGATACTCCACAACAGAATGGTGTTGTAGAAAGAATGAATCAAACTCTTCTGGAGAGAGCAATGTGCATGCTCTCTAATTCTGGTCTAACAAAGAGATTTTGAGGGGAGGCTGTTAATACAGCCTGTTACTTAATCAATAGGGGGCCTCACACTAGTATCAAACTTAAAACACCACTTGAAGTTTGGTCAGGAAAGTCAGCAGACTACTCTGGACTTAGGGTTTTTGGAAGCACTGTCTACTACCATGTCACTGAGGGTAAATAAGAGCCTAGGGCCAAGAAGGGTATGTTTGTTGTATATGGAGATGGAGTTAAGGGGTATAGAATTTGGTCATCAGCTGAAAATAGGGTTATACTCAGCAGAAGTGTAGTCTTTGTTGAAAACTCTATGCTCAACTCATCTGTGAGAGCCACATCTGAATTTGAAATTGGATCTGAGACTGAGAAGGTTGACAAATAGGTGGACCTTTAAGTAGAGTTTACTGAATCAAAAGACTCAGCAGGGAACAGTCAACAGTCAGCAGATCTAAAACAGGATCCAAGCCAGTCTGAACAAGGGTCATCAGAGACTCAAACAGCTGATATTGGTCAGCAGGGTATAGCTCTCAGCAGAGCTAGGAGGACCATTATCAGACCTCCAAGAAGATATGGGTTTGATGAGGATATGGTTGGATATGCACTACAGGTAGCTGAAGAAGGGGATGGTTTTGAACCTACCACTTACATGGAAGCCGTGACATGTTTTGAGGCATCCCAATGGCTTGCTTCCATGGGAGAAGAAATGGAGTCACTTTAGAAGAATGAGACTTGGGATTTGGTCAAACAACCATAGGATAGAAGGGTGGTCAGCTGGAAATGGATATTCAAGAAAAAAGAAGGAATGACATCTGCTGAGGATATCAGATATAAGGCACGTTTGGTTGCTAGAGGGTTCAGTCAGAAAGAGAGGGTAGATTATGAAGATATATTTTCTCCTAGTGGTCAGACATACTTCCATCAGGGTGCTGTTAGCTTGCACATCAGAATCTTGAACTTGAACAATTGGATGTGAAGACAACCTTTCTACATGGAGATGTACATAAGAAAATTTATATGATTCAGCTAGAGGGTTTCCAAGTTCCTGGCAAAGAAGGATATGTTTGCAAGTTGAAGAAGTCCTTGTATGGACTTAAGCAGGCCCCAAGTCAGTGGTATAAAAAGTTTGACAGCTATATGATTTAGCAGGGTTATAGCAGGAGTCCATATGATTGTTGTGTGTATCACAACAAGTTAAAGATGGATCAATCATCTATCCGGTCTTTGTATGTAGATGATATGCGCGTACCGCCGCAAACAAGTCCGACATTAAAGATCCGAAGAATCGCTCAAATTTGAATTTGAGATGAAGGATTTGGGGAATGCAAAGAAAATTTTGGGGATGGAGATCTATAGAGATAGGAAGCAGGGTAAGTTGTTCTTGTCTCAGTAGGGGTATATTGAAAAGATATCATCCAAGTTTGGCATATCAGCAGCCAAACCTATAGATACTCCTATGGCACCAAATATATATCTGTCTATTGTGTTTGCTCCATAGTCAGCTGAAGAGGAAGAATACATGTCAAGAGTTCCATATGCTAGTGCAATAGGCAGTCTAATGTATGCCATGGTCTGTACTAGGCCTAATTTGGCTCAGGCAGTCAGTGTTGTCAGCAGGTTTATGGCTCAACCTGGAAAGGAACAATGGAAAACATTAAAGAGGATATTCAGGTACCTTAGGGGTACATCAGATATTGGACTCATTTATGGAGGTGGTACTCAATGTTTTGTCCCAGGGTACTGTAATTCTGATTATGCTGCTGATGTGGACAGTAGAAGGTTTATGACTGGGTATGTGTTCACTTTGGGTGGTTCTGTGGTAAGTTGGAAGGAAACTTTATAGGGTACAGTGACATTATCTACTACTGAAGCAGAATACATGGCACTGACAGAAGCAACAAAGGAAGCAATCTGGTTAAAGGGGCTAGTCAATAATCCGAGTCTGCATCAAGATCAAGCCAAGGTGTATTGTGACAGTCTTAGTGCAATATGTTTGGCTAAGGATCAGGTTCATCATGAGAGAACCAAGCACATTGATGTTAGGTATCATTTTATGAGAAATGAGGGTTAAAGTGGAAAAGATCGGCACTGATGTGAACCCTGCTGATATGTTCACTAAACCAGTTACAAGGGGCAAGTTTCAGTTATGTCTGGACATGCTGAATATCCAAAGCTGTTAATCTGAATCTGGGAATACTCAGCTGATGTTGGGGGTCTGCTGAGGTATTCAAATCTGAAGACAAAGAGGATTTCTGGCACTTGGTTGTGCATCTGGTCAGTCTGCATGAAGTTGAAGTCAAGGTGGAGATTTGTAATGGTGACTTAAACTTATGCTACTGAGGTCTGGTATGGAAAACATGTTCAGGTCAGCAATGTATAAAGCGTCTGTTGAAATCTGGTGTTCAGCTGGGGGCAGGATCAGCAAGGCTGATCAATCTGCTGATGGATAGTCTACTGAAGACAAGTCTACTGATGCTCAGCAGACTTGTAGAACACGTCTGCTGCCTGTTTGTTCGAGTTACTTCTGGGGTATTTAAGTCATTTACGGGTTGGCTGTTTAGTCGGTTAGGGTTGGATTCCAAGGCTATAAATACCGTATGTATTAATTGTAACTTGGGGTAACTTTCTGTTGATAATAAAATATCCTCGTTTGTCCGTGGAGTAGTCGGCACATTGCCGGAAACCACGTTAAATCTGTGTTCTTCTTGTTTCTGTGTTTGTTTGCTTGTTTATCTTTTATCTTTACTCACAATCACCATGACTTCTTGATCGATCCGTCATAACACATAGCATAGAGAATGATGTATAGCAAAACATAAGAAACAACACGTGTCATAACAAAGCAAAACAAAGTATAGCAAGTGATGAAGTCGGTTTTCACCAATAAATATTTACGTGACCGATGGTTATCTAAAATGAATTTAAAAAAAATAAACTTCCGAATTTCCCCTAGTAATAAAGCAAATAAACAATTTATATATAGTACTCCCTCCGTTTTTTTCAATGTCCCTTCTTAGAATTTGTTTTATTTTTATTTATCATCATTTTTTTTCCCTCCTTTATTGTTCATTTTAATAACCCTAATTTCGGTAAAATTTTCCATACACAAGGAATGAAGGATAATTTTATTCTTTTATATTCTTTTTTAGACACATTAATTATTTTCTTAATCTATGTGTTTCTTCTCTCTCCGACAATTAAAAGAAAACGGAGTGAGTACTTAACAATGCACTGAAAAATTAAGGTAGCATTTATTTGCATCACGGCGATTCTACCGGTGCACCACGCCTATCATACACACCACACCAAATAAACTTTTTAAAAGTCGATTCTGGATTCAAAAATCCACATTCTAAAGGTCAATTCTCTAATTCAACATCCGAAAAGTCGATTTTGCACTTAAGAATCGACTTTTAAAGGGGCGATTCTACTCACATTCAACATTCGGAAAATTGATTCTCGACTCAAAGATCAATATTCAAAAAGATAATTCGACTGTGGTGTATGATAGGTATGATGTATGGTAAATTCGGTGTGGTGCAAATGATAACTTCCAAAATTAAAAGGACTAACCATATGGAGCAATGCAAGACGAATATTGTAGCCAAAGAAAAGAAAGAAAACAAAGGAACCAAGTTTATAGACACACGCTGATTGATTCCAAGCACAAAATCAAAAAAAGTAGCCAAATCATTCTCTACTACATAATATTTACAAGCAAAAATCCAGTCATGCTGCTACACAACGCATTACTAACAACAATGCTTGTGATTTTGTGACCTACAAGAAGACTATGTCTCTCTTATAAAGTGGACAAAATTCCGAAAAATTCACAAGGCTACCAATATCTTAATCATCCACTTCATTAATTCAAAAGGTCACTTGAATCAGTGGCGGATCCAGGAATATATTTCGCCATGTCACCGAGCCTAAAAATACATCTTTTATCCAAAAAAAAAATTGCGTGTCACCGAAGTCTAAAACATCAATTTTTATCGATAAAACGACACTTTTTAACAACAAAACTACATAGTTTTAATACTAAATTTTTTTTTTTTTTTTTTTTTAGAAATTGAGTGGGGTCACGTGACCCCCCTGGGTAGGCTGGATCCGCCCCTGACTTGAATACCCCCGTCATCACCATCCTCACCGCCTGGGGGTTTGGTAGAAGTATTGGATGGCCCTCCTGCATCAGGGCCACGAAGATGATCTATTAGCTCCATAGCTACCTCACAACACAGCAGGAAATAAATACCGAAACATGCATTTTCAGAAGAAGTAATTCTCTTCCCCCACTTACTCCACCGCGGTATCTGTTCAAACAAATATCAACCAATTCCGTTAAGAAAAATTTCCGATCTCTGCAATCCGGCCATGGATTTGTTTGTGTTTTTCTCTCTCTGCAAATGCTACAGAGACGGGAGGAATCCGAAGGAAATGAAGCTAATATTAAAAGAAATGGAAATGAAGCTAATATTAAAAGAAAGGGTAAAATAATTCGAAAGAAAATGTTTTGTCCTTAAACCAACAAAAAAAAAAAAAAAAAAAAACTGAATTAAAATTTATATACAGGACGAAAAGTGAACTAAACCTATTATTCCCTTGATTTTATATGATATATAAACTGAAACATTTGGACATTATAATGCCTTAAAATTGTAACAACACAAACGAACAATGAATTTTTTTTTTTTTTTTTTTTGTCTTTTCACCGAAACGGTAACATAATATAATATACGGACATTTTTTTGTTTTTACTGAGACTTGAATCCAGATCATCCGGATCCTACAACGCACAATGACCACTTACGAGCACATGCTTATGTTAATAATAATTGTATAAGAAGGTAGCATTATTGCATAGTCGGTCAACGGTAATGTATTATAAGATCGATGATTCATAATATGATTCCTTCCCCAAAAAAACCGGAAACAATAAACAATGGAGACATTTATTCGCACCACAATAAATCTATCATTGCATCACTTTATACTTCACACTATACCTAAAAAATAAATCTACCTTTACACCACATAGATTTTCAAATATTTTTAATTATTTATTTACACCACATTTTCTACTTTGACACCATACTTTTAAACTATTTCCACACCAATTTTTTTTATTACGAATTAGTCCCTCAATTTAATGTCAGTGCAATTTTTATTAATTAATATGTAAATGACATAAAACCCCTTTTTTTCATTTATGTGAATCATCCCCTTCATTTCTTCTGCCACTCAACCTTTTCCGGTCATGCAACCTTCACCTTCATCCGCATGTCTCCCTCCATCTTCAAATGTTGTTCTAACATAACGTGAAATTAAATACAACCGTTGTAGGAAGGTTGTACCAAGTGGCATACATTACAACCACCCATTTTTAATCTCTCACAAACGATAAAAGTGTATTATGTGAAAGAGAATAAAAATGAGAGGCTCTAATGTATGCAACTTGGTATAACATTCCTACAACCATTGCATCATAAAATCTCTCCTAACATAACTACCTAATATGATGAATTCTTTAATTTATTTTGATTATTAATTTTTTTGAAAGGGATTAGTCTTTTAACACTTTCTTAAGACAACAATCGCCAAACCTCATCCACCATGGCTTCCGCCGGAAAAAGATTAAAAAAAATATACAAGCTCATGAAAGCTTCAACACCATGTTTGTTAGATCCTTGATTTGTAGGCAAAGGAATCCTATAAGACAAACAATTCAAAATTTTCCTGTCATTGTATTGGCTGGATCTGGATGAGGTACAACAGAGGGATGGAGGAGATGCTAGTGGGGGCGTGGGGAGGCAAGGAGAATTGAGTATTTTCATTTTTTTGGGGATAAAGAGAGGGGTAGTATTGTCATTTCATAACAGCTATCTTTGAATTGCCCTGGCATTAATATTTCTACCGGCGGCGAACTGAAGCAAGGACAGCGGCGGCGAACTGAAGCAAGGACGGCTGCGGCGGATTTGGCCGGAAACCTAACCGGGAGCAGGGTGGCTGAATGAAGTCGAGCAAGATGATATTTTTTTTCTTTTTTTCTTGAGGAGAATAAAGAAGATGACTAAAAAAAATGAGGGAGCAAGAGAGGGGGATAATTTTAATGAGTTAATCAGGGGGTGTTTTGTAAATTTTAAAAGTTTGGGTGAATATATGATGATATAATAATTTGGTGTCAGTAAAAAATGATTGGCAATATTGATTTTTTTTTTTAACTTTGACATTAAACGTGGTGCGAAGGTAGTTTTTGAATTATTGAAACAATTGGCGTGGTGAAACAAGTAAATTACATTTTTTTTTATCATAGTGTGGTGGAGCGGTAGGTTTCTGTGGTGCGAATAAAGACCACCAAAATAATAATGATAGTAAAATACTCATCACATGTATGAAGCGCATGGCATTAATAATTTAGGGGGTTCTATCGGCACCCCCCCTCCTATTTACTACTGGCACCCCCTTACTCCGGCGCCACAAAAAATTACTTTGGGTACCCGGTGATTTTTTGCATAAGGAACGTCAGTGGTACTGGTGTTCCTTGTGAAGCACCAACGTCAGAAAACGTCAGTCCACGATTTCCCACCGACGTTGGTGATTTTTTACATAAGGAACGCCACTGACGTTGGTGCTCCACAAAGAACACCAGTACCACCGACGTCCCCTTTGTAAAAGTGTTAAAACTCAGAAAACGTCAGTCCACGATTTCCCACCGGCGTTTCTTGTTGCATTATCTGTATGAAGCCTCTGGATCTTCTTCCCCAACTGATTTTCAATTAGAGCCATCCATTGAAAGAGCCTCTTTAATGCCTCACTTTTGTATTTCATCATCATCACCCAAGTCATCCTTGAATAGCCATCTATGAATGACACAAAATATATGTGATCACCCAATAACTGTTCGGTAAAAACTAGTTTTAAATTTATAAACCGAAACACCCCAAGTATAAGGTTCGTAGTATAGGATGTTAACGGGTCGTCCTAAGGGAGTGGAATGTTTATCGGATCAAGGGACAATTATTCTATCGATTATGTCACAATTATTAACTAAACTAGGGTTTAAACTAATTATGAACAAGTAAAAACGACGATGAACAAGTAACTTCGATGAATAGTAAATTGGAATCAAATTGATACGAACTATTCGATTTATCAAGTAATTAAAACAACGGCAAGGCAACGGGAATCCACCAATCAACCAACCCAACCCCAACTAGATTGCGCGCTAAAGATACAATTTTTAGTAATGATCAAATCACGAATTCGATTAAATCTCTTTAATCAATTCCTAGGGTTTCGTTTTCTTTCCCAAGCAAAACTAAACTAGCATGCATAACACGATCATGAGATTGTTTCCAATACTCTACTCAACTAATCATGAACAATCTCTTGAATCACAATTAATTGCATCAATTGAAAAGATCAAATCTTGAATCAATACTCTCATATAAATTCAATCAAAAAGATAGTTTCATCGATCTCTCGATTCAAATAAAACATAAACAATATAACAATATCCACTTGATGAAAAATCATAAATTTAACTCACTAAGATATAGCTAAAAATCCTCTAATTGGTGTGGTTGTTGATTGGTTTCCTCCGTTGTCCTACCGCAAGATGCTTAGCCTTCAATCATCTTCGAACTCCCAAGCAAGATTGAAAGAAAGAAACTCATATTTTTATGTGATGTGGTGCTTTTTCTCGTGTGTAAAATTCGTGTTCTTTCTCTCCGCATGGATGCTCCTTTTATAGGGATCGTGGCCGACATAGGAAGATCTAGAAGATAACGATGCGAAAATCCACCGACCTACCGAGCCGACACGTTCGGTCGACCGAGTGTCATGGCTCGGTCGACCGAGCCTACCAAATGCCCGTGTTCACACCGTGCTTCGTATAACGTGTTCCTCACTCCACTCTCTCGATCGATTTGATTTATCCTTCTTTAATTGCTCCGAATATCTTCTTTATTTCTTGAGATTCTTTTGATTGAATAATATTTATCTTCCCAAAATAAAATCCAAATGATTGAATGAAATTGATCCTCTTGATTAAATAATATCACCCCCGCATTTCTTTATTTTTCGCAAAATGTTGTTACACCAAGTCATCGAATAATAATAATAATAAAAATGTGTAACAAAAATAACAATTAAACCCATAATTTCCTCATAATTAAATTATAATTCCTCAATAACCATTATAGGAATTTAACGGTTAAAACACGCTTTTCTCATTTATTTCCCTTAAAAATAAGGTAAATTGTTTAGGGATTAAGCCCGAAAATATAGTAAAATTTACCCTAAACAACACCCCCACACTTAACTTTTTGTACGTCCTCGGACAAAACAATCAAAACTATAGCTCAACTTTATAAATAATCCACATAGATCTCTAACTCACGTAACGAAAGATACAACAACTATAGCAAATGATACCAACACAGAGATAGATTCGGTGTAAGTGTGACAAGCCATTCTCAATCTTAACAAGCCTTTCAAAGAAATATCCTCTCAAAAATTCCAATGACTATCCTAGGTATAGACAGTAATAGCTCCACTCAAAGCCTTCCCACGCACTCAGTAGGATAATCCCTACAGCATATCATGCGGTTCTACTGGGTATAAGATCCATGATAACAAAGACTTCACTTTATTTTTATCCATCATTTTCCAAAATTTTCAAATTTAACGCATATCAGAATAAGCTCTTACCCATCATAGTAGAATAGGATGTTTCGGGATAACACCCTACCTTACTCAAATCATAGGGTAGCTATAAACTGACTATCGTGAGCTTCTGGTCATCATAGTGGTATAGGACATACGAGGTATACCCTACCGCACTCCAATCATCGACCAGCTTTCGACAAAAGTATCTATTAATAATTGCTCACTCACTTTATTTATTCACTTTTCAAAGTCATAAGTTACATCTCACTTATCACATTCAAACTTTATGATATTCACAGTACACGGTCTAACTTAGGTGTAACTATACTGACCTTCCTAAGATAAATCACTAAAACAATGAAAGGATATAATTCAAAAGTCATGCTTCAATATCAAAGGCTTCCGTGAGTGAAAAATGAATACTATCTCCATAAAAGTAAAACATGCTATAATTATCTCTCAAAGTCACATACTATCATCGTTAGAAAACTACAACTAGCAAGCATCTAGTTCCAATTATATGCTCGAGACTCACAAAAAATTTTAAATTCCGCGTAAATTTAACATTCACTCATATTTCAAAGGATATAGCATAAAAACATACCCAAACACCCCCCCACACTTAAATCACATTATGTCCTCGAATGTACGAATAAAAGAAAAAGAAAACTTAGTTTGGTTTCAACGGTGGTTGTCGGATGGAAGTTGGCGAGAGGTCGGGCCGGAGCATGAATGTACCGCCGCAACTCGAATAGACAACACCGGACAAGATAGTGACTCGAAAACCTCGCTCAAAAGTATCTGCAACACTCGACATACCATATAATCTCGGGGTACACGGGGTATATAAGCAACACATAACACAAAACACTTACAATGAACGTAAGAGGAATAACCATCAACACAAAATCAACTAAAGTAATATTTCGAAAACAATAAAACAAAACAACCTAAGAAAAGGAAACAAACAAAGAAAACTAGGTTGCCTCCTAGGAGCGCTCTTTTAATGTCAATAGCTTGACACAGATTCCAAAAGATCAACCCGGATCGGGCCACTTTGGTTTAACTGCCGCCACCTCAGTATCGGAATTAGAATTACTAAGGCGGAAGTGATTTTCACCACAACAACAAGTCAAGTGCGCAATAAGTTCATTAAACTTTTCTCTCCAAACTACACCGACTCTTTTCTTCTTGTTCTTGCGGATGACAGCGTAGGTGTGCTAACATGCTCGGGAGTCCCGGAAGAAGGTTCCTCACAGTAGAGGTAGGAATGTCATCATCCGACTCAAAGAAATAAGATGGAATCTCCTCACAAATCGGACATCCGTACTCTCATCTCTTCTTTGGAAATGAAGAGTCTCAGCTTTTCCTTTGGTTGCCCAAAATATTTCTTAAGTCTATGACCATTCACTTTGAAAGCCCGATTACCATACCCGTTCGAGTAATTACTCCACTTGGATTAACCTCGAGAATCTCAAAGGGACCGGACCATCTAGACTTTAGCTTACCAGAAACAAATGAAGTCCGGTATTATAGAGTAAAGCCATTTCACCAACTTTGAATTCTCGGTCCTTGATCTTAGCGTCATGGAGTATCTTAGTTCTCTCCTTGCTGATTTTAGCATTCTCGTATGCTCTGAGTCTGAATTCGTCGAGCTCGTTCAACTGTAACAACCTTTTCTCCCCACAGAGTTGGCTATCAAAATTTAAGAATTTAATTGCCCAGAAAGCTCTGTGTTCAAGTTCGACAGGTAAATGACAAGCTTTTCCATAGACCATTTGGAAGGGTGACGTGCCCATCGGGGTCTTGAATGCAGTACGATAAGCCCACAATGCGTCATCCAGCTTAAGACTCCAATTAGATCGATTATTGTTCACGGTCTTCTCTAAAATTCTTTTCAAGCTCTGGTTGCTTACCTCGACTTGGCCACTAGTTTGAGGATGATATGGTGTACCAATCTTATGTTTGACACCATACTTCTCAAGGATTTTGTCAAGCGGCGCATTGCAAAAGTGAGTGCCTTCATCACTAATGAGTGCTCTCGGACGCTCGAATCTAGTAAAGATATTCTTTTGCAAGAATTTCTTTACAACCTTGTGATCATTAGTTTGAGTAGCTATGGCCTCGACCCACTTTGAAACATAATCCACACGGACGAGGATATACTTATTACCACATGAGGATGGAAAGGGTCCCATAAAATCTATGCCCCATACGTCGAAAACTTCACATTCAAGAATGGGCTTAAGTGGCATTTCCATCCTACTACTCGCCTTCCCGTTCTCTCGGCACCCGTCACAACCTTTACAAAAGGCTTCGCATCCTTAAACGGGGTCGGCCGTAGAATCCGGCTTGAAGGATCTTTGCAACCGTCTTTGGTGTTCCATAGTGACCTCCGGTAGGACCGCTATGGCACCGTTCTAGGATATCCCACCGATCATGCTCGGGAACACACCTTCGAAGCAACCCATCTTTACGGACTCGAACAAATAAGGATCTTCCCATACGAGATATTTAAGATCCGAAAAGAACTTTTTCTTCTCCCCGATACGTCATATCCTCTAAATGACCACTCGCTAAATAGTTGACGTAGTCGCATACCACGGCCTAACCGTTTCAAGCTTCATCAATTGCTCGGCCGGAAAATCAATGCCTATATCATTGTGATTTTCGCACCCTCATTTACTAAGCGAGATAAATGATCACCACAATATTCTCACTACCTTTCTTATCTTTAATCACAAGGTCAAACTCTTGTAGAATTAGAATCCATCTAAGTAACCTTGGTTTTGCATCCGCTTTATCCATAAGGTAGCGTAAAGCCGCATGATCCGTCCATACAATCACTTGAGATCCTAGAAGATAGCTTCTAAACTTGTCAATGGCAAAGACGACGGCTAAGAATTCCTTCTCGGCCGTAGTATAATTGCATTGAGCCGGGTTCAAGGTACGACTCGCATAATAGATGGGCCCGAACCTTTTATCAACTCTTTGACCTAAAAGCTGCGCCTACGGCGTAATTAGAGGCATCGCACATCAACTCGAAAGGCTTGGTCCGGTCGGGTGCAACTAAAATAGGGGCACCGATAAGCTTGTCTTTCGACAATTGAAAGCTTCTTTGCACTTCGCATCGAACAAGAAATCGACATCTTCTTTCAAGAGATTTGATAAAGGCTTGGCAATCGTAGAAAAGTCTCGAATAAACCGCCCGTAGAAGCCAACGTGTCCTAGAAAACCTCGTACCTCCTTCACCGTCTTAGGGTACGTCATCCTTTCAATGGCTTCGACCTTAGCCTTATCAACTTGAATACCGCATTGGACACCTTATGTCCCAAAACTATTCCTTCATCAACTAGAAAATGGCATTTCTCCCGGTTAAGCACCGATTCTTCTCAACGCAACGTTGGAGTACCATATCTAGGTTCTCTAAAATTTCATCACAATCGTCGCCGTAGACCGAGAAGTCATCCATGAAGACCTCCATGCATTTCTCAACAAGTCCATCAAAAATGGCCAACATACACCGTTGAAAAGTCGCGGGTGCATTGCATAGACCGAATGGCATTCTACGAAAAGCAAAAGTACCGATGGACATGTAAACGTGGTCTTTTCTTGGTCATTGGGGTCGATGGCTATCCGGAAGTAACCGAGTATCCATCGAGAAAACAATAATACTTGTGACCACTCGTCTTTCAATTAGTTGGTCAATGAAGGGTAAGGGGAAGTGATCTTTTGCAGTGACTTCATTCAGTCTACGATAGTCGATACAGACTCTATAGCCAGTCACGAGACGTAAGGCAACTTCCTCCCCTTTTTCATTCTTTTCGACTGTGATTCCCCCCTTCTTTGGCACAACTTGAGTAGGGCTGACCCACTCGCTATCGGCGATTGCATAGATGATGCCCATGTCAAGCCACTTTATAACTTCTTTCTTGACAACCTCTTGCATATGCGGATTCAGCCTTCGCTGAGGTTGTCTTACCTTTTTAGCTCCTTCCTCCGTTCGGATTTTATGCATGCATATGTCCGGGCCGATCCCTCGGATATCACCCACTTGCCAACCGAACGCGAGGATGTTTTTCTTAAGCACTTCTATCACCGTGCTTCTTGCTCTTGGTCGAGTTTCGAAGAAATGATCAAAGGCAATTTATCTCCATCCTTAAGAAAGATATACTTAAGGTGTTTTGGAAGCGGTTTAAGCTCTAAATCAGTAGGTGGTTGCTCAATACTAGACTTTAACGGGCCACCTTTCTCTTTATGAGCTTGGAGTGGTTGACAGTAGAACACCTCATCTTCCCGAGGCTTAACCCCAGAAAGGTACTGGATCAAATCATCCATCGGAATCCTCCGGTCAACACTTGCTTCCTTTTTCTTGTGATCGATCATTTTTCTTAACTCTTCATCTTTAAGCTCTTCTGCCAGCTCTTCCCAATCATCTACTTCCCAATGAGTAGCTTCTCTCCAAAACTCTACCTCGTCCCAACTACCCATCGAGCTTCTTCTTCACCAGGGATGAAGTCTTCCTGACTCAGTTCTTTGAAATCATCGTTTGTTGCCGGGCATCTCCATGCTTCTAACTCAATAACGAGCCCAAGTGTGAGCGAGTGAAGATGACTCGTCAATGCCTACGGCTTGAAATGAATTAGAAGGTGGTCCGCGATCGGCCGGATCCTCAATGTCCAAGACTTCAAAAACACCTATCTCTCGTCAACTCCTCTGCTTCTTCAAAGTAGGCATCTTTTTCGTCTTCATAGATAGCTTCGACAAACGATATTTCATCAATTACGGCTCTTTCAGGATGTGTCCCTCGTGTGAAGGTGACAGATGTGTCACCAACTCTAAGAGTAATCTGTCCTTTGCAGAAGTCGATGAGAGCGTTAGAAGTGTCTAAAAAGGTTCGGCCTAGAATTAGAGGCATCTCCTTATCAGGTGGATAGTCTAGAATAACCCAGTCGGTAGGGAAGACTAAATGTTCAACTTGAAGGAGCACATTAGCTACACAACCGGCTGCAGTCCGGCTAGATTTATCTACCATCTGAAGAGAAATCGGGCGTTCCCGCATCCTTTTATCTAACCCGAGCTTTTTGCATACGTTTAATGGCATCACATTAATAGAGGCCCCTGAGTCGCATAAGACGTTTTCGAATAAATGACCTTCGATCTCACAGGAGATTGACGGTCTGCCAGGGTCACCTCGCTTAACAGCAATTTTCTGTGAAACCATCACGCAATCCTCGCGAAGCACTTCTTCAGCCATCCCCTGAAGTTTTCTCTTACTCCCACAGAATTCTTTAAGATACTTAGAGCATTTAGGCATCTCAGTTAATACCTCGGCTAAGGGCATACTAACTTGAGTGTCTCTAAGCATCCTCCTCACTCCAAAGATACTGCTTGTCATTAGTGAGGGCTTTCTCTTTCCTTTTGGGGGATAAGGAAGGGCTTTATCATTCTTCGTGGCCCGATTCTTTATCGCCTCATCCTCCTTATCCTTCCATCTCACAAACTTTTCTTCCTTTTTCTTAGTCAGGGGTACAGCCCCTTGACTTTCCTTTCTTTCCTCGTCATCAGAATTATTTTCATCCTCCGAAGAATTGTCACTAAGCTCCTCATCGTTGCTTTCTTCGGCATGTGGTTTCTGATTTCCCCCTCCTGAACTCATGGCGTCAGGAGGGGCTACTCGTTTCCCGACATCATGCCGGGTCCAGCCTTCTTACCACTTCTCAGAGTTACTTCGTTTAACTCCTCTTCTTGCCCATACTCCCACTGAGGTGTAATGGCGGTGCAAACATTCACATCGCCTTTCGGATTTCTCTCGGTATAACTTGGAAGTTTACCGTGAGGTCTCGCTTGCTTGCCGGTCCGCCATTTGACCAACTTGTCTCTCAATTGCTTTAACACTAGTAGACGAGTCTTCACCATGTCTACCACTCATCGAATTTGTGTTGAGGGACACATGAGGTGGTATGATTATTGTTCCGAGTTTGATTCCAGCCACCTTGAGGCCTTTGGGAGTTACGAATCGGCCTTTGATAGTTCGAGTTGAAAGAATTCGAATTTGAAGGGCCGGTGGTAACTTGGCTTGATTGAAGTTTTGCCTTTGAAATCCCGAATAGTTCGGTTCCGGTTGAAGTTTCGGAAGGGTTGGTTTTGATTATCCATTAAGTTTACCTCCTCCGTCATCTCGTCCCCGCCCGTGTTCCAAGATAATTCACCTCGAAGGCTGCATCCGAAGATTGGTCACCGCTTGCTTATCGATTCCATCCGAGCAACCAATGTACCGTGTATCGGATTGCTTGCGTACCTTCTTTCTTAACAATATTGGTCTTCTTAGGAGTCGACCACATGTTGTTCTTGGCAATTGTCTCGGCTACTCGTAAGCGAGCCTCATCACCTCCCCTAAGAAGGATCCATGAGCCGTGGAGTCAAGATAGTCTCTATTAGGTTGAGAGACACCTCTCGTAAAACAGTTCCAACAACTCATGTCCGTCATATCCGTGATTGGGGCATTTCCTCATCAACGATTTAATCTCTCCCAAGCCTTGCCAACAGTCTCATCCTCCAACCGCTCGAAAGTAGCTATTTCCCGTTTCATCTCCATAATCTTGCCCGGTGAAACCCACTTAAGAGCGAAGGCTCTTTTGACATCATTCCATGTATGGAGGGAATGATGTGCTAACGACTTAAACCATCTCGCTTGCTTCACCTTTTAAAGCAAAAGGAAATAGCTTCAACTTTACGATCTCGGAATCAACACCAGGATAATGGCTCGCTTTCACGATTTGTACGAATGTGGACAAGAAGTCGTGCGGGTCTTCTTGAGCGGTGCCATGGAAAGAGCTATTTTGGACTAGCGCAACTACTCCATTTTTAAGGTCGAAATTTACTCCCCCATATCGGGTGGACGAATAGGTCTATGTCCCTCGAGAAAATCTTGATTAAGATATGGGGTGTAGGGGTCCCTGGTTCAACCGATTAAGCCGGTTTTGGCGGAATTGTTGAAGTTGTTGATTTATGCCGCCTTGCCGATTCTCATTCGTTGCCGAGCTTGCATTTGTTGAAGGAGTAAATTTAAGCGAGCTTGGGGATCGGGATTTGGAATTGGTGGATCTTGATCCGCCATTTTGTCCAAATCGGGAGAAGCCTTCTTCTAAGGATAGATCGTTCGTGCTCGGGATCAAAGATCGAAGTCCCTTCTTACTTCTCGTTTGCATAAACCGAGAAGAAAGGAGAAGGAAGAAATCAACCTTAGGGTTGATTAGAACGAGTTTAGAAAAGGTTTGATGGTTTAGAGGGAGAAAAGAAGATAGAAAAGAAGTGATGATTTGAGAGATCGGGCGGCGTCCGGTATGAATGGACGTTCGTTCAGAACTGAACGCTCGTTCAGATGAATGAACGTTCGTTCAGAAGACAGAATTGAGGTGGACGGGCGTTCAAGTTATCGAACGCTCGTCCAGCTACGAAAACCTAAAAAAAAAATAAACACTAAGACGGGAAAAAAAACGTGTTGAAATCTTCTAGGGCCAAAATGGAGGGGAAAACAGTGGATTTTGACCTCGAAAACGCACTGAACGGCCTAGTTGGGGTCCTGCGTTCCAAACGGACACTCGAGCCGAAAGTTATGGTCAAAATACTACCGCGTGCCCTAACGACCCCTTTTTGACTCAGAAAATTGTCCTAAATAGAATCCGACAACCGTTACCGACTCCCCGGCAACGGCGCCAAAAACTTGTTCGGTAAAAACTAGTTTTAAATTTATAAACCGAAACACCCCAAGTATAAGGTTCGTAGTATAGGATGTTAACGGGTCGTCCTAAGGGAGTGGAATGTTTATCGGATCAAGGGACAATTATTCTATCGATTATGTCACAATTATTAACTAAACTAGGGTTTAAACTAATTATGAACAAGTAAAAACGACGATGAACAAGTAACTTCGATGAATAGTAAATTGGAATCAAATTGATACGAACTATTCGATTTATCAAGTAATTAAAACAACGGCAAGGCAACGGGAATCCACCAATCAACCAACCCAACCCCAACTAGATTGCGCGCTAAAGATACAATTTTTAGTAATGATCAAATCACGAATTCGATTAAATCTCTTTAATCAATTCCTAGGGTTTCGTTTTCTTTCCCAAGCAAAACTAAACTAGCATGCATAACACGATCATGAGATTGTTTCCAATACTCTACTCAACTAATCATGAACAATCTCTTGAATCACAATTAATTGCATCAATTGAAAAGATCAAATCTTGAATCAATACTCTCATATAAATTCAATCAAAAAGATAGTTTCATCGATCTCTCGATTCAAATAAAACATAAACAATATAACAATATCCACTTGATGAAAAATCATAAATTTAACTCACTAAGATATAGCTAAAAATCCTCTAATTGGTGTGGTTGTTGATTGGTTTCCTCCGTTGTCCTACCGCAAGATGCTTAGCCTTCAATCATCTTCGAACTCCCAAGCAAGATTGAAAGAAAGAAACTCATGTTTTTGTGTGATGTGGTGCTTTTTTCGTGTGTAAAATTCTCGTGTTCTTTCTCTCCGCATGGATGCTCCTTTTATAGGGATCGTGGCCGACATAGGAAGATCTAGAAGATAACGATGCGAAAATCCACCGACCTACCGAGCCGACACGTTCGGTCGACCGAGTGTCATGGCTCGGTCGACCGAGCCTACCAAATGCCCGTGTTCACACCGTGCTTCGTATAACGTGTTCCTCACTCCACTCTCTCGATCGATTTGATTTATCCTTCTTTAATTGCTCCGAATATCTTCTTTATTTCTTGAGATTCTTTTGATTGAATAATATTTATCTTCCCAAAATAAAATCCAAATGATTGAATGAAATTGATCCTCTTGATTAAATAATATCACCCCCCGCATTTCTTTATTTTCTCGCAAAATGTTGTTACACCAAGTCATCGAATAATAATAATAATAAAAATGTGTAACAAAAATAACAATTAAACCCATAATTTCCTCATAATTAAATTATAATTCCTCAATAACCATTATAGGAATTTAACGGTTAAAACACGCTTTTCTCATTTATTTCCCTTAAAAATAAGGTAAATTGTTTAGGGATTAAGCCCGAAAATATAGTAAAATTTACCCTAAACAATAACTCCACCTTTGATGGCCCCCAACAATCAGAATGAATATAATCAAGTGATGACTTTGTGTTGTGTACCCCTTTTAAGAACTTGCCACTATGAAGCTTCTCAAACACACAATGCTCATAAAAGTCCATATGCTTGTGTTGGAAAGGTGTCCTAAACCCAATCGGGTTGGACCGGGTCCGACCGGTCGTGTCATTTACAGTCTATTTAGTTCATGTAATAACTTTATTATGATTAATAAAAGCACTTATGTTAATATATATATTGTTTATCTTCATATTGTTTGTTGTATATATATAGTAACGTCCCTAGTGTCAAACTGTGATAGAGAAACCATGATAAAGTTATTACATTTACTCCCACTTTGCAGAGATTCTCGAGAGCTAGACATTCCTTATAAGATAGGCCATTTCGGATATTCGATCACAATCATAGGATACACGATTCTCGGACGACCAATCAAGTATACTCCGCATGCTTCAATATCATATCCAATCACTACCGCATGATCGCCCCATGGCTAGGGAAAATCTCAATAGTGTCAAAGCATGAAAATCCACACCGTGATGCCATGAAGACTCCGGTCTAAAGGATAATTACACAACCGCCACATAGTGTGACACTTAATGTAAGTGGGTCAGTCTAATGCACGCATTCTCTAATACACGTCCACGTACAGTCCAAGTGTCTTTACACTTCGATAGACGAGATCTATCCCTACCTTTAATGAGATAGAAGACATCCAATACGTGCTAGTCTGATTATACTATCAATGTCCCATTTGACAGTACATAGGACTAGAGACATTTAAGTACCAAACTTGTTATAGTGATTAAAGATCTCATCAACCATAACCACTATCATGGTTTCTCTATCACAGTTTGATACTAGGGACGTTACTATATATGTACAACAAATAACATGAAGATAAACAATATATAATAACATAAGTACTTTTATTAATCATAATAAAGTTAT
The DNA here is from genome assembly GCA_036785695.1 of Gentiana straminea. NCBI lineage: Eukaryota > Viridiplantae > Streptophyta > Magnoliopsida > Gentianales > Gentianaceae > Gentiana > Gentiana straminea. The sequence goes on from JAVUPR010000135.1 coordinate 4,661,636, forward strand.
TACATGAACTAATTAAATAGACTGTAAATAACCCGACCCGTTCGGATCCGTCTAACCCGATTGGGTTTAGGACACCTTTCCAACAATTTCCCACTTGGCCTAAAGCCTATCACCCATATGCCTAAGCCCGTGAAAGTGAACATGTTTCTCATGCTTTGCTTGAGACAATGCCTTGGTTAACGGATCAGCTATGTTATCATCCGTGTGGACTTTATCTATCTTTACATCTCCTCTATCTACTATCTCTCTAATCAAGTGATAGCGCCGTAGCACATGTTTGGACTTCTGATGAGACCTTGGTTCCTTTGACTGAGATATCGCTCCATTATTATCACAGTACAAAGGCACTGGACCTTCAATGGAGGGAACCACACCAAGTTCAGTAATGAACTTCTTCATCCAAACTGCTCCATTTTCCGCCTCCGAGGTTGCTATGTATTCGGCTTCCGTGGTAGAATCTGTAGTAGTCTCCTGCTTGGAACTCTTCCAGCTCACTGCTCCGCCGTTAAGCGTGAAAACAAATCCAGATTGTGACTTAAAGTCATCCTTGTCAGTTTGGATACTGGCATCTGTGTAACCTCGTAAAACTAAATCATCGTTCCCGAAAACCAGGAACATATCCCTAGAACGTCTCAAGTACTTGAGGATATTCTTGACAGCAATCCAGTGACCATCACCTGGATTGGACTGGTACCTACTTGTCATACTAAGAGGGTACGAGACATCTGGTCTAGTGCACAACATGGCATACATGATAGACCCGATTGCCGAAGCATAAGGGATCTTACTCATTCGTGCCCTTTCCTCCTCTGTCTTAGGACTCATTCCCTTCGACAGGTAGACCCATGTGACATGGGCAGCAATCCTTTCTTGGACTGCTCCATGCTGAATCTCTTCAGCATCTTGTCTATATAGGTGGATTGCGACAGACCAAGCAACCTCTTAGATCTATCACTATAGATCTTTATTCCTAGAATATTTCAAAAAAATTCACTGATTGGCCATTATCATTTTTGTGTTGGTCATTAAGTAACAAAAAAGAAAAATGATATAAAAAAAAAGTAAGAGTTTTGTTTTATAGGCTGCTTCACCCAAGTCCTTCATTGAGAAGTTCTTGGATAACCAAGCTTTGACTGATTGTGTTGGTCCCTTGAAAAGGCTTTGGTTAAGTTTTGAGGGGGGGGGGGATGAATAAACTTAACACTTAAAACTTTGGAGTTAACAAATTCTGCAACTTCGGCGGTCGCGATACTTCGAGTCTTCGAGACTTCGTAGCTGGCGATAAACGGTAGTCTCGATAGTTGAGTTTTTGAATTTGTGCGGCGGAATAATATCAAAATTAAGCCTTAATACTTGTTGTTAGATATGATACTAAGTATTAGATACTCGGTAGTGCAAGTGTGTGATTTCGGTTGCTAGATTCGGTAGGTTGATGAGTGAAATAAACTAAGTGCGAAAGTAAAAGCGAGAAAGTAAATAGCCGAGATTTTATAGTGGTTCCGGATGATGTAATCTGTCGGTCCACTCTTCTCTGTGATGTTGGAGGAAATTCACTAGAGATCTTTGATGTAGCTTTTACAAAGATTCCTAAGTTGTTTGTCCTTCACCAATGACTATGGCTTCACAAGGCGAAAACGGGGAACATGTAGGATTCTTGCTCCTTAGTCTTCCACTTGGTCCTTGAAGGGTAGGATTGCCTCTTCACCGGCTCCACCACAAACAACGGTCTTTCACACCCGACGGATGCTTCTTGTCTTCAGCAGGTTCTTTATAAAATAAAGAATGAATCAAATAAATGATTCAGTTGCAGCAGCTTGATTAGGATGATGTAATCAGCAGCTTGCAGTCTTCAAGTGTGTATGCTTGATATAACTTAAATATAAAATGCACTTGAAGATTTTCTAGATCAGCAGCCTTAAGCTCAGTAAGTTCAGCAGGGTGTTTTTCAGCTCAGATATATCACTTAAAGTTTATCCAACATTCATCATCTTTTTCTGAGTTGAAGGTCCTTTATTTATAGGCAAGAATGCATGTGACTGTATTTGAATTTCAAATGTGACCGTTCCTTGTTTTTGTCCCATCTGATTTGCATTCTGTCCTTATTCATAGGACCGACACTGTCGAATTCCTTTTTGACAGTGCAGTCGTCCACCCGTTTGACTTGTATCCAATGGATAAAAATAGAGATCATCCCAACGTCTTTTTAATCTCAGCCTTTGATTTTCTTGATAAGTCAGAGGTAGTTGGCTGTCCTTATCCATGTAATCTTCCAATAAACTTGAATTAATCGAGGTATCATATCAGCAGGTTCATAAGTCTGCTGAAGTACCAATCAGTCTGCTGATCATCATATTTCTGTATGTAAAATATAATGCAGCTGATTACTTTTATCTAACTTTTATTTGTGAAGTTAGATTACATCATTTTAATTATAACCAAGTTCCAAACATCATCCAACTTATGGAACTTAGACCTTCTACACAAGGTATATGTGATCAGTTTAGGTCATCACAGACTTGCCTAAATTCTGATTCCATATCCTTGACATTAAATACTAAGTTTGATCCCTTAGCCTTCATTTACTGAGTTTGAACCCTCAGCCTTCAGTCTTCAGTCTTCAGTCTTCGGTCTTCGACGGGTTCGATTAGTCTGCGATCTATCTACCCTGCGACCTAGACCGGTCTGGCGACAAGAGTCGGTGACCATTACGATGCTTGTTTGATCAAACCTATTTATGAATCAAACTCTAATAAACCTATACATTTGATCTAGACATCTTTTTGCCTTTGCACTATAACAGCTAGTATGGCACTCATCATCAAAACTAAGAAATAAGTCCAACAATTTCCCCCTTTTTGGTGATGATGCCACTACCCTCACCTAATCAGCAAAGCAAAAAGATAAAGACAAAAACAGAACAAATTCAGTCAATTCTCATTATAATCAATGTTCAGTTATTACAACTAGATACAACAAAAGATAAAGAATAATAAGTATATGCTGATCTATTGTCTCTTTTCTCTTTCTCTTCTAGCCTTCTCAGCTTGTTCTTGATAGGCTCGATTTGTTCTATCATATCCCTCATCCATTCATTTTCAATCGGTGTAAAATCAATGTAGGGATTGACTTGCTTCCACCGAGTTCCATGCTTCGGGGAGGATAAGATTAATTTCATTCACTCGAATCCAAACTTCATATACGGACTCCTTGAATTCATGCGGTGAGTCCCTTGCTTTTGTAATAGGTAGCACCTTATCACCTTTGCTACTTCTTCGCCTCTGTTGCTTGCCCTTAAGGCTCGATTCTTGCTTCCCAAAATTTCAAACCCAAGAAAGAGTTAAGACCTTCATGAAACCCCATGTCATGATAAGGTCTCTTACTTGTTGTAGTACTCTTTCTTGTCTTGTCTAAAAAGATCATCGGTAAGTTGCACTGCGCAGTGCGGGTTGCGAAAGCATTTGTATCATCTGTCCATCTCTTACGTGCAAAGAGTCTTGCGACCTCTCCTTTCTTTGCGGTGATTAGCCCTCTTCCCCCTTAGTGACATCATCAACAAAACGGGATATAAGGCCATGAATACCTTCTTGTGATACTATCACTCTATTCAAATGACCTTCCATAGTTCCGGTTCTAGTATCAATAGCGGTGATCCTGGATTGCAATGTCTCCTCCGGTCTGTTGATCCTTTCGGTAAGTTTGGGATCGGCACACGGGTTGTTGTGCGCGGCGAGCTCGGCGGGTTTAGGTGTTGCGGCAAGGTTGTCAAGTTTCTGATGGATAGAAATAAATTGATCTTTCAGAAATTGATCTTTTGCAGTATTTCCAACCTTGATGCCCCTCACATCTAATATCAGACCATTCACAGCATTCTGAGTAGATGTGAAGTTTGAAGCAAGCTTGTGGCGATGGATTGTCTGTTTTCATTTACCATCTTCATCAGTTCTTCAAATCTCTCTTCCTGTCTATCCAGTTGTGTCCTTAACTGTTGCATATCATGCCTTACAGTTCTTAACTCATTTAGCACTTCAGCGGTACTTCTTTGGTCATCCTTCCACCGGTGACTTCATCGACGAGCTCCTCCACATTGTCTTGTGGCCTCGATTGCTTATTACCATTGCCTACTACTCTCTATCCGGTCCGGCGGGGTTAGGTCCTTCATATTCATCCGGGATAGGATCAATGGCGGGTTCTTCAAAAACGGTACAAATGCGAGGTGGATCAACATCAATATTTTCTTCTTCGGGCACACGAAATTCCTCATCACGAAGTCAAAGTCCGGCGGTGCTCTTCTTCATTAACGGCGGTCTGGCGACTATCTTTCCCTTCGGTGGTCTTGCCTCCGAGAAGGCTCCACTACGGAAGCCTCAACAACGGCGGGGGTTTCCTCCAAACCCAAATCGGGTTCCAACCTTTGTCCGAGTCTTTGTTTGAGACTCGGCGGCCTGTACCTCTGTTCCAACCTTTGTCCGAGTCTTGTTTGTATCCCGGACAACTTTGTACCTCCTCTTCAATTCCTTGTGGATTGAATATAGCCTCATTATCCACTTGGAATCCTTTGCATGACCAATTTGGGTGAGGATGATGGCGGTTTTAGTAAGAATGTCCTCAAAGTCAAATCCATCTTGATATTCAATGGATTCTTCGAGCTAGCACTAGGTTCATTAAATCGGTGACCTTTTCTACATCCAACTCCTCACTTTGTTTACCTTCAGTTTGTGCAGTAGGCTCTACAACATGAAATGTACTTGGTGCATCAGCCAGCCTACTAGCACTAAGGTTTATTCCTTCATGGATCAATGCCTCCAGATCATCCATGGTGAGATCCTGTAGATCCTCATCCATCTCTCCAGTCAGCTGTTTCTCAGTAGACACTCCAGCACCAGTAGACCGCCTTTCAGTAGGGTCAATTAACATTGCAGTCCTACTGGTCTCTCCTGGACCAGAGGGGTGATTGTCATCAGAATCAGATGATGAAGAGCCATCACCATCATCTCTTGGATCCCTGAACTTGATACCCTCCTCTTTCTGTTGTTCATCAAACAAATCCATCAGTCTTGATTGCAGCAAGGTGGTATCAACTAGATCCAGCAGGTTCTCTACTCCCAAATTTTCAAAAGCCCATTCTTCAAAATCTGTCATAGGTTCAGCAGCTGGCTTTTGCCTCTTGTAGAAACCAAATTTCCATTGGAAGTAGTCAGCAATTTTCTGAAGTTTGGGATCTACATACTCTTCAGTTTTCTTTCTTTCTTTTACATGCCTTTCAAATGGCATAAAAGATCTTACGGGAGCGACTTCGGTGCCTTGTTGACCTCAAAGGTTCCAACAAGTAAATTCATGGTTTCTTCAACGGATGTTTGAAAGTCGGTAGGTTCTTTGAGATTGTACATTTGTGCCTACTACTTCCATCGTACCACACTTGGTTCCCACGACTTACATGCTCATCGGCGGGGTTAGCGACGGCCCTGCTCTTCCCCCGAGTTCTTGCCACACTTGCGGGGTCTTCAACCAAGTCTTATTACCTCTTCAACTACCACGGCGGGTTCGGGTTCGGTGGTTTTTTGTGGTTCTTCAGTAGATACAACAACGGGCTGCGGTGCGACGGACTGCTTGTATATCTTCAACAGATTGCTCAACAACAACCTGTCCAGCATCAGTAGATTTGACAACCTCTTCAGGTGAGGAGTCACTAATTACTACAGGCGGAATGATAGTTAAGGGCTCAGCCTCAATAGCTTTGTTCTTCCTCTTCTACGATGCCTCTTCTTGGGCTCTCTGTGCCTCCAAGTTTTTCAGTTCTTTTCCTTTGCCATGCTTTTTCTTTTTGGTAATCTCCTTCATTCTTTTGGAGAGAGGTTCATCATCTTTTTCTACTACAGTGGACTTTCTCTTTCTACTGTCTTTCTTCTGTTGTTCTTTTAGGATTTTATCAGCAGTTTTACTTGTAGCAACAGCAGGGTCAGTAACCTCCACCGAACCCTCGGCGGACTCGGCGATGCATGTCTTTGTTTCCATTCTTGTCTTCTTTGAAGGCTTTGAAACTTCAGATATTTTCCTTTGTATTTCCACCTTTTCTTTTCTCGGCGGCCTTCTTTGGTGCGGCGGGTTTGATAGATATCTTCTTGGTTTGCAGAACCTACTCACCACCGGCATCACCATCATCTCCATCATTGTCATCACCAGCAGCCTCTCCAGCAACCTCTTCATCAACATCTAGACCAGGGATAGCATCATCAATTTCCTTCTTGTATCTAGACTGATTTATATTCTCAGGTTCAAGATCAGGAACTTTCAAATGATTCAGCAGGGTCTGAATCATCAATCCCAAGGGTAAGGCCTTTGATTTCCTTTTCCCTAATTTCTCCTCCTTGGCCACTTTCTTCATATAATGAATGAAATAACCGGCCAGTCAAACCTCGTACTCCTGAGATGATTATCATCGGCTCTATCTTAGGTCACGATAGAGTATCCATGCTCCCAACTAGTCCAAGTATATTCTTTGCAATGAGCTTGCTCGACGGTATTTGTACTCATATCCAATATGTTTGCAGTTTATGCCTGGAACGGATTTGATGGCTGCATCTGTTTTAATCTGATCAACAAATGCCAATTTGTCTAATCCCATTGCTTCAGGATTGATTGAGCCATCCACAACTTCTTCAAATCCAAACACTTCCCTCGATGTAGGCGGAGGAAATTACAAGCTCCTCGGCATTCACTTTGTTGTCTTGAATGCTTCGGTTCCTTCTTCCACAACCATATTCTTCCGAGAAATCAATAACATTGGTGTATGAGATTGTTTAATCGATATTGAGTTTTTTCTCCAAGCACTGCAAATCTCCTTATTCTTCGACCTATATTAATAGCCAACTCTGTTTGTTTTGCATCAACAACATAGCCTCTCACACTTTGGCTTGATTCGATTTGAACTTCAATCCTTTCCGCCATTGAAATAAGAAAAAGATGAAGAAGAATTGCTCTCAAATCTGTGTTCACAGAGTAGGATTTGCAGTGATAAAGTAGAAATTGCAAGTAGAGAATCCATTTGTGTGACGGTCGATTATATAGACGGTGGGTAGTTGAAGCTGTCTTTGCACGTACATTGAGGTAACCACGATTAAGTTGAATAATTTCGACTTGACACGTGGCCCATTACTCCTCCATAACGTTTGTAACCGTTGGATGGTTTAAGCGTGGTAATAATGGATAGAATAAATATCCCGCCAATATGCCTTTTTGACTTTAATAACTTTGGTGAGTAACGTTCCATTCAGCAGGGTAATCCTCAGTAGGGTAGGTTCAGCAGTCTGCTGATAAATAGGCTTCAGCAGCCTGCTGACAAATGTACTCTGTTGATCCCTGTTTTCTTCTTGTTTTGTTCAATTGATAATACAAGATGAAGTTTAATACCAATGACTGATCTGTCAAGTGAGCTCACCCAAAATGACAAAGACCAATCCCCTTGGCAACCTCATTTGCTCAATTGTCCAAACATAAGTACTTGGAATTGTTGATACCAATGACTAATCGCTAAGTGAGCTCACCCAACATAGCAAAGACTAATCCCCTTGGTGAATTCCGGTACAACTGCTTGATTATCGATCAACTTTGATAATTCCAAGCTCGGTCCTTAATTTGGCAAATCTTTCTTGTCAAGTGGTTTAGTGAAAATATCGGCAAGTTGATCTTCGGTAGGGATGTATAGAACCACCACATCTTTCTTTTCAACATGATCTCTTATAAAATGATGTCTCACATCAATGTGCTTGGTTCTAGAGTGCAAAACAGGATTTTCTGTGATTGCAATTGCACTTGTGTTATCACACATAATTGGAATTTCCTTTTCTTCAATTCCATAATCCCTTAATTGTTGTCTTAGCCATAGTACTTGTGCACAGCAACTTCCAGCAGCAATGTATTCAGCTTCAGCAGTGGAAGTTGAAATAGAATTGTTTCTTGCTAAACCGGGAAACCGATCTATTTCCCGTTAGCGACGGGTTCTGAAGTGCTTTTTCTATCAATCTTGCATCCGGCATAATCGAATCGAGTAGGATATAACTTTGAAGCTTCCTTCCTTGGAATACCATATCCCTACTCCCAAAGTCTCTTTAAGATACTTGAGAACTCTCTTGATTGCACCCAAATGACTTTCTTTAGGTTTAGATTGAAATCTTGCACAAACACCTATAACAAAGGATATATCGAGTCTTTGCGCGATTAGGTACGACGGACGCCTATCATCTTACGTATAAGGTCGATCAACATCTTTGCCTTCTTTATCTTCATCCAATCGATGTTTGTACTCATAGGAGTTGAATTCTTAGTGCTATTTTCCATACCAAACTTCTTGACAACTCCTTGGTGTACTTGGTTTGATGAATGAAGATTCCATCCTTCATTTGTTTAACTTGCAATCCCAAAAAGTAATTCATTTCTCCCATCATACTCATTTGGAATTTACTCTTCATTAGATTTGCAAATTTTTCACAAAGTAAATCATTTTCGAACCAAAAATTATGTCATCAACATAAATTTGTACCGGCGAAGTCTTTGTCCCCTTCAACGATTACGAAAAGTGTCTTGTCAATGGTGCCTTTTGTAAAACCATTGTCCACCAAGAATTGAGATAGAGTCTCATACCATGCTCTTGGTGCTTGTTTCAATCCATAAAGTGCTTTGTTGAGTCTATACACTTTATCTTCTTGATCTTTAACTTCAAATCCGGGAGGTTCTTGAACATAAACTTCCTCCTCTAGAGATGCCATTCAAAAATGCACTCTTGACATCCATTTGATATACTTTGAAGTTCTTATATGCGGCATGTGCCAAGAATAATCGATAGCTTCCAATCTTGCAACGGGTGCATACGTTTCATCAAAATCTATTCCTTACGCTTGAGAATAGCCTTTTGCAACTAGTACGGCCTTATTCCTCACAATGGTACCAGATTCATCAAGTTTATTTACGTATACCCACTTAGTACCAATGATATTTGCATGACTTGGCCTTTCAACTAGTGTCCAAACTTGATTTCTTTCAAATTCATTTAATTCCTCTTGCATAGCAATTATCCGTCTGGATGCGAAATTGCTTCTTCAATAACTTTTGGTTCCATTTGAGATAGAAAACAAGTAAACATAGCTTCCGGTTGTCTTGGTCCTCACACCTTCTTTGTACATTGCCAATAACTTGTTCGGCGGGGTGATTCCTTAACCATTGTGGATTTTGGTTATTTTGATTTTCGGGAACATCATCTTCGGTAGGGTCTGTTGTAGTTTCTTCTACGGGGGGTCGGCGGATCCTTGAGCTGCTTCGGTTGTTGCATCGGTAACATTATCGGCGGGGTGTTCGGCGGGGCGATATCGAAACTTTCAAGTCATTGAATCTTTCCAAAACTTCAACACAATCTGGATCAGTGACTTGTTGATTTTCGAGCGGGTCCACAATCTTCATCTTCCATACCAGTAAACTTAGGTTCATCAAACACAACATGGATTGTTTCTTCATGTTTCGGTGACCTCTTGTTCGGTACCTGAATGCTCTGCGGCGAAGAATATCCCAAGAATATGCCTTCATCGATTTTGGTTGGAATGTTTTCAAATGAACTTTATGATTTAGAATAAAGCATTTGCTTCCAAATGGATGGAAGTAGGATATGTTAGGTTTCCTTCCATTCCAAACCTCATAAGGTGTCTTCGGCGGCTTCTTGTTTCTTGATGTTGTTTTGTGTATAGCATCTTGTATTTCTTGCTTGACCCAATATCTTTCGGGTAGCAATGCTTCACAAATCATTGTTCTTCTGTTTCCTTTAAGGTTGTTTCTTCTTTCGGCAACCCCATTTCTTTGAGGTGTACCGAGCGACGACAAGTTGATGTAGTACACCATTACATTCACAATACTCTCTTATAACTTTGTTGAGAAATTTAGTACCACGATCGATCTTATCTTTATATTTGTTAAACTTTTCTCATTTTGTAATCTCTTCAAAAGATTAGGCATGCTTTGAAGTGTTTCACTTTTCTTGTTCATAAATATCACCCAAGTATACCTTGAATAATCATCCACAACCACTAAAGTGTACTTCTTTCTGTTACACTTGTTGGAGTTATTGGTCCAAAAAGATCCATGTGCATCGGCTCAACACTCTATTAGTTGATTGTTTGGTCTTTGATTTGAAACTTGACTTTATCTGTTTACCTTGCGACAAGCATCACATATAGCATCCTTTTTGAATGTGATCTCGGGTAAACCAACCACCGATTTCTTCTTCACCAAGCTGATTAATATCATCAAAGTTTAAGTGATTCAACTTCTTGTGCCATAACCAATTGAGTTCGATTTGGTATGCACAATCGGCGAGTTCGGAGGCTAGGTAGACCAATCCACAACATACATGTTGTTGTCTTCTACCGACAAGTACAACTTGATCACCTCTTTCACTAATGACAATACGGTTGTCTTTGTCAAAAGTGACCTTGTATCCCATGTCACGGAAATTGTCCGGTGCTCGGCAAGTTGTAGTCCGGTCCTTCCACATATGCAACATTCTTGATTGTGAGTCCATTTCTGATAAGTGTGCCATATCCTCTTGTATGTCCGGGTGTATTCTTATTGCCAAAATTCACCCTTGGACCATCTTTTGTCACAAAATTTGTTAGACAGTGCTTATTCTTTGTCATGTGTCTGGAACATCCACTGTCAAAGTACCGGACACCTACAAAACAAAGTTAATGCATTTTAGGTACCCAAACCTGTTTGGGTCCATAGTGGTCGGTAGCAAGCATGACCCTTGGTATGTTTCCATAAGGTCTTCTCTGAATGTGTCATACTTTGGTTCATACTTTGGTTCATACATGTATTCACACATCCATAAGTTCTAACGGTAGGTTGTGTAGGAATCACATATGTTTTACGGCCTTTTGGTACATAATCTTGTTTGAAATGATTGTTGTTGTTAGAAACATGTGCATAACCATATGTGTCTTGTCTGTTAGGAACGACCCTATAATAGGAGTGGAGGTCTCTTGAGGCCTTGTATAAGTCCTCTGCTTTGAGATCTTTCTTGATTCCTTTGCTTTGGTTTCACCCAAGCGGCTTGGTTATACTTACTTGTTTCTAGCATTAGATGCGGGAATATTCCAATCATCATCGAGTTGGAAATAGTCTACCTTTCCCCACGAGATAAGTATCCCTTAAATGATTAACATTTTTAGGTTTAGGATTCTTATCCTTGGAATATTCTGTTTCTTACCCTTACTGGTCCGGCGGACTTGGTAGCAGTACGCTATCGGCGAGCTTAGAAGGCACGGCGATCCTATTTTTAGATTTATTCTTTTTACTAGGAGATGTTGACTTCTTAAACTTCTGATTTTGCTTCCTTGAAGCATTCTCATTGGGTTTTACTGCTTCGGCAACCTTACTGGGAGTTGGATCTAGTGCGGGTACAAACTTAGGACCAATTCGGTACTAGGTTCGGTAACCTTCTTGGATCCACTCTTGTTAGATTCTTTGAGTTCCAAATCCAAGCCCTGTTCTATCCACATAAGGCTTTCGATTTGTATGCGGCATTGGAACAAGATGGTTCGAGCGATTCGAGAAAGGCTTGGATGTTCGACGGACTTATTTTGATTACGTCCAACATCTTTTTCTTTACCCTTGAGAACCCTTAATTCGGCTTTCAATCTTCCAACTTCCAATTCAAGAGCTTCTTTTTCGGCCTTCACAATCTCATAACCAGATTGTATTATCCTCGATTGATTAAGGATGGCATCCAAAGTCTCATTGTTGTCGAATTTCTAGGATTTGAACCACGGGTTGATTCACAATCACTTCCAGCAGGAGTGTTGATAGATACAGTGTTGTATACCTCCTAGTTTCATCCATATTGGCCATTAAAGCATAATCCTCCATATCAGCAACCAGTGCTGTGTCATCTGATTCATTTCCTTTTTCAGATTCCACTTCATACCACGATTCATCTTCGCAACCATAGCCTTCTTGCCATGTCTTCTCTGTTGACTTTTGGTCTTCAGTAGGTCTGGACAATCAGGTCTAAAATGTCCAGGCTTCTTGCAGTTGAAACAAAGATAATCAGGTTCCTTGCCTTGTTTTAACTCAGGACAGTCAGGTTTGAAGTGTCCTGGTTTCTTGCAATGAAAGCATAGATAATCATTATCTTTCCTTGGTTCTTCTTTCTTTCTTTCAGTAGGCCTTTTTGTAAAATTTCTTGCAGGGGCCTTTCCAGTCTTCATCATCCTGATTTTCTTGCTCAGTAGGGCAATTTGTTCTTGCATCTCATCCGGCATATCATCTGTCCTCGATGTTTCTTCATGATGTGAAGCGACCAATGCGGTGGTCTTTGGCTCTTCCTTTTCGGTTTCAAGCACAAGCTTTTTGCTAAATTCATAAGCCTTTAAATGCGAAAACAATTTGAAGGTGTCTTCTTCATGCAACTTTCTCATTTCTTCAATTGCGGTCACCTTCATTTTCCAAACATCTTTTGCGGTAGAGCTTCCAAGATTTTGGTGTTTATTTCCTCTTTTGAATAACTTACACTCGGCGGGGTAAGTTCATCCGAGATTGCATTGAATCTTGATTCCATTTGCTCAATGGTTTCATTTGGCGACATCTTGAACTTTTGAAACCTCTTTACGGCCACAACTTGATTTTGTTCTTCTTTATTGCATCGGTGCCTTCACGGATCAAGTGAATCTTGTCCCAAAGTTCCTTTGCGGTCTTGCAATCTTTAACCTTCATGTACATATTGCTATCCAAGGTTACGTAAATGATATCAATATCAATGTTGTTGAGGTTTGCTCTTTTTTTGTCTTTCGCATTCCATTCTCTTTTTGGTTTAGGAATGTACTCGGTTTCTGTCACCTTTATTCTTGCCTTTGTAATCTCCGATGGTCCATCGGTTAGTACATCCATCATCTCATCATGTGTAGCGACAAGATATGCACGCATTCGACGTTTATACTCATCAAATCTATCAAGAGAACACATCAACATAGTTCTAGCATCTTGTGTGTTGTCCATGATGCAAATCTTGAAAATCGGTAACTTGAAAGAAAGTTTTAAAGAATTTTCACAATCACAACAAGTAGGATTCCTTGAACGAAGCCTTTGCTCCGATACCAATTGTTGGTCCCTTGAAAAGGCTTTGGTTAAGTTTAGAGGGGGGGGGGGGGGGTGAATAAACTTAACACTTAAAACTTTGGAGTTAACAAATTCGCAACTTCGGCGGTCGCGATACTTCGAGAGTCGTTGAGACTTCGATAGCCTGGCGATAAACGATAGTCTGCGATAGTTGAGTTTCTTTGAATTTGTGCGGCGGAATAATATCAAAATTAAGCCTTAATACTTGTTGTTAGATATGATACTAAGTATTAGATACTCAGTAGTGCAAGTGTGTGATTTCAGTTGCTAGATTCAGTAGGTTGATGAGTGAAATAAACTAAGTGCAGAAAGTAAAAGCAGAAAGTAAATAGCCAGATTTTATAGTGGTTCCAGGTGATGTAATCCTGTCAGTCCACTCTTCTCCTGTGATGTTGGAGGAAATTCACTAGAGATCTTTGATGTAGCTTTTACAAAGATTCCTAAGTTGTTTGTCCTTCACCAATGACTATGGCTTCACAAACTGAAAACAGGGAACAGGTAGGATTGCTGCTCCTTAGTCTTCCACTTGGTCCTTGAAGGGTAGGATTGCCTCTTCACCGGCTCCACCACAAACAACAGTCTTTCAAACCCAACAGATGCTTCATTGTCTTCAGCAGGTTCTTTATAAAATAAAGAATGAATCAAATAAATGATTCAGTTGCAGCAGCTTGATTAGGATGATGTAATCAGCAGCTTGCAGTCTTCAAGTGTGTATGCTTGATATAACTTAAATATAAAATGCACATGAAGATTTTCTAGACCAGCAGCCTTAAGCTCAGTAAGTTCAGCAGGGTGTTTTTCAGCTCAGATATATCACTTAAAGTTTATCCAACATTCATCATCTTTTTCTGAGTTGAAGGTCCTCTATTTATAGGCAAGAATGCATGTGACTGTATTTGAATTTCAAATGTGACCGTTCCTTGTTTTTGTCCCATCTGATTTGCATTCTGTCACTATTCATAGGACTGACACTGTGTCGAATTCCTTTTTGACGGTGCGGTCGTCCACCCGTTTGACTTGTATCCAATGGATAAAAATAGAGATCATCCCAACGTCTTTTTAATCTCAGCCTTTGATTTTCTTGATAAGTCAGAGGTAGTTGGATGTCCTTATCCATGTAATCTTCCAATAAACTTGAATTAACCGAGGTATCACTTCAGCAGGTTCATAAGTCTGCTGAAGTACCAATCAGTCTGCTGATCATCATATTTCTGTATGTAAAATATAATGCAGCTGATTACTTTTATCTAACTTTTATTTGTGAAGTTAGATTACATCATTTTAATTATAACCAAGTTCCAAACATCATCCAACTTATTGAACTTAGACCTTCTACACAAGGTATATGTGATCAGTTTAGGTCATCACAGACTTGCCTAAATTCTGATTCCATATCCTTAACATTAAATACTAAGTTTGATCCCTTAGCCTTCATTTACTGAGTTTGAACCCTCAGCCTTCAGTCTTCAGTCTTCGGTCTTCGGTCTTCGGCGGGTTCGATTAGTCTGCGATCTATCTACCCTACGACCTAGACCGGTCTGGCGACAAGAGTCGGTGACCATTACGATGCTTGTTTGATCAAACCTATTTATGAATCAAACTCTAATAAACCTATACATTTGATCTAGACATCTTTTTGCCTTTGCACTATAACAGCTAGTATGGCACTCATCATCAAAACTAAGAAATAAGTCCAACAGATTGTAACATAGGCACATCATTCCCTATGAGCAATATGTCGTCTACATAAAGCACTAAGAACACAATGTCACTCCCACTATCCTTCTTGTAAACACAGGGCTCATCTTCATTCTTGATGAAATCAAACTGTTTGATTATCTCATCAAAGCGAAGATTCCAACTCCGAGAAGCTTGCTTTAATACATAAATGGATCTTTGCAGTTTACATACCATCCTAGCGTCATTGGTTGTGAAACCCTCAGGCTGTGTCATATACACCTCCTCAGACAGGTTCTCGTTAAGGAAATCTGTTTTCACATCCATTTGCCAGTTTCATAATCATGGTATGCCGCAATAGCGAGCAAAATTCTAATGGATTTTAACATGGCAATAGGCGAAAAGGTTTCGTCATAGTCAACTCCTTGTCTTTGGTTATAACCTTTTGCCACTAACCTAGCCTTGTAGGTAGTCACGTTACCGTCCATGTCGGTCTTTCTCTTAAAGACCCATTTACACCCTATAGGAACTTTTCCTTCAGGTGGATCAACTAAGTTCCAAACTTGGTTGTCCTTCATGGATTCCATTTCAGAATTCATGGCTTCCAGCCATTTTTCTTTGTCATGCCTTAATAGCACTTCCTCATAAGTTCTAGGGCCCTCATCTTCCATGAAATACACGCCAGTGTACCTTTCGGGTTCACGGCGTTCCCTGGTGGATCTTCGAGGTGCTAGTGTGTCCACGGTTGAGGCTGGCGTCACATCTGTGTGTGGCAAGTCCTCTACTTCCATCAACTGACTGTTATCCATAAGTGGTTCTCGAATTTCTTCAAGATCAATCTTACTCCCACTGAACCTATCCAGAATAAACTCTTTCTCCAGAAAGTGGACAGTCCTGGCAACAAACACCTTTTGTTCCTCAGGATGGTAAAATTGGTATCCTCTAGTTTCTCTAGGATTGATGAGAGTCAAATTGGCTATCATTTTTAATGTAATTATACCCCGTTTCTACCTCATTTTATATGTTATCTGAGATATTTGGTTGTATTTTGATGTATTTACACCTTGGTTATCATTTCGGGACCTAGGACGTAAAGTCCGGGATCCTCGGTCTTTTTCGGTGTAATTTACTATACTCTCGGTCACCCTAGTGTCCTGTAGGGATTATGTGTGATATTTGTTGTGATTTTTTACAGGACTTAGGTGTTTGAGATGTCCGGAAGGCGAGATACGAGGATTGGAACATGTGCCCGAAACTTAAACGTTCAAACGGATCAAAACGTGTTGGTACTACAACCATAACTTCCATTTATCTGCATTTTGATCCACCTTGGAGGCATTTTCTGGGCTGGACATCTTCATGAAAGTTGTAGACAATTTCATTATCTTTCCAACGCATTTTGAATCACTCGATTTGGAGGTCTACACACAAAGTTATGGCCTATTTACTGAGGGTGTGTCAGCCAGACGCGCGCCTAAGAAGGCCAAATGTTTCAGGACGTGATTTCAGTGAGCTAGGCATGCGCCTAAGGTTTTCTAGGCGCACGCCTAACAGTCAAATCTGCAAAAACACTATAAATACCCCCCCATTTGATCTAGATCGGTTCTCTCCTCTTTTAGATTGATTTTTTCAGCATTTTCAGCGTTTGTCTTCATCTTTTCTTAGCTTAGATTAGTTAGAGGTATATTAGCTTAAATTAGTTGTAGATTGTTGTAATCCGGAGGATCTCGAAGATAGCTTGACGCGTTATTGACGGGATTTCGTTCGGTGGATCGATTTTCTACGACATAATATATTCGGTATTTCTTTTTCCTTTCTTGCTCTTGTTTTCAATCTTGCTTTTGTTTAGCTTTGTTGTTGATTTCTTGTTGTTTTTGTTGTTAGAATGAGTAGCTAATAGCCCGATAGTTGAGTTATGTGATAGTCTATAAAATCGAACCTTAGCATGTTCATGTGGTGTTCTTGATGTTTGATTGTTGATTCTCGATGTTACCATAGTTCTAGAACTTATTCTTATCACGTTTGTTGAATTAGCTACTTAATAAACGTATCACACGTATCGTCTTTACATATGTATTTTGCGAGAGGATACGGGAGCCGGGGCTCTAGGATCACTGTGTAAAACCAACTGAGTTGTTCAGACTCGGTTTCGTTGTGAGGTTTTGTATCGACTTGTTGAGCGTTTCATGAATCGTAGACCGTGTGAGGTCAGTTAAATCCGGTCAGCGGACTGTTGAACCTGACATAGGAGGGTAGATTATTGAAATAATGTCTATTCTCAGAGCCAGGAAACGACACCCTTTGTGACATCGAGAACGTTTAGGTGAATCAAGAATACCACGAGACTTAGCTAGGGTCTGTGAGTAGTAGATTGGATCATAGCTCGGCTATCTCTTTTTTATAGTTTTAAATCTCTTTTATTTTGTGTATATTTAGTGTTAGAACCGGTGATCTGACAAATCACCGTCTCCAGTAGTTGTGTTGGCCTGAACTAGGAACGAGACCGACTTTGGTACTCGACCAGATTCCCTGTGGGATACGACCTTGACTCACCAATTCTAGGCTACAGTTGACCCGGTACACTGCCGGTGAGATTGGACACTTAGAAAAGGCCGATCAAGTTTTCTGGCGCCGTTGCCGGGGAATCGGGTTGATATCTTGTAAGTTAGTTAAGTTCTTAGGATTAGGTCGTTTTTCTTATTTTTTTTATGTATAGTTTCTTTTATTTGTTTTTGTTGAAGTGTCACACCATTTACTTCGGTAGTGGTAGTGACAAGTTACCGTGATTGTGTTCGTGTTGTTTCCTTGATTTGCAGATAATGAATCCATACTACAATTACGGCTCGTATTCTTACCCATTCGGATATTACAACTACGGTGCTATGGGTTACGGAACACAACCTTATTATCAGCTCAACCCATACACCACATCATATGGAAATGAGTGGGATAATGCCCCAAGTTACTATGATCAACAACTCGATACTCTTCCACCTCCGTCTCAAGAATCAGAGACCTCAATGGAGCAGCGGATGGCACTTGAGCAAACTGTTGAAAAGTTGAGTAAAGTGGTCCAAGAGCACCACCAAGAGTTTCGTGATGACTTCACAACAACGCAAACAGCCATACGAAACTTGGAGCTTAAAGTGCAACAATTGTTTGAGGAGTTTGAGAGGAGAGAACAAGAAGGTATGATTGAAATCACCCCGGAGGAACACCACGAGGATGGTATGACTCTTGTATCTATTGAGTCACCTGTTCCGTCTTCATTTAGCCCTATTGTTATATCTTTGGGGGTGCACCCTACTGAGTTTGTTGTTGATGTTGAGCCTATTTGTTATTACTTGGAGCTAGAGTCGTTGTTGGTTGGTATATGTTTTAGTTCGGGGAAAGTGAGTTCTTTGTTCTGTGCAATGGGCTCATCGAACAAATCGTGGTGGTGGGGATTGAGCCCCATATTTCTTTTGTTTCATTTTCAAGGGATGCTCAATTCCTACGATTTTGCTAGGGAGAAGCAACGGTTTGCTCTCCTTTGGTATAGCTATCCTTGACATAGTTCGGGGTAGAAAGTCGAGCTGAGGACTAAAAACTCAGAATGTGCTTTTAATGCTTTTCTTTCCCCTCGTGTTTCATTGTGTTTCTTTAGTTTCTATTTTGATACTTCGGGTAAGTTTTGTTGTAATATAACCCGAGGAAGTGTGTTTTGGGGGGTAGGTGTGGTGCTTTTGGTTTTGATGAGTTGTGGTAATCCGGGTAGTTTCATTGTGTTATACTCCATACTTGTACACCTTTGGTGTTGGTTGTGTATATTTTATAAGTACAAGTACCCTGGGAGTTCAGTTTACGGATGCCACATAATCGTACTCGCGCCTTTTTCCGGTTGTAAGCTAACTTTTCTACCCTTATCCTTCGTGTTTCGTTTTAAAGTAGGGGGTAGTCGGTTTAGCTTCGATGTTTTGTTTTCATGTGGAACGAGTTATACTTAGTGATTGTTATTCCTTCAGTTTAAAATGAGTCGTTTTTAGAAATTTTGATGCCTTTGACATTGGTTTTGATACATTGAGCCTTTTGATATTGTTTTGATTGAACATATAGTGATTATACGAATGCATTTCATTTGAGTTGGGATCTTGTATTGAGAATGGAATAGTCCTATCACGTTAGCTTCGACTTCATGAATCACCTTGACTAGTGAACGATTATGGTAGTTATTAATGACCCGGTTACCTAGAACTTATATTAGTAACTTCGAGGCGAAATAGGAATGTCGTCGTGGTTAGGTACGGGATGACGGTTTTGGCATTTATTTTGACCCGATCAGAGCCAAAGGCCAACCTAAACGATTAATCCACTGTTACCCCTCTAAGCCTTTTGTAGGGTGGTTAGACCGCCACCCGAACTAGCCTTTCGTGTTACTAACCCGTGAAAATCGATGTCCCTAACATTATTTCGGTCTACATATCCTTGACTACCTTGCAATTGAGCTTGTTCGTTCCGCACATTTTTACGATGTTGCGAGGTATTGTTGAGACGTAAGTAATGGTATGGAGTCGTGATTTACGAGTTATTCGGTACGAGGAGTGTAACAATGTGTCGGTTTAGTTTTGTTCGGAATTTTGATGTATATAAGAAGAAGAAAAGAAAAAGAAACAAAAAGAAAAGAAGAAGAAAAAAAAACATAAGTAGTAAATGTACATATTTATAGTGTTATAAGTCCAAAAAGGGACTGAAGTTTTGTATAATGAAAAAAAAAAGTGTGTGAAGTTGAAGTTAGGGTTTGGTTTCCGAAGATGTAAATACTCAGAAGATTGAAGGCAAAGTGATAACAGAGTTTTGTGTATATGTCTCGGTTAAAGCTCTTTTGCACTTTCTTCTTTCTATTTTTATCGTAAATATCCTTTCGTTAGCCCCGACCCTAGCTTAACATTATAACCCTTCAAGTCCTGCTCGACCGTACTAGACTTTGATTGACCTCGATTAGTGGAGATGTTTACGACGTATAAGCCTATGGTGTATCCTCGGTACATTATACGTCTATAATCTAAACCGGTCATTGGTGATAAATGTTGAAGAAGCTATTCACACACACACATTCTTTTCTCAATGCATGGTAGAACTTAAATCATATGCATTTGTGTCAATTACTTGTGTTTTACCATTTCAATTCTTTTAGACTAAATGTATGATAGCAATGTTGACTCCATCTTTATTTTTGAATCGCTCATTTTTGCTCGAGGGCGAGCAAACGCTAAGTAGGGGGTAGTTGATGAGAGTCAAATTGGTTATCATTTTCAATGTAATTATACCCCGTTTCTACCTCGTTTTATATGTTATCTGAGATATTTGGTTGTATTTTGATGTATTTACACCTTGGTTATCATTTCGGGACCTAGGACGTAAAGTCCAGGATCCTCGGTCTTTTTCGGTGTAATTTAGTATACTCTCGGTCACCCTAGTGTCCTGTAGGGATTATGTGTGGTATTTGTTGTGATTTTTTACAGGACTTAGGTTTTTGAGATGTCCGGAAGGCGAGATACGAGGATTGGAACATGTGCCCGAAACTTAAACGTTCAAACGGATCAAAACGTGTTGGTACTACAACCATAACTTCCATTTATCTGCATTTTGATCCACCTTGGAGGCATTTTCTGGGCTGGACATCTTCATGAAAGTTGTAGACAATTTCATTATCTTTCCAACGCATTTTGAATCACTCGATTTGGAGGTCTACACACAAAGTAATGGCCTATTTGCGAGGGTGTGTCAGCCAGGCGCGCCTAAGAAGGCCAAATGTTTCAGTACGTGATTTCAGTGAGCTAGGCGTGCGCCTAAGGTTTTCTAGGCGCACGCCTAACAGTCAGATCTGCAAAAACACTATAAATACCCCCCCATTTGATCTAGATCGGTTCTCTCCTCTTTTAGATTGATTTTTTCAGCATTTTCAGCGTTTTTCTTCATATTTTCTTAGCTTAGATTAGTTAGAGGTATATTAGCTTAAATTAGTTGTAGATTGTTGTAATCCGGAGGATCTCGAAGATAGCTTGACGCGTTATTGACGGGATTTCGTTCGGTGGATCGATTTTCTACGACATAATATATTCGGTATTTCTTTTTCCTTTCTTGCTCTTGTTTTCAATCTTGCTTTTGTTTAGCTTTGTTGTTGATTTCTTGTTGTTTTTGTTGTTAGAATGAGTAGCTAATAGCCCGATAGTTGAGTTATGTGATAGTCTATAAAATCGAACCTTAGCATGTTCATGTGGTGTTCTTGATGTTTGATTGTTGATTCTCGATGTTACCATAGTTCTAGAACTTATTCTTATCACGTTTGTTGAATTAGCTACTTAATAAACGTATCACACGTATCGTCTTTACATATGTATTTTGCGAGAGGATACGGGAGCCGGGGCTCTAGGATCACTGTGTAAAACCGACTGAGTTGTTCAGACTCGGTTTCGTTGTGAGGTTTTGTATCGACTTGTCGAGCGTTTCATGAATCGTAGACCGTGTGAGGTCAGTTAAATCCGGTCAGCGGACTGTTGAACCTGACATAGGAGGGTAGATTATTGAAATAATGTCTATTCTTAGAGCCAGGAAACGACACCCTTTGTGACATCGAGAACGTTTAGGTGAATCAAGAATACCACGAGACTTAGCTAGGGTCTGTGAGTAGTAGATTGGATCATAGCTCGGCTATCTCTTTTTTATAGTTTTAAATCTCTTTTATTTTGTGTATATTTAGTGTTAGAACCGGTGATCTGACAAATCACCGTCTCCAGTAGTTGTGTTGGCCTGAACTAGGAACGAGACCGACTTTGGTACTCGACCAGATTCCCTGTGGGATACGACCTTGACTCACCAATTCTAGGCTACAGTTGACCCGGTACACTGCCGGTGAGATTGGACACTTAGAAAAGGCCGATCAAGGATAACCCACAAATAGACATTTGCCAGATCTAGCTTCTAATTTGTCAGACATCATCCGCTTCACATAAGTCGGACAACCCCAAGGTTTAAGATATGCAGATTTGGTTTCTTCTTGGCCCATACCTCGTATGGTGTAGAATCAACCGTCTTTGATAGAACTCGGTTTAGTGTATAGGATGCGGTTTCTAGAGCATACCCCCAAAATGATTTTGGGAGAACTGTATAGCTCATCATAGATCGTACCATGTCTAACAAGGTACGGTTCCTTATCTCAGATACGCCATTCATCTGAGGCGTACCTGGAGGGGTCCATTCAGGTAGAATCCCATTCTCCTTCAAATAATCTTGAAACTCTCCATCTAGGTATTCTCCACCTCGATCGGATGGAAGTGTTTTGATTTCTCTACCTAGTTGTTTCTCCACTTCACTTCTGATTTCCTTGAACTTTTCAAAGGCGTCAGATTTATACTTCATTAAGTATATATAACCATAGAGAGAATGGTCATCAGTGAAAGTGATAAAATAAGAGTATCATTCTTTGGCTTGAATTGAAATTGGGCCACATACATCAGTATGTATGAGCTCAAGCAATTCATATGATCTTATCCCTTTGCCACTAAATTGTGACTTTGTCATCTTGCCAAGTAAACAAGCTTCGTATGTATCAAACGAATCATAATCGAATTGATCCATCATTCCATCTTTATGGAGTTTGGATATGCGATTCTTATTTATATGGCCAAGTCTACAATGCCATAAGTAGGATTCATTCAAATCGTTTGTCTTGGCTTTCTTGTTATTTATATTAAGTACGTCAACATTCATATCTAATATGTAGAGACCATTGCTAAGTATGCCAGTACCATAAAAAATTCCATCACGTGAAAAAGAACAACATTTATTCTCAAACGTAAATGAAAATCCATCAACATCTAATGCGGAAATTGAAATAATGCTCTTCGTAAGAGCATGAACAAAATAACAGTTACTAAGTTCAAGTACTAGCCCACTGGGCAATGAAAGAAAATAAACTCCTACGGCTAGTGCAGCAACACTTGCTCAATTTCCAACGTGTAGGTCCACCTCTCCTTTTCCTAGATCTTTAGTTCTTCTTAGTGCCTGCATATTCGTACAAATATGAGAACCACAACCAGTATCTAATACCCAGTGGTTAGACTTAGAAGAAGCAATATTGATCTCAATCAAAAATATACTTGAAGTCGAAGCATCAGAATGCTTCTTCTTGGTACTCAAGAGGCCTTTGCAGTTTCTCCTCCAATGTCCGGTCTCACCGCAATGGAAGCAAGCATCCTTGGATTTGTCTTTTGCTATCTTAGGCATTGGCTTAGGTCCAGCCTTCGCCTTCTTGGACTTTTTCTGGGCTTTTGCCTTGCCCTTGCTTGAAGTGACCAGCAACACTTGCTTTCCCTTCCCCACAGTGCCCTCAGCAGTTTTCAACATGTTCAATAACTCCGCAAGGGAGCAATCTATCTTGTTCATGTGATAATTCATCACGAACTGCGAGAATGAATCAGGTAGAGATTGTAGAATCAAGTCAATATTTAATTATCGTTCCAACTTGTGGCCCGCTTCCCAAGCCTCTCTATGTACCCGATCATCTTAAGCACGTGTGACCCCACAGCAGTCCCGGATGCCATCTTACAACTAAACAGGGCCTTCGAGACCTCGTACCTCTCAGTGTGAGACTGAGAAGCATAGAGTTTATTTAGGTGGACCATGATTGTGTAGGCGTCCATAGACTCATTTTGTTTCTGCAGTTCATGTGTCATCGAAGCAAGCATGATACATGTAGCATCAGTACTGTCAGAACAGTGCTTGTTATACTTCTTGACAGCATCTGCAGCCGAACCCTCGGCGGGCTCTTCCGGTAGGGGCTCGTCCTAGACATAGCCAATCTTCTCGTGCCTCAAAACAATTTTGAGGTTTCTTTCCCAATTAAGAAAATTAGTTTCGTCAAGCTTATTGTCGATGATAAAACGAAGGTTCAATTTGTTTGACATTTTTCTACAATAATAAATAAAGATAGAATAAGTAAAAGCTCATGTATTTAAAAACCCCAAATTTGCACTTAAAATTTTATAAGGTTTTACTCCCACTAGCCTACTACTCTATTCCCAATTGACTTTCAAGAATTTAATTAATTCTTTAGTGGATGGAATCCTATCTAGTTGACTCGATCCCCGACGTGGGCCGATCGACCGGGTCAATTTCGAAGGTGGGTACCTATTACCGATCGAATCTTATTCGATTTCCATTGGTTGACTAGTCAACTCTTTGACAGTTCACATCTCTATGTGATAGCCACCCCTTGTCTCTAAAATCAGGCGGTCCTGACGTGGGCCAATCACCGCAAGATTCTTAGTCGAGTCGTAACCCAAATATTCATGAGATCTCATAACGATCATATCTCGATAATGACGATATACCCGAGGTAGGTCAACTCCCGACGTGGGCCGATCAGTTGGATTCGAACAAGGGCTCTTCACCGTCATTATAATATTGGGAGACAATTTTGTCTCGATTTTTGGCGTGGGAATAATTTTAAATTAATTCATTTAATTAATTTTGTTTGATTATGGTCTCATCTACTATGTGCATATTACTACGATATCATATAAAGTAAAACATACACAACATTCCGCGCACAAAATAACCGGTATGATCATGGACTTTTCCTAGGTGCGGTTGCGAATACAAACTGACGAAACCGCGGGTCACAAACTAAGGGTGTCTGCAACCGCCAATAGGATCTTTATTGTTGTACGCCAATGGGTTCTTTATCTCTCTTTGGTCTTCATCTTCTTGCTCCATTCTTTTTACATAATAATCTATCTAATAAATAATTACACCATCCGCACACGGGGGGGGGGGGGGGGGGGAGCTTGCGGGAATGAGATAAATGCAAAAAGTAAACTAGGTCACGTTCTTCATAACGGCTTAAGACAATTTTTCAAAACCAACATAAAGAAAACATTCCCTTCTATCCTATTGGTCGAGTCCATAATCAATCGGGGTCCATATAATCATATTATATCTACACATCTAATCCATACAATTTTATCGTATGAAAAAGATTAAATTCTATTTTTAACTACTTATGCGTCTTATTTTATCACATCAAATAATTAAATAACATTAATTATTTATATGACTTAATCGAAAATAAAATTAACATTTAATTTTAAATCGATTTTAATTTCAATTTTATTAAATTTGAACTATTCAAAATAAAACTAAAATTATAAAGTTTCCAATTTGTTTACTTTCCTTTTGGTTCTTAACCAAAATGGATGCCTTTGGTTTCCGAAACCAAAAGGCATCTCCCAAAGCCAAATTTGGTTTAGGCCTGGCCACTTTCCAAAATCAAAATTTTGAATGTGGCCTAGGCCTAGCCATTTTATAAATCAAATATTTGAAAAGGGCCTAGGCCTATTCCAAATCATAATTTGGAAAGTCCAAATAGTTTTGGTTTAGGCCTGGCCACTTTCCAAAATCAAAATTTTGTAAGTGGCTTAGGCCTAGGCCTTTTACAAATCAAGTATTTGAAAAAGGCCTAGGCCTATTCAAAATCAAATTTTGGAAAGGCCAATATGTCACTATGGTTTCCCAATGGCTCAAACTATTTGAACCATTGGGCCATATGACACAACTAAACAAACTAGATATCTATGCACAATAAATATCACAAAACGAAAAGGGTCGATCTCCCCGTTGGAAGAGGACAGCCGACAGACGGCAGCCCTAAAGCCGCCGCCGCCGCCGTAGAGGAGGGGGGCCGCCGCCAGTCGGCCGAGCCCCCCAATCGAACCCTTTTTTTTAAAATGTTTCGCGATTTCAGATCTTGCATCTATCGATTAATTACTACGCAATTAAATTATGCTTATTGCTCAAGCTCGAAGTCTGTCTCCGATACCACTGTTAGGATATCACTAGCTTAATGCAGCGGAATTTAAAATTTGATTTTCTATTCTAGATCGTTCTTCGTTTAATGCAATAAACACGTTAAGTAGTTTGACGGTTATACCTTGATGATCTATAAGATCTTCGCTTTGACCGTCAACGGAGAGTAGTACAGTGTGCAAGCCGTCCACGCGTCCGGCCTCTATCGCTAATCCACACGAACTCCTCGCCGGAATCCTCTTTGGATTGCTATTGGAAAACTCCGGTTGCTAGACCGGCATTTTTCTCTCTCTCCAACTCATTATAGGATGCTCTCTATTTTACACAAGAACTATGAGCTCTTGCTTGACACCCACCTCTTATTTATAGTGTAGGGGGTGCCCCAAACTAGAGTGGATTAGAAGAAAACATTTTCCCAATAAATTAAGGAAAATCAATTAGATTGATTCATCTCTTTTATTATAATTAATTTTGACAATATCTTATATTGAATATAATTATCTTATTACCATAAATCTATTTTTCCAAAATCAATTAATATCTTATATTAATATTATGGTAATCTTATTAATTAAAGTGCACAATTCAAGTGCATCCTTATACCCTAGAAGTGGCCCCAAATGCCAATTAATTGGCTTCTGGAAAATTCTTTAATTAATATAATTTGTATATAATTAATATCTTGTATTTTATTTATTCATAATAAATAAATACCACCATATTAATTTACCACTATAACCTTTATAGTCTAGAGATAAACTTTCCTTATTTGGTTATCAACTACAACCGCATTTTAATCCGAATCGATGTTCATATGTGTGTGACCCGATAGGCTTCCGAATATGTTGGCCGTAGACACAAAGTGCAATTTATTAAAATGCCCATCATACCTAATGATCACGGGATAGCGTCTAGCAACACACCAAGACCCACAATCATCGGAAGAGTCAAAAGCAATGACTACTACCTTTCATGTGAAGCAGTTACCGTGTAACTTACAATCCTATCACTGTAATAATATCCATTCGATCGTATCTCGAGTGTCAATACATTAACGATCGTATCTTATAATCTGGATATCATGCTCTCTCGGGATAACACATTTACTCCCACTTTGCAAAGATTCTCGAGAGCTACACATTCCTTATAAGAAGGCCATTTCGGATATTCGATCCCAATAATAGGATACGCGATTCCCGGACGACCAATCATGTATACTCCGCATGCTTCAATATCATACCCAATCACTACCGCATGATCGCCCCGTGGCTTGGGGAAATCTCAATAGTGTCAAAGCATGACAATCCACACCGTGATGCCATGAAGACTCCGGTCTAAAGGATAATTACACAACCAGCACATAGTGTGACACTTAATGTAAGTGGCTCAGTCTAACGTACGCATTCTCTAATACGCGTCCACGTACAGTCCAAGTGTCTTTACACTTCGATAGACGAGATCTATCCCTACCTTCTATAAGATAGAAGACATCCAATACGTGCTAGTCTGATTATACTATCAATGTCCCATTTGACAGTACATAGGACTAGAGACATTTAAGTACCAAACTTGTTATAGTGATTAGAGATCTCATCAACCATAATCACTATCATTGTTTCTCTATCACAGTTTGATACTAGGGACGTTACTATATATGTACAAAAAATAACATGAAGATAAACAATATATAATAACATAAGTGCTTTTATTAATCATAATAAAGTTATTACATGAACTAAATAGACTGTAAATGACCCGACCCGGTCGGATCCGGTCCAACTCGATTGGGTTTAGGACACCTTTCCAACACGGCCAACATATTCGGAAGCCTATCGGGTCACACACAAATGAACTTCGAGTCGGATTAAAATGCGGTTATAGTTGATAACCAAATAAGGAAAGTTTATCTCTAGACTATAAAGTAAATTAATATGGTGGTATTTATTTATTACGAATAAATAAAATACAAGATATTAATTATGTATAAATTATATTGATTAAAGAATATTCCGGAAGCCAATTAATTGGCATTTGGGGCGCCACATCTAGGGTATAAAGATACACTTGGATTGTGCACTTTAATTAATAAGATTACCATAATATTAATATAAGATATTAATTGATTTTAGAAAAATAGATTTATTATAATAAGATAATTATATTCAATATAAGATATTGGCAAAATTAATTATAATTAAAGAGATAAATCAATCTAATTGATTTTCCTTATTTTATTGGGAAAATGTTTTCTTCTTCTCCACACCATATGGGACGCCCCTCTCACTATAAATAAGAGGTGGGTGTCAAGCTCTTTTGTACATCATAATTGCAAGAGCTCATAGTTCTTGTGTAAAATAGAGAGCATCATATAGTGAGTTAGAGAGAGGGAAAAAAGGCCGGTCTAGCAACCGGAGTTTTCCAATAGCAATCCAAGGAGGATTGCGGCGAGGAGTTCCACTGGATTAGTGATAGAGGCCGGACACGTGGACGTCTTGCGCACTGTACTACTCTCCGTTGACTGTCAAAGCGACGATCTTATAGATCATTGAGGTATAACCGTCAAACTACTTAACATGTTTATTGCATTAAACGAAGAACGATCTAGAAAAAGGAAATCAAATTTTAAATTCCGCTATGTTAAACTAGTGAATTCCTAACAGCTTGACCTTACACTCCCCAAGAAGATCCTTCTGAGAAAGAACTTGCATCCCATTTTCACCCATATGACCCAGTGTCATGTGCCACAGTTTTGTAAGCTGTGACTGATGAATCTCAGCAGATGTCACAGCAGCAGAACAAGCAACAGCTGACCCTTGTAGTATATACAAGGTTCCTTTCTTGACTCCATTGAGAATTAAAACTGAGTTTTTATATACACTCAGCACTCCACCTTCACCCTTGAAACTGAATCCCTTGTTGTCTAAAGAATTGAGAGATACCAAGTTCTTGGTCATTTGTAGAACATGTCTAACTTCACTCAGTTTACAGAATCTTCCATCCTCTGTCCTCAATTGAACTGAGCCAATCCTAACTACCTTGAAAACCTTGTTGTTTGCCATAGATGTATGACCCTCATCTATCTGCTGATAACTTGAGAACCACTCACTGTGAGGGCAAATATGAAAGGATGCTCCAGAGTCTAGAATCCACACATCAGTATGATGTGCTGACTCTCCTGCTGATGACGGTCAAATTATACCCGTAAAAGTCATCAACATTGTCCTTAAATCGAGCCTAATAATATATATTTTATATTAAATCACATGTTTATATGGATTATTTGATGTTATGTGATTTATAAAACATAATTTGGTATTTATCCGTTTTATTTAAATATGATTTACTTTGGGATAAATATTTATTTTGTAGATTGAGATAAATTGAAGGATAATTACAAATGGATTAATTAAATCTCAAGATAAATCGAAGAAAATCTGGATGCATTAAAGATAAAGATCGGATAAGCACGGAAAGAGGAGTAAGGCATAACAAGAGCCAAGCAAGACAATCCGAAGATCTCCAACTTGCATGCGGCGGCCCTATCTCTTGCTTGGGGCGCATTTTTGCCTTTGTCGGGAGATCGGCC
Organism: Gentiana straminea; assembly: GCA_036785695.1. Lineage (NCBI taxonomy): Eukaryota > Viridiplantae > Streptophyta > Magnoliopsida > Gentianales > Gentianaceae > Gentiana > Gentiana straminea. The sequence continues at coordinate 4,690,899 of JAVUPR010000135.1, forward strand.
GGGAGTTATCTCTAATTGTTTTGATATTTTGAAGTATATCTCTTAATTAGCTTGAACCCCTATAAATAGAGGCATACAATACACACCTTAGACACCTCAGACACTTCTCAGTTTATAATAAAATTCTCAGTTTTCCTCAGAGTGGTTTTTATACAAGATCTGCAATAATGTAAGTTCTTGTATTTATTTCTTCTTTGTTCTTTATAATTAAGCCCCCAATTATTGTTTATCGTTTGAGGTTGTTCGTTCTTCACCGAATGATGTAGATCTAAGGATAAGATATGAGGCAGTGGGGATTCCTTGTCTATAATGATCCACACGCCCAGATCTGTTATCCGGTGACCTATAGATGACTTTGGTATGATCAACAACCGTGTTTTTAGTAGATCTATATAATTGCTTTATGAATCTCTATTTTATCCGTTACGTATGTAGAAACACTAAGATTTAGTTGTTTGTCGCGTCAATCTAGCCACGACTTTATGGTGTGATTGTCCACCTAGAATTTCTTATCTTAGTAGGTATGGCTACGGCTACGTTTCTCGTCTATTTTAATTAGCATATTATTAGGAAATACCAATATAGTGCTCCTAGGTCGGCTCATGAATTGATCTTCCGGGACTTTCAGCGAGATCTAGATCTGTGTTATATTTCGGAATTGCTAGCACCTAGTTATACGTACATCGTAGATTAACATGAGACCGTGCAGGTAATTGGTAATGGGACATAGACTGATGCGATCGCTTAGGAAGTACGCCTAATCACAGGAATGTTGCCTAGGTGAGGAATACGGTTAATATCGGCATCCCTAGTTTTGTAAGCGTGCAAGTCATATGAGATGGAGGCCTAAAAAGTGAAGTCACGTGATGTAGCATAGTGATCAAGATGGCCTACCCGGAGCTAGATCTAGTTTAGGGGATGACTCCCGTAGCCACTATAAAAGTAATACGGATCGGATTAATAGTTGTCGAGTCTAGCTTAATTATATAGAATCTCTAGATCCAAACTATAACATAATAATTGGGGAGGTTAATTACGTTGTTTATGTGTTGTGTCGAATCGTGTCATTTATCTTTTCTTGTCTTTTGTTGGTCGTAGACCGCCTTTATGTGTCCTTGATATGAATAATTAATTGTTTATATATAGATGATCCACAATTGGTTCCTGTGGGATCGACCTTGATTCGCTATAGCTATACTACGATTGACCTAGTCCTCTTGCTAGTATTGGTTTATGGTGGTCAAGTATTTTATTATCACTTGATCTACGTCATCACCTGCCACTAAAACCATATCCTCATCTGAGTCATGCTCAGCTGCCACAGCAGCTGTGCTAGAACTGTTCTCCTACTGTTTCTTTCTCTTTGGACAATTGGACTTCCAATGTCCCTGATCCTTACAATAATTACAAACATCTATGGATTTAGGGCCTTTGGACCTTGTCTTCTTGGAATTTTTTCTTCCTAGACTGACCATGGCTCTTTTTCACTGCTGCTACTAACTATTAGTCCAGCAGCCTGATTGTTTGCCCCAGCTGCCTTATGTCTCAGCTCACTGGCATGTAAAGCTGACCTCACATCCTCCAAAGCAATTGTATCCTTTCCAACTATGAAGGACTTCACAAAGATCTCATAGGAAGCTGGTAATGAAACCAGCAAAATCAAAGAAGCATCTTCATCCTCAATCTTAACATCAATATTCCTGAGATCAAGTAATATTGTGTTCAGTTGATCAAGGTGATCTCTCAACTGAGTCCCCTCATGCATCCTCAGACTGAATAGCCTCTGCTTCAGTAACTTGTTGGTCAATGACTTAGTCATATTCATGCTTTCAAGCTTCAACCATAACTTGGCAACGGTGTCTTCTTCAACAACTTCTGTGAGAACATCATCAGACAAGCACAACATGATGGTTGAATGTGCTTTCTCCTCTAGATTGGCATAATCTGCGCAGAACTGGAATCCCCTCTATCAGATAAAGGAATCCATAATCCTTGTTGCTTTAACAAGGCCCGCATCTTGATTTGCCACAAACTGAAATTGTTCCTCCCTGTAAATTTATCAATCTTCACGTTCATTACTGACATCCTTCTTGTTAAAAAACAGACCTTTGATCACAAAATCCTAGCACCGGTCACTGGTCTTGGTGAAGATCAACTCTGTTCAACCTACAAACTCCTTTAGATCCACGAACCAACGCTGCGATACCATTATGTTAAAACACATATGAGAAACTTGCAGTTTAAGAAAGATTAAGACAAAAGCAATGCAAACATAAAGTATGGCAAAAATGATATTACACAGAAACAAAGACAACACCATGATTTAACGTGGTTTCCGGCGTTGTGCCGACTACTCCACGGACAGAAAATGAGATATTTTACTATGCACAAAGTTACAAGGATTTTCACACACTTGTGAAAAACGCTCATTGCATTGATTACAACACTGGTATTTATAGGCACAATTCTCTACCCCTAACCGCCATAAGATCTTTGTCAGAATTGTCATAAATACCCCAAATATGGACCCCAGCTCCAGTTGTTATCCACCAGATGAAACTCAGCTCAAAAACTGACTTTCCCATACTTGTAACCAACAGCTCATATGTGGAACTCATACGTACTCAGCAATAACACCTAAAAAAACTGAAAGCGGACTTCAGAAAAAAAAAACTCATTTTGCACTTCACCACAACTAACTCTCACAGAGCTGAATACCCTTACTGAACTGACCATCATTCTCAGTCTTAGTTTCACGGATTAGTCCCACCAGTTTATTCATCAGTTTAGAGATCAAGTCACCAAAATGACATGATTATTATCAAGAAGAATTTCTCAACACTTTGACACCAAATGAATTGCCTCCTCACAAAGATAATGTTGTTAAGGAACTTAGATCTAGCAGAAGGATTATGCAATGGTACAAGGATGATATGTAAATGGTTCAAAGGAAACATGATTTATGCTGAAATCTTATTTGGGAAACATTAAGGAAAGCATGTTCTAACCCCACATTCCATTCTCACTAGCAGAAAACGAAGGATACCCATTTCGTTTTACATGAAAGCAATATCCTATATGTCTTTTCTTTGCAATGACGATCAATAAAGCACAAGGACAAACAAAACCATTTGCGGGAGTTTAATTGCCTCGGGCGGTGTTCTCATGGACAACTATATGTTGCACTTTCAAGGGGAACTTCAATATCAACAACTAAGGTGTTGATCAAACTCAAAGATCAACTAGACAACATCCACAGATGTACAAAAAATATAGTATACAAACAAGTTCTACAGTCTGGTATGTAAATATTATATTCCTTTTATTATCATTATTCCATTATTTTCATTAAATAATTTATACTTACTCTTATGAGCTCTTACAAAAAAAAGTGACTCTTATTAATGAATAATGAAAGCACACCAAGTTTTTACACTTATTAATGACCCAATTTATGCTATGAAAGTGGAGGACACGTGGAGAATGAAAGAGCACAATAACGACAACTGCATAATTAAGCATTGAGTTCCATAGTGGGATTTTGTATTCCTATTAATATCTATTGTTATATTTTATATATATTCAACTTCATACCATTTTATGATTATCCTGAAATCCACAATAGTATCAGATGATGTCTGAAATCGTCAAAATTGGATCATTAGGCGGGTAATTAGCCTTCGTAAAGATAATCCAATTACTTGACTGGTGGATTTTGTGATGAATTATAGTTGAACCAATGTGATTGAATGCCTATGTATCCAGAGGATTTGGAATCAAGCTATTAATAAAGTTTTGAATTTTTGAGGAGTGAATCATATTTATATGATCCTCTTTCCGGAGAAGATGCCTTGGAGCACATGATTGGGGACATGACTGAAATCATGAGACGGTTTACAGTTTGTGTCATAATAGAGTGGGAATCATAGAGGCATTATTGTGGCAATTATAGTCTGCTAAATGACCTGACCGGTCATCTCAAAAACCTAAAGTTATCGATGATGATATGTCCGAGCTGAGACACTTCATATCACATCTTCATCAAAGTTATCTAATGTATGATGCCCTAAATTGGGCAGAGCTTCTATGGCCTATATGGTAAAATGATTTGATGTCGCCCATTAGGTACCACGTGTATGACGTTGGGTCATACCCACCGTCAAAATCCCCACAGACCTGAGCTAGAATGGAGGTTATATGTTAGGTATGATTGGAGATAACGTGGCATTTCTTAAGAGGCGGGAACCCAGTGGTCTCTGACATGAATGTGTTTTCCAGTTGTCTTTTGAAATTCAAATCTTCATTATCAAATTTTGAGATCCCGATTCACTTGCACCTTGGCATACGTACTAATCATTAAATCATGTAATCAAGACGTCTCTCGGACTTCACCATTATAAAATAAAATTCCTTAGATCCGAATCTTTGTTCGATTTTCCTTTATAATCAAAGTCCTTTTGTTTTTCTGAGTATGTGCATAATCAACAAAGTCATTCATTTCTTCTTCTAAAACCGAAATCCTCCCTGAAATCTAAATGGCCTCTCATTCATAGAAGTTTCGGATTCATTTGAAAGTCCTCAACCCACTCAAAAGAAAGGTACAAACTCATCTAAGGTTATGGTCGTACTTCTTGGTGTGGAGGATATTCGATCTCCTTTACCATCAACGCTGCCGTGGAGAAGATTTTCCGGACTTAGGATATTGACCTGAATATATTCAGTACTCGCCTCCTGTCATCTGATGTGAGGGCCAATAAACCCCCTGAAGGTTTTATGACCGTTTACAAAGAAACAATTGGTGGGAGGTCTTCAATTGCCTTTGAATCCAGCCCTCATACATGTCCAGAGATTTGTCCGATCCAGAGATTTTTTAAGTGTCCATTATTTTATGATTCAGGTGGTTTATATTATGTTGTAACAATAAACGTGTTCATAATGTTATGTTGTTTAGATTCTGTTTGTATTGATATTTATTCCACAATTGAATTTACAATTGAAACAATCAACTCATACAAGGTTATCATTGTACACTATACAATTGTTTTATAGTTAAACACATACTTAACAATGTATAGCGTTAAATTATGTTGTCTTCATATAAATATATCAATTTAACCAATACCGACACGCGCAACACACGTGAATTTTCCTAGTATATATTAAAATTGTGGTAATAATTTTATTATTGAGAGCCGTAATGAGCACATAGCACACACGCATGTGTCTATTGAAATGACGATAAACATTTTATTGAGACTCATAACGAGTTAAATGAAGATTCATACGATACAATATACGTGTCAAAGATAAATATTTGTCAATAGTGTAAAAATAAACAATCATGACAACATTTAATTTACATGATTTACAATGAATAAAATAATACATGTGTACCAAAATGCCTGTTTCTTTCCAGCATAAACTGAATGTAATTTCATGTCTTCTGGCTACTCAATCATGTTTCAAACACTCATTTTCAACAGTAAAACCATACAGTAAACTTCAATGTTTTAAAATAAAGGGATCATAAACATGATGTTTCCTTCTCAACCAAAAGTAATGTATCACGTGATACACGTAGTAGAGGTAAACTTCACACGTTATTATTATATATATTCATCCGTGAAATGTCGGCTAAATTGCATTTTTAGTCCTCTAACTAGATACGTTTTGCAATTTTGGTCCTGGTTTTTCTCCGGCGACAATTTTAGTCCTGTAAGTGGTCTTTTTTTACAAAAATAGTCCTGAACGCCGGAAAGACCACTTACAGGACTAAAATTGGTCTTTTCCGGTGACAATTTTAGTCCTGTAAGTGGTCTTTCCGGCGACAATTTTAGTCCTGTAAGTGGTCTTTCCGGTGTTCAGGACTATTTTTTCAAAAAAAAGACCACTTACAGGACTAAAATTGTCACCGGAGAAAAACTAGGACCAAAATTGCAAAACGTGTCCAGTTAGAGGACTAAAATTGCAATTTTAGCCGTGAAACTTTTGATGCCATTGTTTTGGTGCTTGTTTTCAAGCATAACATGATCAAACTTTTGTTTCTTTCATTGAAGATATTGATCTTTGTGCTGTTGTGTCAGAAGTGAACATGGCGGATTCAAATCCTAGAGAATGGTGGGTAGACACGGGAGCTACAAGGCATATATGCTACGACGGGGAAGTGTTTACTAAGTTCGAGTCGGTTCAAGGTAATGAGACTTTGTTCATGGGAAACTCGGCTATTTCGCTATAATTTGGAAAATGAGAAGTGATTCGAAGATGACTTCGGCAAGCATCTAACTCGAAGAATGTGCTATATGTCCCGGATATGCGCAAGAATGCGGTGTACGAAGTGCTATTGAATAAAAATGGCTTCCGTCTTGTTTTAGAGTCCGACAAGTTTACTTTAACTAAGAGTGGTATGTATGTCGGTAAGGGGTATGCATCTAATGGCATGGTCAATTTGAATGTAATGGTTGTTAGGCCAAACAATATCAATAATAATATTCTTTGGTTACGCTTATTTGGTTGAGTCACCTTCCTTATGGCATGGTAGACTAGGACATGTTCATTACGATTCCCTGCGTAGATTAATAAGTCTAAAATATATCCCCAAATTCGAAATTGATAAAGAACATAAGTGTGAAACTTGTGTTGAAGCGAAATTAACAAGAGCGTCATTTCAAAATGTTGAAAGAAATACGCAACCACTCGAACTAATACATAGCGACGTGTGTGATCTTAAAATTGTGCAATCGAGAGGCGGAAATAATTATTTTATTACCTTTATCGATGATTTCGCACTAAATATTGCTATGTATACTTGTTAAAAGGAAAATATGAAGCAATAGATAAATTTATTCTATTCGTAAAAGAAGTTGAGAATCAACATGGAAAAAAGATCAAAATACTCCGAAGCGATAGAGGTGGTGAATATTTGGCACCACTAAGTGATTTTTGTGCCGAACATGGGATTATTCATGAAATAACCGCGCCATGGTCACCACAATCGAACGGAGTTCTTTGAAAGGAAAAATCGAACATTGAAAGAAATGATGAATTCAATGTTGTTGAGTTCAGGAGTATCACAAAACTTGTGGGGGGAAGCTATCCTTTCTAGCAATTATCTTTTAAATAAGATACCCCGAAAGAAACAAGAGAAAACTCCTTATGAACTATGGAAAGGTAAACCACCTTCTTACAAATACTTGAAAGTGTGGGGGTGCCTTGCAAAGGTGCTCGTACCTACACCCAAAGTAGTAAAGATAGGATCAAAAGCTCGTTGATTGTATATTCATTGGATATGCACACAACGGTAGTGCTTATCGATTTCTTGTGTATAAGTCGGATAATCCTGAAAAACATAAAAATACGATAATGGAATCGAGAAATGCATCATTCTTTGAGAATGTATTTCCGGCTAAAACAAATGAACCTAGTTCATTAAAGCGTGTTCATGTTCAGGATCACCCTTCTGAACAAGTAAATGAAGAAGAGCCAACTGAGGTTGAGCCAAGAAGAAGCAAGAGGTCGAGGACTGAAAAATCTTTTGGTGAAGATTTTATCACTTATATGATAGAGACGGATCCTCAAAGCTTTAAAGAAGCGACAACTTCTTCTGAAGGTCCAATGTGGAAAGAAGCAATAAATAGTGAAATAGACTCTATATTGCAAAATCATACTTGGGAGTTAGTTGATCTACCTCCAGGATGTAAGCCACTAGGATCAAAATGGATCTTTAAGAGGAAAATGAACCTGATGGATCTATTGATAAATATAAGGCCAGACTAGTAATAAAAGGTTATAGTCAAAAAGAAGGTCTTGATTATTTTGACACATATTCTCCAGTGACGAGAATAACTTCCATTAGGATGGTACTTGCTATAGCGACTTTGCGTAATTTAGAAGTACATCAAATGGATGTGAAAACCGCTTTCTTAAATGGAGATTTAGAAGAAGAAATCTACATGGAACAACCGAGGGTTTTTCTAGTCCAGGACAAGATAAGAAAGTGTGTAAATTGGTTAAGTCATTATATGGCTTAAAACAAGCACCAAAACAATGGCATCAAAAGTTTGATCATGTTATGCTTGAAAAAGGGTTCAAAACCAATGAATGTGATAAATGTATTTACATGAAAGAAACAAAAGATGGATATGTCATCTTATGTCTTTATGTGGATGACATCTTGATAGTTGGTAGTAATGATAAGATGATCAAATCTACCAAAGATATGTTAAACACCAGATTTGAAATGAAAGATATGGGTTTAGCAGAGATGATATTGGGAATTAGAATTACAAGAAATTCTAATGGTCTCATTTTGAGTCAATCTAATTATATTGATAAAATCCTGGAAAATAAAGATGATTCAAATGAAGCTAGAACTCCAATAGATCAAAGTCAACCTTTGTTCAAAAATAAAGGTGAGGGTGTATCTCAATTAGAGTACGCAAGGATCATTGGAAGTATAATGTACTTAATGAGTTGTACTAGACCGGATATCGCTTACGTTGTTAGCAAGCTAAGTAGATATACTAGTAATCCGAGTCAAGAACATTGGAAAGCTATAGTGAGGTTCCGAGATACTTAAGATATACTCGTAAGTATGGCCTTCACTATACAAGAGAACCAATTGTTATAGAAGGATATCCGATGCAAATTGGATTTCGAGATTCAAAGGATTCAAAATCCACAAGTGGCTTTGTATTCACGTTAGGCGGTGGAGCCGTGTCTTGGAAATCTTCCAAACAAGCGTGATAACCGGATCCACAATGGAATGCGAGTTTGTAGCCTTGGATAAGTGTGGTGAAGAGGCGAATGGTTGCATCAATTCTAGAGGATATTCCTCGATGGCCGAAGCCGGTGCCGGGAATATGTATTCATTGTGACGATCAATGCGATTGGAAGAGCACGAGAATATAATGTATAATGGTAAGTCTAGGCACGTACGCCGAAGACATAACTCCATTAGACAACTACTCTCAAGCGGTACGATTACCTTAGACTATGTTAAGTCAGAGGATAATCTTGCGGATCCGCTAACCAAAGGGTTAAATAGAGAGGTAGTTGCTAAATCATCAAGAGGAATGGGACTAAAGCCCATGGAATAAAACTTTTGCGAAGGAAAACCCAACCTTGTAGATTGGAGATCCCAAGATCTTGGTTCAATGGAAAACCTAATTGCCAAAGTAAAGTCACTGTGGGGGGTAACCCTCAAGCTCATTCCTAAGATGAAGAAACAGTGATTGAACGAGGATAAGCTCACAGAAGAGCTTTTAATGATTTGTGTAAGAAGAATATTTTGAGAAAATTCTGAATTACATAATCACCTATGTAAGAGAGAAGAGGGGCCGCTTCAAAGGGAATTGTGAGGGCGCAATTCTTAGAAACTCTTGCTGAACCAGGCAGATGTCCACGGCCAAAATGGTCATAACCGCAAGAACCTATGTTGATAGGTAGATGCAGTGTGGTTGATATGTCATCATTTACATCAACGGCAGAATAGTTCAAGGACATCGCGTCTACTAGTCAGCCAGTAAAGTAAACATATTTAATCAAGGGAAGGTTCAAAGGGTCACACTTACCTATCCTATGCATTGATCTACCGCCGAACTCTCAATTTCATTCTTAGAGCCTTTGCTAGGGTTTAAACACTATTCCATTCATGTGAGGGATTGTTGGAAAATGATGGTTAAAATGGATGTGTTAAATGATATGTCATATTGGGCCTATTGGGCCTAAGTGGTGAATGTAAAGTGTTAATATTAAAGGGAAAATTGGAGAAACCAATTTCTCCCACATTGGAAGGAAGGAAGGAAAAGAGAATGTATATATATGATGTTGCTTTAGTGTAATGGTAAGAATTTACCAACTTTATACACCGTTCTCTACGCGCGGGCGCAGGGGGGGTGCAAATCCGGATGGATTTCAGCTTGAACTTGTGTGCGCGCGTCCTGCGGACACGAATGCAACTCGATTCAAAGGCTCCCAGTGAAGGTTCGGTTTTGCAACCTAAACCTTTATTTTTTGAGCTGAAAACTGATAATCTGATAATTAATTCAGAGACCTTCCATCCGCTGCGATCGTGAAGACCTTCCATCTGCTGCTGATACTGTGCATGTTCCAATTCTGAGCTGTAATGACATTCATTTCGTGGTAATGAAGCTGAGGTCATATTCCATCAGTTCCTAGCTCTTCTCTGCATGATAAAGCCTATATAAATAGACTTCATGACCAGTTCTTCATACCAGAAAACACAGCATTCCGCTTCCTCTTTTACTTATGAAAACTGAGAGTTCAAACTACAAGGTTCTTAAACAATTGAAGGCGTTGTGCTTCCTGTCATTGCTATCCGTTCTATCCTGGGAGATTAACGTCCCGCTGAAGCTCACGGCACACGAAGGTGAGGGGACGAATTAGTCTTAAGGAAGCGTGTGCAACACGGGGCTCGGATTATATATCCTTTTCGTTTCTTTGCAATTGTAATTCTGAGATTTCTTGTATTTCGTTTTACTTGTATTTTATTTCGTTTTTGAACAAGATTGTCCAACAAACTCCACATCCATCACTCAAATTATTTACACTAGAAGCAATCCATCCTACACAGAAATCCTCAACAGGTTTATAGAAAATCTGCTCTTCGGAATGCTGGACACCCCGAAACCCGTTGTGGTTGTCACCCCATTTCATGAGTCACATATCCAAACAGCCATCTATTGCTCCAAGAAATCAGAGTTTACCTCAAAATAGCTTTCATAACAGAGTTCATATCCCTATTTATTTTTAGGGATATGAACAGTGCATCCCTACTTGTGGGGATGCACTATTCACGTCTCTAAAAATATTTAATTATGAAAAATTATAAGGATAGGGATAGGGATGCTGCTGGAGTGAAATAATAATTATTTAATGTGTATGAATAGGGTTGTGAGGTAGAATATGTATTATTTAAAATGTTATAAGGATAAGGATAGAAATGCTGTTGTTGAGGTTTTTGAATTGAAATGTTGTAAAATAAGGATATGTATTATTTTATATTATTTTAGGGATAAAATTTAGGACCTCTGATAAGAGTGCCCTTAGGGCACTCCCAGCAGAAGCCTTATATGGTGCCATGTCCCTAAAATGAAGATGAGTTACTCCAAAATAGCTTCCACAGCAGAAGCGCTATCCCTATATATTTTTAGGGATATGAACAGTGCATCCCTATTTGTGGGGATGCACTATTCATGCCCTAAACATATTTAATTATTAAAAATTATAGGGATAGGGATATGGATGTTCTGTTGGAGTGAAATAATAAATATTTAATGTGTATAAATAGGGTTGTGAGGTAGAATATGTATTATTTAATATTATGTGAAATGTTATAGAGATAAGGATAGGGATGCTGTTGTGAAGGTTTTTGAATTGAAATGTTGTAAAATAGGAATATGTATTATTTTATATTATTTTAGGAATAAAGTTTGGGGACTCTGTTGGGAGTGTCCTTAGATGTCTAAGGGATTGATTAAAATGCGTTCAGGCTAAATCAGAGACACCTCTCTATTAGGTGACATGCAATACTTGTCAAAGATAAATATTTGTCAATAGTGTGAAAATAAACAATCATGACAACATTTAATTTACATGATTTACAATGAACAAAATAATAGATGTGTACCAAAATGCCTTTTTTTTCCAGCCGAAAATTAAAAAGATAAACTGAATGTAATTTCCTGTCTTCTAGCTACTCAATCATGTTTCAAACACTCATTTTCAACAGTAAAAGCATATAGTAAACTTCAATGTTTTAAAATAAAGGGATCATAAACATGATGTTTACTTCTCAACCAAAAGTAATGTATCACGTGATACACGTAGTAGAGGTAAACTTCACACGTTATTATTATATATATATATTCATCCGTGAAATGTCACAAAAAATTATAGCAAAAAATTATTTAGAGGACAGAATAGTCAATATAAAAGAAAGTGTCTAGTTTTGAGAAAGGAGATGAAAAGAAAAAAAAAAAACAAAAAACTAAAATTGTAATTACCCGTGGGATTAATCTATATAAATATTATTTTCTTCATATTTATTTATTTGCACACACAAACACGTTAGTGTTCTTAAATGTATTCAGAACAAGGATTTAGAGGGATAAATATAGCACACACTGAAGCTTTTGTTTCATAGGATTTCCTCAAGCTAGCATTGTTTCTTCATTTAAAAAAAAAAAAAAAAAAAAAAAAAAGGTTTTGAGTCATGAGGCAACAACCAATCCTTTCTACCATCCTTCCATTTTTGTTTATTCTTCTCTTTTCACTTTATTGGGCTGCTTCAAAAGATGATACACAAACATTTGTTCAATGCCTTAAAAAGAAATCAGAGAACTCCTCATCCATCACTCAAATTATTTACACTACAAGCAATCCATCCTACCCAGAAATCCTCAACAGGTTTATAGAAAATCTGCTCTTCGGAACGCCGGACACCCCGAAACCCGTTGCGGTTGTCACCCCATTTCATGAGTCACATATCCAAACAGCCATCTATTGCTCCAAGAAATCAGGGTTGGAGATGAGGATACGAAGCGGCGGAAACGACATCGAGGGAAGTTCATATGTTTCGAACGTCCCGTTTATCGTGTTAGATATGTACGGATTTCGTTCCATATCTGTGAATGCTAAAGAAAAAACAGTATGGTCAGGTGCAGGTGCAACCTATGGTGAATTATACTATGCGATCAATCAAACCGATGCCTCCCTTGCGTTTCCTGGACCGTATTGGCCTACGGTTGGTGTGGGTGGTCATATCTGCTCAGGTGGATTTGGTGGATTAATAAGGAAGTACGGGGTCGGTGCTGACAACGTTGTTGATGCTCGTATAATCAATGCAAAAGGAGAAATACTCGATAGAAAATCTATGGGAAAAGACTTGTTCTGGGCAATCCGAGGCGGAAGTTGTGCTAGTTTCGGAGTAGTTGTTGCATTCAAATTGAAGTTGGTTCGAATCCCGAAAGTTATTGCGGTTTTTAACGTGAAACGAACACTCGAACAGGACGGGGCGTTTCTTATCAATAAGTGGCAATACATTGCACCGAATTTGCCAAGAGAATTGATGGTTTCACTTCAATTAACTAATGTCGTCCTGCAAAACTCAACAAAACAAACTGTCATAGCTAATTTCATCGCATCGTTTCTCGGCGACATCGAGAGTCTAAGTTCGATTATGAACCGAGATTTCCCGGAGCTCGGTCTAATACAGAGTGATTACACTACGGTGGTGGGGTGGGCCGAATCTACGATTTATCATCTCGGTGTCCCTTTAGAAAAATCTGTTCCGACTTTACTTAGCCGAATTCCTCCCGAACCTATTCCTTTTTTAAAAATGCAGTCGGATTTTTTCCAGAGCCCAATCCCGAAAAAAGGACTTGAAGAGATGTTGGATTTACTGATGCAAGCACCTGCAGGAGAATCATTTATGGAAATGTCTCCACTCAAAGGAATATTAGACGATATACCCGAATCATCCATTCCTTTCCCCCATAGAAAAGGGAATTTATTTCTAATTGGTGAGAGGATCGCATGGTTCGAATCGGGCCGAGTCAATGCTGAGAAACGACTAGCTTGGTCAAGAAAGTTTCATAAGTTTCTAGGAAAGTACGTACCCAATAATCCCAGAAGTGCATTTGTTAACTACAGAGATTATGGTTTGGGAGTTAACCACCATATCAATAATGCCAATGGCGATCCAACAAGTGTAGAGCAGGCTAAAAGAAGCTGGGGTGCACCTTATTTTAAAGATAACTTTGATCGATTGGTTCGAGTCAAAACTCGAGTTGATCCTGAGAATTTCTTCAACTATGAACAGAGCTTCCCAGTTTTACCACTTAATTCATTCAAAGTTGGGTATGCAAGATCCTGAGAATTTCTTCAACTACGTTCTCCACAATACCATTGATCGATGGTGTACTTTATTTGTACCTTATTTCTGTGTTTAATAATTATATGTATGATGAATAACATGGTATTTCTGTGTTTAATAATTATATGTATGATAAATAAAATAATTATATGTATGATAAATAAAATGGTATTTCTGTGTTTAATAATTATATGTATGATGAATAAAATGATATTTATGGTACGTGTCATATGTGGTATTATTGCCTTATCAATCCTTAATGATAGTTTAATCTTGATCTTTGCCTTGTCAAAAACATAACTTTGACAGGCTTTTTTTTTTTTTTTTTTTTTTTTCCTTCCTAATTCTATTTACTTTTGAGAGGGATCTAAAAAACTATTTGTCCCATGGATTCAAGATGAGGTAAAGAAGTAGGATGCATTTTGGGAATATTACCATAAACAGAATCCCCACTTTGCCAAACATGATTCATTTCAGTTCCATTCTTTTGATTCTTCAACACAGCATAAATGATCATCTCGTCATTCGAATATTCTGCAGATATCTTCTTAACTGGGAAGCTGAGTTTTTCTGGCAACATCGGAGGATCATAACTCGTGATCGCGGTCGTGTATGCAGTCATGCTTCCATTGGTGTTCATGAATGCAACTAGAGCTTGAGATCCTATCATTCCTTCTCCGGTCGGGTTGATGGCCCACGCGATCCAACCGGGCAAACTTTGGGTGGCCCGGTAAGCGATTTTTACTATTCGGCGTTTCGGATAGGAATTCCAGTGGAGATGTGCATTTAGGGAAGGGAGATCAATGCAAGATTTGAAGATTTTATTAGATGTGAAAGTGTAGTTTGAGCAAGGTTGAGCATTGGAAATGATAAGAAGTGAAGTATTGATTGTGATGATTAAAATTATAATTGGGCTAATTAGTACCATTTTAGCCAATGGAGTTACCTTTTTTTTTTTTTTAATGGGTTGGAATTATTAAACTATAAAGCAAAGGGATTGGTAGGTTAAGAATTGTTGTAATCTTGTTTATTGTATGTTGAGTAGTTGAACGTGGAAAAAAGCATTTCCATCACACTTTTTTTCTGGCTATGAGTTTTGGGGGATTTTCAGTGATATACCACCAATTTCTGGAACAATTTGTGAGCATACCATCCAAGGTAAAAAAAAACAATTTTGGTTCGTGATTTTCTCCCATTTTTTTCACAAATGTGCACGATCTTAAGGTCATCAAATCCCCTATTGGGTTCCTCCTTCCCAATTAGGGTTTAGTTTGGTTCCAAAAACACCTAAAACGCGAAAATGGAAGTGGTATTTCGACAAGAGAATGGTATGCCTGAAATTGCCTTGTCTCAATAGTTGTATTTTGACAAAGGACCCGAGTTTTGGTCCATTATCGAAATCGTCGGTGTTACGATAAAATGGTCATAAGAAAAAAATGATAGTATCACACTTTTTTTTTTGAAGGGATATCACACATTTTTACGTGGATACAATTTCAACACTTGTATTATAACTAGTGACAAAACACACTGGCGGATCAGGAATTTGTTTCATCAATGATGTTTAAAACTATAATTTTTTATTTAATTTTTTTTCACTAAGATCACTAAAACTTAAAACTGCATTTTTTTCACTGAGATCTGGTATGGAAACACGTTCGGGTCAGCAATGTATAAAGCGTCTCTTTCGAAATGCGGTGTTCGGTGGGGGCGGGGATCGGCGGGGTTGATCAACCTGGCGATGGATAGTCTGCGAAGACAAGTCTGCGATGCTCCGCGGACTTGTAGAACACGTCGTCTTTGCATGTTTGTTCGAGTTACTTCGGGGTATTTTAGTCATTTCTTGGGTTGGTTGTTTAGTCGGTTAGAGTTGGATTCCCAAGGCTATAAATACCTTCGTATTAATTGTAACTTGGGGTAACTTTATGTTGATAATAAAATATCCTCGTTTGTCCATGGAGTAGCCGGCACATTCTTTGAAACCATGTTAAATCGTATTCTTCTTGTTTTTGTGTTTGTTTGCTTGTTTGTCTTTTATTTTGACTCACAATCACCATAACTTCTTGATCGATCCGTCTTAACAAAGCGGTATCGGAGCGTCCGGGTTCATCAAGAAATCGTTAATCTGTTTTAAACAAGGTAGATTGACACCAAGGTCATAATTGACGCTAGGATTTGGGATACGCACAAGCTTTTCGGTGAGAAAGATGTACGCTTTAAATGTTAACATTGACAAGTTTACGGGAAGGAACGAGTTTTAGTACGTGGCATAACAAGATGCGTGCTTTTTTGAAGTAGCGGGGATTATGGGGTCCCTTGTCTAAATCAACGAAGGAAGTGCTGCGAGAGAGCCGTCGGAGGAGAAAGCACATTCTACAATTATGTTGTGCTTGCCGGATGATATTATCACGAGAGGTTCTTTGAGGAGGACACCGCCGAGAAGTTGTGGGCCAAACTTGAGAGTACGTATATGACTAAGTCCCTAACCAACAATTTGTTGAAATAGAATCGAGTTTAGTTTAGGGATGCATGAGGGTACTCAGCTGAGGGATTATCTAGACCAGCTGAACACAATATTGCTTGATTTAAGGAATATTGATGTGAAGATTGAAGATGAGGATCTTTGCATTGATTCTACTTGTGTCATTGCCTCATATGAGAACTTTGTGCGGTCCTTTATTGTTGGGAAGGACTCAGTATCATTGGAGGATGTAAGCTCATGACTCCATGCTGGAGAGTTACGCCACAAGGTATCTGGATCTGGGACAGATAGTCAGTCTACTAGGTTGGTGGCCAGTGGAGTCAGTAGGGGGCCAGGAAATTCTGGAAAGAAGAAATTCAAGAAGAATTCCAAGGGTCCTAAAGCTAAGCATATCTGTAATTACTGCAAGGAGCGGGGACATTGGAAAAATGAATGTCCAAAAAGGAAGAAGCAGCAGGGTACAGTTTCTTTGGCAGAACAAGACACCAACTCTGAAGAAGATCTGGCCTTAGCAGTATCAGAGTCAGTAGGGCACAGAGATGTGTGGATTCTGGACACTGGGGCATCTTATCATGTGTGTCCAAGCAGGGAGTGTTTTTCAACTTATCGGCGGGTTGATGGAGGTCATATTGCTATGGCCAACGGCAAGGTCCGCAAAATAGGATTATTGATGACGGTCAAATTATACCCGTAAAAGTCATCAACGTTGACCTTAAATCGAGACTAATAATATATATTTTATGATAAA